>JAPYKT020000003.1:5667500-6117500 GCA_028749325.2 Caryopteris x clandonensis | reverse complement strand
GTATAAGGCGTAATCTCATTTATGATGTTGACAACACCATCTCTACAGAATGCGGAAAAGGAAACTTAATATTCAATTTTCATAGTCTTTATGGATGATTAAACAACATAAGGCACCAGCTCAGGGATATGTGAATACCCATTATGTCCACCGTGTCCACCTTTAGGCAACAGTCTAAACTTCGCAAAAGGCAGATCCATATCATCAAACATCTGAAAATGAGATAAATCATTAACAGTCCCCACAGAGTGATTAAAAGGTCACATATAGTTGCAGATACTATACCACAAGAACTTGCTCCAATGGGATCTTATAATATGAAACAAGAAGACCAACCTACAAACAAGAATTAATAGCTCAACTATTCATCATGTGATGAAAACTGATTTTGAATGAACCCCGTGTGGTGATGAGTGAACTTACAGAGAAACCGCTAAAATTCATGAACGTTTGTGGTTTAGTAAGCATAACAGGAACATCTCCAATGAAGCCTAACAACATAAATAGTGAACTATTGCACTGCTTTGCAGCTGTAATTCAATCCAAACACAACCAAATTGTATTTGTCTATTTCAGCATCAAAGCAAAATAACACTTGTGTTGATTGAAGAATTTGAAATGAACACTCAAATTAGAATGTACTTAGATTCACATAAATCACTCAAAGAAAAGTTCAAAATGAGAGTAATGGATTTAAGCAACCCAAAATCCCTCCATAGAGGATTTACTTCGTTAATTTCTTCATGCTCGATCTACACTAGCGAAATTTGTAAGACATACTTCCAAATCTAATCTCCACCCTCTTTCAGACTTCTAGTAATCACTGCTTATTTTGATCTTTGCAGAACTGCAGTTATAAATAGATATAAGTAAATAATTTTGATAATTGTCTATGACTGATTCACTTTTCAATGTTCATGTATGTTTATTCAAGTCTTCTTTATGAAACAGAAACTTACTGTTTTTCAAAACTAAAAGTGAAAATTGTATCTAAACTCATTCCAAAACTAAAATAAACAAAGAACCATTTCCAAAGGAATATATGAAGGGGACGGTGCTCATGCGAATCCCCTCCGCTTCAGCTATATAATCAATGAACTCAAAGCCCACCTGTTAGAAGAACACAAAACCCTCGATCAATAAGATTCTTATTTAATTGATTTCAACACATACACATACATACAATATAAATAAATCATCTAGGTTATCGTGGTCACATTGTGGCGAGTGCCACTGAAGAAATTTCCGGGATTTCCTAGGCCGACAAGAAGCCAGGGTTTCCGCGGTTCTTCTGCCTGGGTGGAAATTGAAGCCATTGGTTTGAGTCTGGGGTTTTCGCATAAGCTAATATTTTTGGTATGCTGGCAGTGACAGGTCGAATTGGAGAAAGGGGAGTTACGAAAAAGGCGGCGACGCCCAATAGGCACCACCGCCGCCGAGGAAGAACAACGCAGTAATGCAGTGGAAATGTAAGAGTACATTATTTAATTTAAAATCTTACTAAATGGAACTTTACTAAAACATAGATATAAATAATGTATTAATTATTTTATTTTATTTTTAAAATATGAAGGAATAAAATTGGGAGCTATAATTTGGAGATTATTATAAATATCAAATAATGATAAATTTTGAGATGGTTGAAATCGATTTATAAGAAACTTCACTCAATTCTCGTGTATTTAAATTATTTAATTTGTTTGTTAATCTAAACATCAATGCAGATCCCTGAAATATCATTCTATAGACATTCTTCACTTCAATTTTCAAAGTAGACGTTTTGCCATACACTTCACACCACACCATTCAATTTGTTTTGTTTTTGTAATATTTTTTTTTTCTTCGACAATTCAAAGAAATGAGACTCGAATCTGAATCTTTAAATATCTGAAGAATTATGTGCATCCCTTGAAAACAAATTCAAAGTTTTAAGTTTCAAAATAATGTTACAACTTAAAGTGCACTTTAATTCGACAAGTCTAAATTTGTACTGATAAACCTCTGCTCAAAACTAAAGAAAATTGGATAATATATTCTGCATATTTCTCCCAATAAACCAAACACAAATCCAAACACTGCCTCAGTGATATTCCAGTTAGGAATATTTCATCTTAAATGAACACTAATAGATAATAGCACACATAACAAGCCGAGAAAAAGCAAAAATTTACAAGTATTTCACATTTTTCTTAACTGCAAGATAGAATCCAAAGAGGATAAAACTAACACAAAGCAAAAATTCTCTATTTAAATAAATTGCAAGTAGTTTCAATTCAACAAATGAATGCTGCTGGTCAAGTTTATAAAGGCATTTGAACCGCAATGTGAATCAGGTAGTACTCAACTACGCCGTCCGAAGCGACTTGGCACTGTTCACAAATGTGGCGCTTTTATTGAAGTTGTCTTGCACAAGAATGCGAACTGCTTCTAAGCCATTTTGGAATGTGAAATCCAACTGGGAATAAGAGAAAATATCACTTTAAGCATCTAATCCCTTCTTTAATAAATAACTGGGCAAAATTACAAGGATTGACCCTTTGAGGTTTGGCTTATATAAAAAAAGAAAAACATTATGTTTTGTAATTGCAAACTCCCCCTTGAGGTATTACAATCAAACTCTTGAGGTCTGTATTTTTCTGACAAACATCTGACCCAACAAATGCTAAGGTTGCATTTGTAGGTTTGAAAGAGTGATGGGTTCCACTATAAATGGGCTGAACTTCAAGGGTAGTTTTTACAATTATCCCTAAATAAATTGATCTTCTGACAGCATATGCAAGCAGAGTACAGTACCTCTTCACGTTCATCTCTTGTAAAAGGTCGGAGAACATAGTTTGCAGGATCCATTTTCCCAGGAGGCCTTCCAATACCTAACAGAATTCAATCAGTGACAAATAATGTTCAGTAAGATTGGCAAAGGGGTTATTTAATCATGGGTGATACCTATACGTAGGCGAGGAAAATCCCGACTGCCTTTCAAGTGATTTATAATACTTTTCATCCTGCATAGCAATAGATCCTGAGTAATATGAGCATACATAGAACATGAACAAGGAAGACCACTAAAATACAATCAAGATAGGAGATCATATGGAAGAATTCCAGAAAAAGGATTTATAAAGAGATGTTCATATCTAACTCATTGATATGTTGAATACTCGGCTGAGTTCATTAGGTAACGCAATCAATGAACTGTGCAAAATGAAGATGTGTTAAGTCATTCACCCCTCTGTTTATCAGTAAGGATCAACTACCTAAGATTAGTTGAATTAATGATTCCCTCTGTCCACTAACTTTCCTATTTGAGAGACTTTATGCATCTTCATGATTTTCAACTTCATAGAGGTGAGGGAATATCTGATACTGTCACATCATATGCTATAAGAAAGAATTATTGCGGAGCAACTTGGTATTTATGGATTAAAGCATTTAAGCTGAGATATCAACGGGGGAAGACATCACAGACAAGGATTGAGCAATCTAAATCTAGATAGAAAAAAAAAATTGTATATATTATTACAAAACAGCATATAAATGTCGTTAATTGTGCGTTGCAGTCATAAACTATCAAAATCTGAAAGGAAAGCCTCCCTCTGCCCTTTCAAGCATAATTATCAGCATGTGCTATAAGATAATCTTGGGGTATGTTTGGACTGGTTCTCAAAGTCCATTTCAAGGAAGTCCATTCAAGGACTCCCAGACCAAGTCCATTGCTTCTGTTGGATCTGAGAAAATCAGGACTTCAAGTCCTGTCACCAGAAATCCAATCAGTATTCCACAATTTCCAATGAACACCTCATTCTACATCACCATACCAACCAAGTACAATATAATAATACAACCCGACCTTTCCACACATAATTGGACATCTAAAGTAAAAGTCCTCCATCCCCGACCCTACAACAAACAAAGATTACTATTATTCATGTGAACTCCCAATACCAGGACTCCCAATTCCAGAACTTTAACATACTCCACAAAACCAGTCCAACCACACCATTATTCATGTCGCTGAGCAAGTTTTAAGAGATAATTTTCAACAAAATGGTGTAAAATTAGGATCCAAGGAACAGACAACTGCAATTGAAGATCTTGATTTTCACAACTTAAAAATTATACGAATGTCCGATATTGAGTATCAATCCACATGATTCGAACACTTTAGAAACAAACACAAAAGTAAGATCACCTAATATCTAATAATGTTGCAATACTAGGTTCCAGCTGGTGATTACCTCTCTAAAATTACTCAATACTTCAAAATTAAACACTATGCATAACATGAGGTACATGTGGTAGTCTCATCTTACGATGTTGACAATATCATCTCAATACAGAATGGAAAAGAAAACTTAAATATGCAATTTCCATAGTCTTTAATCTTTATGGATGATTGACAACAAAAGCAACCAGCTCAGGGATATGTGAATACCCATTATGTCCTCCATGTCCACCCTTAGGTAACAGTCTCAACTTCGCAAAAGGCAGATCCATATCATCAAACATCTGAAAATGAAAATAATTAATAAGTTTGTCCCCAAAGAGTGATAAAAGGTCAATTGTGGTTGTAGATACTTTACCACAACAACTTGCTTCAATGGGATCTTATAATATGAAACAAGAGGACCAACCTACAAGCAAGAATAAATAGCTCAACTATTCATCAGTGATGAAAAAAGATGTTGAATAAACCTTATGTGGTAATGAGTGAACTTACAGACTCACCACTGGCATTCATGAATGACTGTGGTTTAGCAAGTATAACAGGAACATCTCCAATGAGACCTAACATAACGAATTACTGCACTGCTCAGCAACTGAAATTCATGGAATTTCAGAAACAAGTTTTATTTTATTCAGAAGAACAGATATATAATGCAATTTGCTGAAATTCTTGAGACATAATCAAATTATATATTAAATCCTAGCATTTTCTCCAAAACATATTGGTGGTGGTAGTTTTGTTCGAGCAGGATCTTGCAGAAAATTAAGAGACACCTTATTCGCACTATTTAAGGTCCACAGGTATTTTACCCAGATGGAAAAAGATTAACCTTAGTAAAAAAGTTAAAATTGCCCTAGATTTTGGTGGTAATAAACTGACAAATCCGAATCGTATTTCATTTATTACAGCATCACGACTCAAACACAATTGGTAGAATCCATGAATAGAGGATATATACCATTAATTTCATCAAGCTTGTTCCAAATTCGATTCACGGTAAGTTGGTAACATATCCATCTATAATAGCTAGATTCGTAAGATTCAAAAGGTGCTAGAAGGATGAGAATTTTCAGTTGCTCTAGCATTTGCAGGTTTTCTTTGTCAACATATCATAAGCCATCCTGACACAGATATGATGGATACCCACTGGACAAATCCAAGTGTTATCTTGAAACTAAAAATTAAAATTGAATATACATTCATTCCGCAACTAAAAGTTGAAACTCACAATGGGGCGGCCAAAAAAAAGCAGTTATTCATGAATTACATATAGGAAGTGCTTTAACAATTAAAACTGACAAGAGGTAGGCAAAGAACCTTTTCCAAAAGAAGATTTGAAGGAGACGGTGCTCATACGAATCCCTTCTGCCTCAGCTATGTAATCAATCAACTCAAATCCCACCTGTTAGAACAACATAGAACCCTCGATTAATAAGATTATTCATTTCCACATTTAAAAAATATATATATGTATATTTAGGTTTTCGTGGTTACATTGTGACGAGTTCCGCTGTAGCGCTTTCCAGGGTTTCCGAGGCCGACGAGAAGCCAAGGTTTCTGCGCTTCTTCTGCCTCAGTGGAAATTGAAGCCATTGCCTTCAGTCTGGGGCTTTCGAATAGGCTAATTGTTTTGGTATAGTGCCAGTGCCTGTTCGAATTGGAGAAAGGGAACTGAGATAAGAGGCGGCGACGCCCAATCGCCGCCGCCGATGAAGACCGGGGAAGTAATGCTGTGGATATATTATTGTACATTATTTCATTCGATAATAAAGGAATAAAATAGTGATCTGTGTTATACAGAGCCCAAAATATTATAAAGCCGCAGTATTCCAAAAATTGAATAATAGGAAAATCCCCTAATAATAAAACCTGGTAAAATATTTAAATAAATAAAATGAATATTTTAAAAATAAAATAAGAACGCCGTTGCCGGGGATCGAACCCGGGTCACCCGCGTGACAGGCGGGAATACTCACCACTATACTACAACGACTTTTGCTTTGAGATATTTAAAGACAATTATATTTTATTGTTTTTTTGTTAAGTTTTGAACAGTCACCCAAAGTTACTAATTTTGTTTCCGCTGTCATTTTGGATTTTTTTTTTCCATCTATTAATTATGTTTGGCCAAATACGTGAAACTACCGGGCAAAATTGTCAAATTATGGCAAAAATTTTTTTTTTTAATAAAATATAGTGAAAAATAAAAATAAAAAAATAAGCAAAGTCGCCCCTGCGAGAGGCGACTTTGCTTACTCGGTCGGGCACTCGGTCGAGTCACCACTCGGCCGGCCGAGTGGTACCTGACACTCGGCCCAGGCACTCGGTCTGCCACTTTACTCGGCTGGCCGAGTGACGCAAAGAATTTGGATTTTTAAATCTGTCCCTTTTTTTCTTTTTTTTTTTTTAAATTTCCACTTCAATATTTCTCTCTCTATCACATCTATTACCACCCACCCACACCACACATTTCTCTCTTCCTCATCTCTTTCTTCACTTCCCTTTCAATTTTTCTTCAATATTCACGGTTCGCTTTTCTCCATTTCTCAAAAATTTGTTGAGGTAATTTTTTTCTACATTTTTTTATGTGTGTGTGTTGTTTTGTGTGTGGGTGGTGTGTGTGTGTGTGTAGTGTTTTGTGTGTGTGTATGTGGTTTTTGTGTGGTGTTTTTGTGTGTGTGTATGGTGTGTGTGTGTGGTGCTTTGTGTGTGCTGGAGTGTGTGTGTTGTGTGCTTGTATTGTGTGTTGTGTGTGTGGTGTATGAATTGTATGTGTGTGATGTGTGTTGTGGTGTGTGTGATGTGTGTTGTGGCGAAACCTGAGTCTGGAGTGGTCACCTTGGATGAGTTGTTCGTGCTATGGTGCTTGTTAAAGGTAAGAAGTTCAATTTCGCACCAATGCTTTTAAAGCAGTTTGTCCGAACAAAACATCAGGTGGCTAATCATATTGGAGGTTTGATCACTCCAATTGCTCGACACTACGGGGTCAACTTGGAAGGCATGGAAGAGACACCAGGCGAGACAAGTATAAACCTCGAATTGCTGTGTAACATGAAGATGTGCCAATTACATCCCGGCACCAGAAAATTGTATCTGATTTTATCAGATAAAAAGAGGTTTGCACTGCCCAATTCTCGCCTCACCAATATTACTGGAGGGAAGGTCCCTAATATTTTACTGAATGGCTCGGTTCATATAGAAGCAATCGAGGAGACTGAGAATGAATTAAAAAATGAGGAGGAACGGAGGAAGAGGAGGAGAAGAACTACGGATGCCAGAACATAGCCAATGGACCTTGATATTGAACAACTACAGGCTGATGAAATGATGGGTGAAGCACAACTGCCCTCATACGATCAGGCAGGAACTTCTTCACAGCATCCACAGTATCCACAGTATCCACCTCAGTATCAAGAGGGGTGGAACGATTGGTCGGATTGGAGAAACACTTTGGATGCGCGTCTTGCCAACATAGAAGGGGATGTTGCCAACATAAAAGAGTATGTGAATCGTGAAGCCTACAATTCTCAAATTTCACCTGACATGCAAAGGCAACAATATGAGTGGCATGTGCAACAAAGCCATTTTCAAGAAAGAGAATATCCAGCTTATCGACCATTCGGCCCATCCAACACACCGTACCGACCCCCTCAGTGACTACTTTTTAAGAATGTATTGCTTTCATTTGAACCTCTTTATTTTGATGTTTATTGATGATTTCGAGTAGTAGTATTAAATTTGATTTGAAATTTTTCCTTATAAAGCATAATTATTGTTATTTGTTGGAAAATCAATTCATCAACACATTTCAAGAAATTATAACAATCTCATTTAACAATTTCATTGACTTTTTACCAAACTAAATAAATTAATAAATTCGACTACAACACGATAAAATAAAAATAAGAGAATGTACAAAAACGGGAGAACGAACGAAAAACCGAGAAGATGAATAAATCAGAAAATCCACTCGGTCGGCCGAGTAAAATGAGTGACCGAGTAACCGAGTGCCCCGACCGAGTGCCTGGGCCGAGTGTCAGGTACCACTCGGCCGGCCGAGTGGTGACTCGACCGAGTGCCCGACCGAGTAAGCAAAGTTGCCTCTCGTAGGGGCGACTTTGCTCATTTTTTTAATTTTTTTCACTATATTTTATTAAATTTTTTTTTTTGCCATATTTAATTAATTCTGCCAAACTACCGAGCCTCAATAATGTTGGAATATAATACTAAATTTTGTTATGTGGGTAATATATAGAGGGGTGTCAATGAATCACGCTGACTCGCGAGTTGCTTTAGCTAAATTCAATTAAAATTTTATTCGATTCGACTCAAAAAAATATTAATGAGCTGAGCTAAACTTACTTAGGCTTGGCTCGAATGCTTGTGAACATACACGATTCTTTTGAAATTAATTAATTTATATATTACCAAAATGAGTACAAAGTATAATTTTACTAAAAAATACTCATAAAAACTTATAAAAAATACATGGAATAAATAATAGCAAGGAAGAAGATAATTGTCAATTATTTTGTAACAATTTTTCAGTTATGAAAATACAAAATATTATTTATTGTCAGACTTTTTTAATGGTATAAATTTTGAACTTTTTAAATTGGGCGATATCAGACATTTAAATATGTAACATTGTAATTTTGTTTGTTAAATCTGTTATTTTCGAATATTAGGCTCATATTTTTTTATTCGGAAGGTTGGAAATTACTATAGAAATGTTGAAACATATATAAATCATATTAATAGAGTGCAAAAATACATATTTTAGAATAAACTTAGGTTTCGAGCCGAGCTGATCTGACAATTGCATATCAAAATTAAAAAGCATTTATGAAATTTGTAACTAACGTGTTCAAACAACATAGCTATATCCTTACTTAATATAAAAATAAAAATATTAAAAAATAGAAATCTATCATGTATCATCACCACACAAAAATTATACTTAATATAAAGAAATAATCCCTAAAAATATGCTAAAAATACACATGCCACTTCTAAAAATTTTATCCATTTTTATCAAAAAAATATAGTAAGAAAATTACATGTTAAAAAAAAGTGCTTTTTAAGCTAAAATTTTAAAATTCAAGAACTTTTTTGTTACAAATTCATTTTTAACATGTGATACATTAAATTAATCGCCTTTTTACGATCTTTTTATTTGGTACCAATATTATATATATATTAAAATAAAATAAAATATTATATTGAAAATATAAAAATATTTTTTATGAGTTAAATTATTTGTTTTTTTATTTAAAATATGTGTTAATTTTAAATAAAAAATTAAATTATTATATGAATTTGAGACAAATAAAAAATAATAATTTTTTAAACTTTTATAGAATAATAATAATAAATATTTTCATAAATTAAAAATTTTATATTATTCAAGTATATATTTAGCTATTTCATTTTAATTTTCTTACAAATTTTAAATATTTGTATTGACTGTGAGAAATTATAGTAAGTTGGATTGAGTTTAATTTTAAAATTCACTTCGTCATATAATTTTTTATTTTTTATTTATTAGGGAAACTTTTTGAGAGAATAACAACATTATATATATATATATATTAAACTATATTTCAAATTGATTTGAGTAAATATATCTCTATTAAATATTGCAAATGCTCTTTGATATTTGATTTTATAAGCAGAAGAAATTTAAATTATAAAGAAAAATAAACACACACGAGATTATATTTAAAAAATACAGTATTTTAATTTCATTTTGTATCATATAAAAAAAATGATCTACAAATGTGTGTAAGTACATGCAAAATCTATTAATTTTTTTCTTTATATTTTATATTTCATAAGTATTTTATTTGCATCATGATCTTTTATTTTATTATAATTATATTTTTTAATTTTTATTTCATATAACTTATATATTTTCTAATATTTTTATGTCACTTAAATGACTTTACACCATTCAAAATTTTTGTTTTAAAATTATTTATATTTTCTGAGATTTGCCAAAAGCAGAATAGAAAAACAAAAATATCGCCGTTGCCGGGGATCGAACCCGGGTCACCCGCGTGACAGGCGGGAATACTTACCACTATACTACAACGACCTGATTGGTTGGATTTTCTATACTTCTATATTTGGAAAATTCGTAAAGCTTGCCTGGTTGGTTGGTTCACCTTTATTTGTTTTACATTATTTTTGAGTCACAGCCACTATCATTTATAATTATTACAAGTTTTTCTCATCTACTTGCTTCTTTCAAAGAAAAAAAAAGACACGAAAACTCAATTAATTTGGGCCATTGAGGTCTTCTATTTTATTTTTTTTATATATTTTATATAAAATTTATATATATATATACACTGCAGATTGACAATATATTTTAGGGTTAATTACATAAAACATCATGACTTTTGATCAAATTTGTAATTTAATACTTTTTCAATTTTCGCAATTCAAAGCATATGACATTTTTATGTGAAAATTTTCTTTTATATTATATAAATTTCATGTTTTGTATGAAAAATATATAAGAAATTATGTTTTGTATATTATTTATATTACATATTAAATAATGGTAAAAACATTTAATAAATGATGTTTTGTATATTATTTATGTTACATATGAAAAAATCGTAAAAATATAGTACCAACAAATGTGTTTATAATTTTGATTTAATTTAATGTCTGGTCATGTACCTAAACCCTAGAAATAATATTTAATGTTTATAAGTTAATTACAATAAAATTTAACATTGATATCATCATATTATTGACTTCAAACATTGAAGTAGATGAACTAGATAATTAATTATGCATGAATCATAGATATTCTATATAACTAAAGAAAAAACATGTAATGTATTTTTACTGTCTTTTCATATATAACATAAATAATATACAAAACATCGTTTCTTACATGTTTCTACTATCGTTTCATATGTAACATAAATAATATATAAAGAATAATTTTTTATATATAATTTTATAGAAAGTATTTCAAATATAATAATAATAATAATAATAATAATAATAATAATAATAATAATAATAATAATAATAATTTAAGCTGAATATATAGAAAATAATTTCAACATAAAGCTGTTATGTGCTTTGACTTGCAAAAAATGAAAAGATGATGCTTGAAATTACAAAGTTCAAAGATTGTGTTTAAAATACAAATTTGATCAAAGATTTATAATTCAGTGGATTGAGCTTTCTTATAGGATGTCACATTTTCTATTTATATTATGCATGAGGTATCTTTGTAAAGTTATAAAGAGGAGGACGATGATTGGGGAGTTGAAAATTCGTGCTCAATGTGCATAGTTAAGGATCATGGACCTTGCTTTTGTATTTTCTTGTTAAGGGGATGATGATGTTCATGGTCCCTTGTTTCATGATTGACACAATCCATAGATTGTGTGAATGGCCCGGCCCTTGTGGTGTGGGATGGCGTTGGCCTTCCTAATTAAAATGCTGGACTTGACTTTAGGCACATAAAATCATGGAATAATGCTAGCCCTTATTCTATGGGATGTGAACCTTAAGAAAGACCCACGATGGACCGGATTGGTTTGATGGAGTTTCTTTATGAGGTATGTTGATCTGGGAGTGAATTTTGACACTTCTTAAGACGTTGGTGGAGATTATAGGTGATGTTGTTACAAGGTCTAATCCTCTTTAGCATCTGTTTCGAGAGCCAAGACCTTTATTCAGACATGATGTATGAGTTTTTAGGCTTGGATTGAATAATTTGCAATTCCAGCTTGGACACTTCTGGAAGTAAGTAATTCTGCCTAGGTATTGCTTCATCACGTGGCTTTCTTTGAGAGATCCGCATTCTCTCAAACAACCACTTCTTGTACTTTAGAGATTTAATCGTAGTTTGCTTTGTGGACATGATTTGAAGATGGTGGAACAATTGCATGATGGTTTCGCTTGAGAAATTTGAATATGCAATCGAGAGTGGTTAGGGTGTCTGTTTTTACCTTGTCTAGTGGATTCAAATGGATTATAAAAGATACAAATGTTTCTTATATTGTTGACTCAGTGAAGGAAGTAACCTTCTTTGCTTTTGTGTTTTTATTTGATATGCATAAAATGAAGTAATATTTGAAAATCGAAGCTCTCACCTTACCAATGAGCTGGCAACTGATGGTTGTTGGTCAGGACGACCACCAAAAAGCTCCAATGAGAGTACTTGGGTTGGGTAAAAATATCTTCTACTGCAGCATAAAACATTCTCAAGAAATCTACTTTTACAATGTAATGCCTATAACACAAAATTTTAGAACAAGAACTGCACCAAGTTTTGGAAATTAAAAAGATGGAAAGACTAAAGAGAGAAAATTCAGATTATTATATATACTCCTGTGTAGAAGATGAAGTGCATGAAAAATATATATAAATTTTCATAAGCTATCTTCAATGATCACTTCACTAAATAGTGTCTTTTATTATAAAGATATATCTTCAATTTTTTAAACATTAATAAATATAAATATACAACATTAAAAAGTAGTGAAATTAGGATTATTGATATGTTTCAAACGTATAATCCATCTGTATTCTGAAGTTTTAATTTTATCTAGGTTCTTTAGTTTATTTATTTATTTTATATTAATACCTATTGCAATTTTATCAAAAAAAAAAAAAAAAGTCACTTGTTATATATTATGCCATATTGTTATAATTATATTTTATATATTTCAAATCAAGAGGACTCAATTGTGTCGTCCCATGACCCGCACACAACCAGTTAAGAGGAAAGAGGAATCTAGTTGCCATCCCTAATTCTGTCACGAGTGCCATGCTATCAAGCCAATAAGATACTTGCGACATCTTTGCAATTTCTTTGTGCAGTTGCAGGAAAATAAACTGACACACTTCGAATAGATACTAACATCCAGGAGAAGTTGAAGATAGTGAGAGATCCCTGCTTTCAAGCGTAGAACAAATGTCTGAATTCCAGAACGTACCCGTTTTCCCACACCCTTATACACCTTTCTCATTGTAGTGAACAAATTTGTAGAGACCTCAAACATGTTGGATTGGACATAGTTATTCAAATTTTTACACGAACTCAAATATAATATATTTACTTTTTCATATGGACAATTGAAATTCAAACACAATACAAATTTATTTTGCAAGTTGGCCCGACTAATCTTCTTAGACTCAAAAAGTAAAAATTACCACAATATTCTATAAAAACTACAAATAAATAAATAAATTATGATAGTCAATGTACTACTCTATAAATATACAAAATACTAATTAAAATTAATAATCCGTAACATAATTGGAGAGTTTTTTTTCTATATATACATAATTTTTTTTTTAAAAAGAAAATATAACTTTGCATACCTTCAAAGTTGCAATAAATTGGTTTTTCAAAAAATAAGGAAAAAAAATTGTTGAGTTGATCCACGAGTTGACTCAATCTAACTTATTTTATTTTTGTATTATTTGAGTTTAATTCAATTTTGACATGAATCTATAAAGTCAACCTAATTCAATATATTCATATTAGGTTCGTGATGAATTATAAAATAATATCGCAAATTGCTACTCGGATGCATGCCCTTCTCTCGTCTCTGCAGCCCTACCATGAGTAGTGTTGAGATCATCTCATTAAAGGCTCAATAAGCCTAGCTGTTAATTGCATAGAGAGCATAAAAAGCTCGATCAAAAGAATTACTCATTTATTGATTTCCAAAAAAGATTTATATGAGGCAGCGGCGAGGAAATCAAATACAAAAAAATAATAATTATTATAAATAAAAACAAAAAAACAAAAAATCGCCGTTGCCGGGGATCGAACCCGGGTCACCCGCGTGACAGGCGGGAATACTTACCACTATACTACAACGACTCGCTTGGTGGAAATTTAATTATTTTTGTAAATATTCTAAAACAATGGTGGCTGATCCAGAGAGAATGGCCTCTTTCTTGTTTTATGTTTTTTTTCCTCTAATGTAGGTATCAAGTTAAGTTTTAATTAGGGTTTTGTTTGTTGTTTTGTGGGGAATTTTGAGAGATTTATATTCCTCAAATGAATTTTTTTCTTCAAAAGTTTGTTTGATTTCCTGAAAAATATAAATTCCCCCCCTCCCCCCAAAAGTATATTCATACCCAAATATTTATTCTACAACCACATTAATAATAATTATTGTGAATTTTATCTCATCTGAAGATAGATACCACTTAATCTCTATCAACATTTACTTGAAGCACATTTTAAAAGTGTTTAACGAAACTTATATAAAATGTTTTATAAACTTTTAATCATATGGTCTCACTTTTGGCAGAATTGTCAAATTATGGCAAAATTTTTTTTTTTAATAAAATATAGTGAAAAAAATTAAAAAAATATGTAAAGTCGTCCCGGCCGGAGGCGACTTATTTAAAGTCGCCCCTGCCAGGGGCGACATCCAAAAATTTATTATTATTATTTTTTTAAGTGTCGCCCATTCCATGGGCGACTTTAGGTTTTTTTTTTTTTTTTTTTTAATTCCGAAAAAAAGGAAGAAGCAGGCACTCGGTTGGGTCACTCGGTCGAGTCACCACTCGGCCGGCCGAGTGGTACCTGTAACTCGGTCACGGCACTCGGTCTGCCACTTTACTCGGCTGGCCGAGTGACGTAAAGGATTTGAATTTCTAAATCCGTCCGTTTTTTTTTTTTTTTAAATTTTCACTTCAATATTTCTCTCTATCACATCTATTACCACCCACCCACACCACACATTTCTCTCTTCCTCATCTCTTTCTTCACTTCTTCTTCACTTCTCCTTCAATTCCCTTTCAATTTTTCTTCAATATTCACGGTTCGTTTTTCTCCATTTCTCAAAAATTTGTTGAGGTAATTTTTTTCTAAATTTTTATGTGTGTGTGTGTGGTGTTTTGTGTGTGGGTGGTGTGTGTGTGTGTAGTGTTTTGTGTGTGTGTATGTGGTTTTTGTGTGGTATTTTTGTGTGTGTGTATGGTGTGTGTGTGGTGCTTTGTGTGTGCTGGAGTGTGTGTGTTGTGTGCTTGTATTGTATGTTGTGTGTGTGGTGTATGAAATGTATGTGTGTGATGTGTGTTGTGGTGTGTGTGACGTGTGTTGTGGTGTGTGCTTGTGTGTGTGCTGGTGTGTGTGTTTGTGTGTTGTGTGTGGCTTGCATTTGTGTGTGTGATGGGTGCGTGTGTGTGGTTGTGTGATGTGTGCGTGTGTGCCGTGTTTTGGGTATGTGTGTGTCGGTCGGTATAAGAATGAATAATTTGTAATAAATTTTGTTTAATTTTTTGCTATATAAATTGTTATAGATTTGCCGTTAATATTTTTTTGTTATACATTATTTGATGTAAGAACTCTTGAAATTGTTGATGTTGTTGTGCATTTATCGCAACCCTCAAATTGTTGCCGTTGCATTGAGATATTGCTTCATTTCAATATCAGGTTTGAATTTTACTAATTTATTAGTTGAAATTAATTTCATTATACTTTGTAATTATATAGCTTAATAATACCTCTTGCATGCAAAAAAATAGTTAACTCCATATTTTAAGTTCATTAATACATCTTTATTATTTAAGATATGGAGTCTTCAAACAATGTCGGTATTGTTGTTTATATTGGGGATAGTAGCGATGTTCCACCTATTTGTGCAACAAGGGTACCTCGCGACATCGGATATTCTGGCTTGGTATCAAAATTCTTTCAACTGACAAGGATTGATAGCAATGAATATAAATTCAACATATCCGCTTCACTATATGCAAACAACAAATATCATCGCATACCAATCAACAACGATGATAATCTATGGTTTTTCTTTGCACCGGATGCGGATAATCAATATGTAGAATTTCATATTGATTCGGAAAAACTGCAAGATAATACTCTTCCAGATATTCTCCCAAGCAATGAGTATTTTCAATATGCTTCTTACTTAAGAGGTGATGACATTAATAATGCAACACTCGTCAGGCAAGAGCATAGTGTTGGAACCTCAAGGTCCAATAATGAGGGTATTCCAAGTGAAAGAGAAAATGCTCATACAGAGGATCAAACACATGATCCATTGATTGACACTTTTGGTGTGAATGAACTAGAAGACTCTGAACCTGACGAAGACGAGTTGTCCAGTGAATCAGATGAAGATGGGGTGGATATTGGTGATATTCAAACTATGTATTCCCCAAATCAAGAGAGATCACCATCCAATCAACAACCACCATTTCCATCAAGTGCTCAGAGATATTCCATGCATCCGAATATCCCGTTCTTCAATGCCTCGTCACATGAAATGCTTGTGGACTCATTTGATCTTCCAAAAAAATTTAGATATTATGATGCTACTGAAAGAGTGCTCACAAAAGACATGGTATTCAAAGATAAGAAGAATTAGCAGTGTGCAGTTAAAGACTTTTCAATTCGTATAGCGAGGCGTGAATATCGAGTAGAGGAAAGCACACCTCGTATATGAAAAATCAAATGCAAAAATAATAGTGAGACTACACATTGCAACTGGTGGTTGCGCGCATGTTACAAACAAAAGATTGATATATGGGAAATCACTGAGTCTGGAGGCCCTCATACGTGCCTAATGAACTCGGTGTCTGTTGACCATCAAAACTTGTGCAAAAACATGATTGCTGCGTTGCTCATTGGAATGGTTCAGACAGATCCCGGGTATGAGATTAAGTGTGTTCAACAACAAGTGTATGATAAATTTCAATATACAATCTCATATCATAAGGCATGACATGGTTTGGAACGAGCAAGAGAAAATGTGTATGGCACATGGGAGAGCTCAGTTTCAAAACTACCCAAATTTTTGGGAGCTTTACAAAAATGGAATCCAGGCACAGTTGTCGAGTGGCGCCACATGCCCGAAGAGACAAATGGTGTAAAAATGTTGAAATATGTGTTTTGGGCGTTCAAGCCATATATAGATGGGTTCCAGCATTGCCGTAAAATTATTAGTGTTGATGGAACTTATCTTTACACTAGATACAAGCACAAGATGTTAATTGTTGTTTTTATGGATGCAAATCAACATCTTTTACCTTTGGCTTATGCATTTGTGGACGAAGAAAGTTTTGCTTCTTGGACATGGTTTCTTCATATGATATCGAAACATATTGTTCGCGGTAGAGAAGAAATGTGTCTGATTTCAGATAGACACGCCGGTCTTTTGAAAGCAGTGGAAACAATTCCAGATTTTCAGCCACCTCTTGGAGTCCATCGTTTCTGTTTGAGACATGTCTGTTCGAATTTCAATAGCAAGGTCAAGAATGTGAAGTTAAAGGACATGTGTTGGCAAGCCGGCTCATCGTTCACAAGCAGAGAGTTTGAAAATGTAATGGATCAAATAAGGCGTTGAATGAGAGGGCATATGATTACCTCTCGAAAATCGAAAAGGATCAATGGACTATTGCATATGACGGAGGCTGGAGAAATAAAATTTTGACAACAAATTTATCTGAGTGCATGAATGGCATGTTGAAAGGTGCACGACGGCTCCCAATCTGTGTGATTGTGCAGGCTAAATTTTATCGATCGATAAAATATTTTCTTGACCGATTGACACTGGGCCGTGAAATGCAACAAAGGAACCAACCATGGCCTGATGAGGTGTACAAGAAGTATGATCAACGAGAACGGAAGGCAATGGAACATCAAGTCTATAAGGTTGATTTTACTGATCAAACAGCTTCCGTGAAAACATTTGTGCCAGGAACAACGAGATGCTATACCCACATTGTCAAGTTGATGCTAAGAGAGTGTAGCTGTGGAGACTGGAAGCAAAATGGCATACCATGTTCACATGCAATGCAAACTTGTCGACATTTTGGAGTCAATTCGATGATTTACATGAACTCATTTTTTAATACAAATGCGTATGTGGACACCTATAGTGGTAAGTTTGAGCCATTGCCTGATGAATATTATTGGGATGAGGCTTCCTTCCAACTGTGTCATAATCCGGCATTGCGTGAGAAGAGGCATAAAGGAAGAGGCAAGACGACGAGAATTGAAAATGAAATGGATTGGGCACAAACACGCGCTAGGCAACAATATCGTGCACAAGATCAAGCTGCTTCCCAGACTGGAACTTCATATGACCATAGATGAGATTGTTGTGTATAGAAAGTTGTAATGTTGTTTGTTTTAGATGTAATCAATTTTTGATTTGTATGCGGATTATGTGTATTCAATTTTGAATTAAGATTGATGTTAGTTTTCCACTGTTTTTATAAATGTATACCATTTCAAATTTTATGTAATTTGTTCCATTTTTTATTTCAATAATTTATTGTTCTTCTAATAGATTTAATCTTATTGCAGTATGGAGTATTTCGGAGAATATGGCCCTATTAGTGGTGAGATTTTAAGGGAACAACACATACACCGGTCTGAGGATGTATTTGCAGGAGAAGTTGACAAAAAATTGAAGTGCAGACACGGAAGTGGTATCTTTTGGAGACTTGATGACCATGATCCTTATGAGGATGACCCAAACGATGATGGTAGGGAAATACTCAGACGTACACAGATGTTGCATTACCGAGTCATATCCATGTTGTATCGTATGAGATTCTATGGTGTCTACAGATGTGGTGATTATACAATTAATAAATCATTAATCACTGCACTGGTTGAGAGATAGCGGCCTGAAACTCATACATTTCATTTTAGAGTTGGAGAGACGACCGTGACCACACAAGATGTCGCATTTATTTGGGGCCTGCCAATTGAAGGTGGGGCCGTTATAAGTTCAGATAATTCAACCGGTAGGTCATATTGGACTACACGTTGTCAAATGCTTCTGGGATGGGACCCTAATGCAGAAGACTTAAAAGGGTCAAGATTTTCACTTTTAGCATTAGGTACACACCTAAGCATGCACCCTGTTACTGATAACAGCCCACAACAACATGTTGTGCAATATGCACGTGGATGTGCCTTATTTTGTTAGGATCCATAATGTGCCCAGATACTTCTGGGAATATGGGATCATTGGTATATTTGAATCAGCTAGAAGATATTGATGAATGCAGTAATTTAAGTTGGGGTTTAGCGGTACTAGGTTATTTGTACCATCAGCTATGCAATGCATCACATAGAGGTCGTACACAAATTGGTGGGCCCATGCAACTACTGCAGGTAAATATGTTTCCATATTGTTAAATATAAATATGTTATATAAAAATGTGAAAATCATTTTACATATTATTGTTTCATGATAGATATGAGCTTGGTCAAGAATTACTTTTCTTACGCTTCAAATGTCGGGAGGTAGACGCCTAAATACAGCGGCAATTGTTGGTGTGGATGGAGTTCTTCCTGTTGCACCGTATGGTGCTGAGTGGTTACAATACCACAACTTTACAACTAGTTTGATGAACAACTTAAGGGCTATTCGGGAGAGTTTAGACAGGCAAACTCCACAAGAGGTATGATATGTATTTGATGAGATTATGCTATATTTCTATTAAATTTTACTTAACTTTATATTTATGCAGTTCAATTGGCAACCTTACGACCCATACCCAACTGCTGTGAGGGCATATATTGACCTTGGAATTATCAGAGTCACGAATATGTGGATGTCAAGATGCCCTATGATTCATTATTCAATTGTTGAGTTATATTACCCCGATCGGATATTGAGACAGTTTGGGATGAGACAACGAATTCCACTAGGCATTACTGATGTGCACGATACATTGCATAATATATGCCGTAGAGGGCGCTCCACTACAAATTGGGCTGAAACACATGCTTCATTTGTAGAATGATGGTTTAACAGAAATGATCATATTGTCTCCGCTCCTGCTATTGGTTGGAATGAGTCAGATGTCGAAAATGGTTATATCAGATGGTATGAAAGAATAACACGACGTCTAATAACTCCAGGGTTAAATATGCAAGTGGGGTACCAACCGCAATCGAATGCATCTATAGAAGTTTTGGTATGTGGCTGTATTTTGGTATTCAAATTTCTATGTGCCTTGATTATGTAATTCATGTTTATGTTTTATATTGTGAATTTAATACAGGAAAGTTTATGGGAAAATTTGAATAAACTTGTCATAGACGAGCAACCGTATCTTAGGGAGCCCTTCAGACGATCAGTAGAAGACATATACTCGCAGGCTAGAGCTCACTTTCATGATCGTCGACCATCATTCCAACGCCATCACTCACAGCATGAGCCTGAACTGCAACATGATCCTGAACCACAACATGATCCTGAACCACAACATACATCACAATATAGCCCAGAACCTCCAACATCATGCACTTATGGGAGTTTTCGGCCACAGTTCAATTCATCCCCCATTTCATATCCTCAAGCTGGCACGGCAACAAATATAATACAAGATCATGTGACTTCGAGGACTGCATCATCATCTTTTAGTTTGAATATTACAACAGATGATAATGAATCAGATGGCGAACCTGAGCCACAAGAAGATCGAGGTAGAGGCAAAAGGAAAAAAACAAGGCATCGTTGTTTTATATGATCACATTATGATTATTAATTTGTTCTCTATGTAATTAAACGTACCATGACTTAATTTGTTCACTATGTAATTAAACGTTCAATTACTTAGTGGTGATGTTCATATATTATAATTATTACTATTGTTATTATTCTAATTATTATTGTTATTATTATTATTATTATTAAAAAAATCAACATATAAAATTACAAAGACTGATTTCCACTCGGTCACCCGAGTAGCGTGCAAGACCGAGTGGCACAACCGAGCTGACCGAGTGCGAAGGTTTCAGGATTTTCTTCGCACTCGGCCGGTCGAGTAAAGTGCCTGACCGAGTGGCACAACCGAGCTGACCGAGTGCGAAGGTTTCACGATTTTTTTCGCACTCGACCGGCCGAGTAAAGTGCCCGACCGAGTGGCACAACCAAGCTGACCGAGTGCGAAGGTTTCAGGATTTTCTTCGCACTCGGCTGGCCGAGTAAAGTGCCCGACCGAGTGGCACAACCGAGCTGACTGAGTGAGAAGATTTCAGGATATCCTTTGTATTCGGCCGGCCAAGTAAAGTGAGAGACCGAGTAACCCGATCGAGTGCGAAGGTTTCAGGATTTCCTTCGCACTCGGCCGGCCGAGTAACCCGATCGAGTGCAAAAGTTTCAGTATTTCCTTCGCACTCGGCCGCCCGAGTAAAGTGCACGACCGAGTAAGCCGACCGAGTGCGAAGCCACGGACAGTTTTAAAAAACCCACATTCTCTTCATTTTTCTCACACACTTTCACTTCCAAACCCTAGCCCCTTCAAATTTCTCCTCTTCAATCCGAAATATTACCATCATACAACTCAATTTTTTCATTGAAATCATTCAACCCATCATTTTAAACAACAAATTGTTACAATCTTCCAAGAAAGTGGTGGAGATTTGAAGGATTCAAGCAAGAACAACAATTTTCATCTTTTCACTCTTAAGGTATATTTTCATTAACCATTGCTTTTGTTATTTAAATATGTTGATGATGGACTTATTTGGAGTATTTTGACATGAAACTTGATATGTTTTCTTGCAATTTTTCATTGAAGTTTTTTATAGAACACTTGGTATGCATGATATAATCTTCTATTTAGATATGTTTTCATTTAACATTGAGGTTGTTGTTTGAATATATTGATGAGGGATTAATTTGGAGCATTATGGCATGAAAGAAGTTATGTTTTTTTGTAAGTTTTCATTGAAGTTTTTTATCGAACACTTGGTATGCATCATATAAATTGGGAATGTGCCATGATTTAGTCTAGAACAATAATGAAATGATCTTAATATCCCATGAATTTCAATGTTGAATGATGAAATCCCATGAATTTCAATGTTGAATGATGAAATTGCTTGAGATGAATATTGTATTATACAACTCTTGAACTTTTTGAATGATTAAATTGCTTGAGATGAATATTGTATTATATGACTCTTGAACTTGTTGACATGAATGTAATATTAATTCCATGTCATCTAGGTACCAACAATGGATCATAGTATGGATGTTGTCAATACTACCTTCGAATGGAGTCAACACTCCATTGAAGAACAACAAGAGGAGTATGAAAGAATTTTATCCACCATGCCGGATGCCTACGGAATACAGTTTGCTAATTGGGAGAATGAAAGTGAAAGGTGGTTTGAAGTCCAAAGGAAGAAAAGGCGAGCCACTCGTTTCGCCGATGTAGAATGCATGCAGGAAATGGGCATATATGAAGATGTTAATTAAAAAATTGTGCAAGAATATCGGGTGGTCTAAATTCTTTGCCATGCATGAGAAGACGTATGAGCCCCTAGTTCTCGAATTCTTCTCACAGCTTCAAGTAGGATACAATGAAATGGTGCCGGAATCCATGATATTTTATATGGGAAACGAGTGCCACCATCTTTCGGCCGAAGAGCTCAATCATATTTATGGATTTCCCAAGAAGAAGTACTCGAATCTACCCAATGAGAGGTTCAATTTTCCCGAGTTCAATGCAGTGACTTTTTGGAAGGAAATAACAGAGTCTCATCCTGATAAGCCATCGGTCTACCACTTTAGTAGATCGAAAGCATCGAGTATTCGAAGCCCGGTCATCCGATATTTTCAAAGGTTCGTCTCCAATACAATTTTGGCGAAACCTGAGCCTGGAGTGGTCACCTTGGATGAGTTGTTCGTGCTATGGTGCTTGGTGAAAGGAAAGAAGTTCAATGTGGCACCAATGCTCTTAAGGCAGTTTGTCCGAACAAAAAATCAGGTGGCTAATCATATTGGAGGTTTGATCACTCCAATTGCTCGACACTACGGGGTCAACTTGGAAGGGATGGAAGAGACACCAGGCGAGACAACTATAAACCTCGAATTGCTGTGTAACATGAAGATGTGCCAATTACATCCCGGCACCAGAAAATTGTATCTGATTTTATCAGATAAAAAGAGGTTTGCACTGCCCAATTCTCGCCTCACCAATATTGCTGGAGGGTAGGTCTATAATATTTTACTGAATGGCTCGGTTCATATAGAAGCAATCGAGGAGAGTGAGAATAAATTAAAGAATGAGGAGGAACGGAGGAAGAGGAGGAGAAGAACTACGGATGCCCGAACAGAGCCTATGGACCTTGATATTGAACAACTACAGGCGGATGAAATGATGGGTGAAGCACAACTGCCCTCATACGATCAGGCAAGAACTTCACAGCATCCACAGTATCCACCTCAGTATCAAGGGGGGTGGAACGATTGGTCGGATTGGAGAAACACTTTGGATGCGCGTCTTGCCAACATAGAAGGGTATGTTGCCAACATAAAAGAGTATGTGAATCGTCAAACCTACAATTCTCAAATTTCACTTGGCATGCGAAGGCAACAATATGAGTGGCATGTGCAACAAGACCATTTTCAAGAAAGTGAATATCCAGCTTATCAACCATTCGGCCCATCCAACACACCGTACCGACCCCCTCAGTGAGCACGTTCCAATCCAACACCGTACCGACTACTTTTTAAGAATGTATTGCTTTCATTTGAACCTCTTAACTTTGTTGTTTATTGATGATTTCGAGTAGTATTAAATTTGATTTGAAATTTTTCCTTATAAAACATAATTATTGTTATTTGTTGGAAAATCAATTCATCAACACATTTCAAGAAATTATAACAATCTCATTTAACAATTCCATCGACTTTTTACCAAACTAAATAAATTAATAAATTCGACTACAACACGATAAAATAAAAATAAGAGAATGTACAAAAACGGAAGAACGAACGAAAAACCGAGAAGATGAATAAATAAGAAAATCCACACGACCAGCCGAGTGAAATTTTAACTGAGTGATTCGGCCGAGTGGAGAGATTACACATTTTAGAAAATTTCCCTTCGCACTCGGCCAGCTGAGTAAAGTGGCAGACCGAGTGCTGTAGCCGAGTTCATTCCTCGAACTCGGTCGGCCGAGTAATGTTGGGGCCGAGTGTCTGGGCCGAGTTACAGGTACCACTCGGCCGGCCGAGTGGTGACTCGACAGAGTGACCCAACCGAGTGCCTGCTTCTTCCTTTTTTTCTGAATTAAAAAAAAAAAACTAAAGTCGCCCATGGAATGGGCGACACTAAAAAAAATAAATAAATAAAAGTTTGATGTCGCCCCTGGCAGGGGCGACTTATAATTAAAGTCGCCTCCCGCTGGGGCGACTTTACATATTTTTTTAATTATTTTTTTATCCACTATATTTTAATAAATTTTTTTTTTGCCATATTTTATTAATTCTGCCCTTACTTTTAAACTTACAAGATGCTAAATCTTGTGTTTAAAACATTTTGTGAAAATAAGTTGATGGAGGTTTTAGTTTGAAATATTTGCGATGACAATTATATAGTAAGAACAAACAAATTAAAAGAGGGGTAAAAATATGGGTTTATTACAAAATTAAATTAGCAGCTACTTACTTTTTAAAGAACACTTTATAAGCAAATAGTATTTTATTTGAACTAGATTTGACCTTTTTTAGAACAAATCAAACAATTTTAGAGGTGTTTGGTCGAGTTTATTTAAAAGAGCTTATAAAAATCCTAAATCCAATATGATATTTTGTAAAACTTATATGCTCGTACATCTTTTTTATTTTTATTTTTATGGAGCTTATTAATTATTTAGGAGTTTGAAATTATGAGATCATTTTATTGGCATAGTAAGTTAAAATAATAAAATGCCACAATAGTCGGTAATAAATATTTATGACATATTTTTACATCTAAAATATTTTTAACTATTTTCAAAATATTAGAATTATTTATCATCTATATCAAAGTTCAAATAAATCCGACATATCTACAATAAGATTTTATTGCACCGGCTGTTGACAAAAGTATGAAATAATTTTAGCCAAGTAATCTAAAATGCCAAGTTCAGGAATATTATTTTGTATACTTTAATAAAAATAAAATATTTTACTAATTATCATAGAATCTAAAAAAAATAAAAATAAGAAAATCCAACAAATCTCATAATCAGTTTACAAAAATAAGCATCTCCAAAGCAGTGTCCTGCAATTAAATCTTAGAGTTGAATAAATCTTCTACCAAAATTTTCAGCTCCTAAAAACAAATAAGACCTGAGGGAAAAAAAAGAAAGAGTAACAAGCAATAAGTTGCATAGTCAATAAGCATTTGAATCTTCTTCTGTATGTTCTACCAACAAAGTCATGTGATCAACTAATTTCTGAATCACATGCAGAATCCCTAATACACAATCATTCCCCCCCCCCCCCCCCACACCCACCCACCCACACACACACGCCCTCTTAATTAGTAATCGTGAACATAGTAGTACATTTGACATAAAACTGATACCAGAGGTGGCTTTTATTAGTAATGTGTAATTTGAGACTTGAGTTTGAAGCAAAACTTACATTAGAGAACTTAGATGTTGATAGTTGCATCCCACAACCTAAGCATTCCATTACGTCCCCCTGTACAGATCCTCTTCCTTTCAAGATCTGAAGCGGCACATCTAACCTGAAACCATCATGAAAATAGACCAACAATCAGATGAACTTAAAAATTTTGAGAGAGAGAGAGAGAGCCTGTCAGTGCAAGAACTTTTTTGTTGTTTGCTATATTAATTTCCAATTGTCTGCTATCTTCTGAACTATAAGATAATTGTTATACCTCAAATTTCTAAGATTTCAAAATATGCAAATTACAGCCATGGTTTTAGGGAACCACAGATCTTTCATCGACACATCTGGAGGAGTTACTCAATTATCACTTCATGCACAGGAAAATACATGTTTCTGAAAATTACTAAGGCTGCATTTGAATTGAAGGATTTGAGAATGTATTTGAAATCCACAATAGAAATCCTTTGTGTTGTTTGGATTGGCTATGATTTCAAATCCATCAATTTCATTTTCAACTAGATTTCAAAAGATTTGTGTGGATTTGAATCCCTTCATTTCAAATCCTTCAATCCAAACACAACCTAAATGTATTTACTGCTTCCTCTCTAATTATAAAATTTATATCATATAGCTTGACAAGCTATTCGCGATATTCAAGTAAATCACCAGTAAAGCAACCAAAAACACAGAAAATAATGTCTTTGAATACTGTGTTTATAAAATAGCTTTGGGATTTAAAAACAAAAAAAATTGATTGAATCCATGGATGTGTGAGCGAAAAGGTAAGAGTATGGAAGGATAAACATGCATCTGGACAAGGAAACTGTGACTAAGATCAGATCAGAATACATGGAACATATATAAAGGGCTTAAATAGTTAGAAGAATCACCGTTGCAACTGATTTTAGAGGAGTTCTATAAAGTTGCCAGCCAGCCATCTTGGAACCTGTTGTAGTGAGTCCACCAAGTCTGTCCTGAGGACGATGGAAAAGGGACATTGAGTTATCAGCTGCCCCTATTCCTAACGAGTGTTCTCCCGCATTTATGGACAATATGGAAGCACTATGAATAGTCACATTCTTGATACATCTTATAACACCTACAAATATGAAAATTAGAGTATTATTCAGCTGTATTTCCACTGCAACCTTCAAAATCTTATCATCAAAAAGAAAATAATTTAGAATTCATTAGTAGGTGGAATAGAATACAGGTGCCTCCTCTCTCTATGACC
The DNA here is from genome assembly GCA_028749325.2 of Caryopteris x clandonensis. Classification (NCBI taxonomy): domain Eukaryota; kingdom Viridiplantae; phylum Streptophyta; class Magnoliopsida; order Lamiales; family Lamiaceae; genus Caryopteris; species Caryopteris x clandonensis. The sequence continues at coordinate 6,090,643 of JAPYKT020000003.1, read as the reverse complement.
TCTAAACTTTTTCCATTACTCAAGTACAATGATTTCACTAGGACATTCTAATCACCTATTTTTGTTAGAAGTTAAGACACGTGACAAGGTCTCCAAGTGGTGTTCTTGCAATGATTTTAACTTTGGCAAATGAAATCTTAACACTTTGTTGGTTGCAACTTGCAAGGAGCTAAGATGATCTAGCACCCTTGCAAACAAAGAGTTTAAGATGAAGCTGAGCATGTACAATTTATTGGCTTTGATCTTGATTTGGTTTATTGGAGTATGAGGAAGCACAGGGTTAAGATGCTTCGGAAATGTGGTTTTGCCAATGCTTGAATTTATTTTTTAAGTTATTTTCTGTGTTGAAAAAATGCTTTCAAATGACCAATATTTATGCATAAAAGAAGTCATGCAAGACACTAGGATCTTTTCAAGGTTTATCTTTTGGCACCTCCATTGAGATTCGCAAGAAAATTTATATATTTCTACATGGCTAAGAGGACCACTTGTCATCCATCCTACAACTAATCTCTCCTTTTACTTTGATAATGTAATATTAATATAATTGTGGGTCCAATATGAGCATATCTCGATCCGATTCTTTTAAACTTCCTCATCATACTGAAATTAACAATGTCCAATTGATGTCTTTATTATGAGAATTTATGACCACAAGAACAGTTAATCAGGCAATATAGTGAAATTGTACTCCCACCCACAAGAAGCTACTTGTGGGGATCAAATGGCAAGCATACCTAAAAAAATTGATAGGTGGTGATCCAACACTGATATCTTACTATATAATGAAATATCTTGTCAAACCATAACCCATTTTAATTTAACTTGGCTGTTGTGTTAGACAGCAAAATCTGACCTCAAACTTACCATCATCATTTTCCCAAAATCGAAGAAGCCCATCACTTGAACCTGAACAATAATAAAAATTATTAAGATTTTATTTTTGAAACTTTACCCACCATAAACTTGGCTAGCAGTGAGACAATACCACAATTGCAGTTTGCAAGAAGAAATGATTTTGACCTGTAATAATTCCTTTATCTGCAACGGAGTATTCCACACACAAAACTGGACCATCATGGCAAGCCAGAACAGCATCACACGAACCTTGAGAGACAGACCACACCCGAGCAGTCCAATCATCACTACCTGTTATTACAGTGTCTCCAACCATTCTTATAGACCTGTGTCCACAGTGCATTCCGTTTACCATGATTACAGCATGCAACAATATAATAAGTTTCCCGCTCTAAAGAAAAACTGATAATAATTTTCAAATAACCAGGACTCGCCTGATCCATTTTGAATGTCCTAATAGCTTGTGCATCTGCTTTCCAGCCCGAATGTCCCAAATGTTCGCAACACTTTAAAAAGGATTTGCAAACAAGTAAGGAGATGAATCCAGAAATCATACAAACTTTCAGTAATTATCAGATGGTATCCTAAGTGATCTCTGTTCAGATGCATATATTGAAAGTATAGAAAAGAAACTTATGCAACGTACGCATCTCTGCCTCCAGCAGTCAAGATCCCAGTCGAGTCATCGTATTCCATGCAGAGAATTGCACCTGAACAGCGGCCTACGGTAGCAACACATGTGTCTGTCCTCACATCCCACATCTTCACAGTTCCATCATGTGCAGCTGTAAGGACACGCTCACCTGAGAGCATGCGTACAATGCTGACCTAAAAGGCAGCATAACAAGCATAAGCCACATATGCCTTTGACAAGATATCAAAGCAACCAACATGTCTCCTATAGGAGTAAAATAATAAACATTAAAGAAGCAATGATCTGATTTATACAAATAATCCACAAAATGCACTGTCATAGGATATGTTAGATGTAAGATCAACACTGACCAAAGTTGCAATAATTTCAGGGTTATAACCCACAATCTCATTTTATAATGAAGAGCAATCTTACATATTTCAGCAGTCAGACATTTTTCTTTTTTTATGAGAAACAAAATATGTAATAATAAAAGTTGCGGAAGTATAAGGGGATGAGGCATCCTAAGAAATATTTACAATCTAAAGTACAATGCTCCAATCTCTTGAGATATAAATAGAAAGAAAATAAAAATTGAAATCTTTTAGCATGGAGACCCACCTCGCAATTCTAAACTTAATCCTATCTCAAACCTCATCTAACGACCAACACTCCCTTATTCCTTTCTAACCATAGAGACCAACAGAAAGCAGACAACAAAAATACAATTTTGAATAAAAGATATGAACTGAACCAAAAAGCTTGAAAAGGTGCACAAACAGGCCGGCCTTTTAAATCTCTATAAATTAGTAGCTTGTCAAACAGAGGCCGAAAACCATGTACGCACGGTAAAGCATTACCAACAGCCACAAGCCATAACTGAATGTTTTAACAGATTCCATCTTCCAAAAAATTATTTTTGTGAGCTTTAGGAGAAAATTCAAGCAAACAAAAGCAGTATCATTCTTCCAAAATATTCCCCACAGCCTCATTTTAGAAGCACATATTACATGAACAGAAAGATTGATAAATCAGCCGGCTGCATGATTATTTTCTGGTTCAGATAGTTCAGAGAAAACCATCTCGTAATGTGAACTACAAAGATCAGCAACAGACAGGCCCTTCTTTGATATCCTCAAATTTTAGAAATGCAAGCATAGAAATTTCTTGGTGTACAGTTTTCTTACATTGTTTGCAGATCAAGATAACACAACCATTACAGTTATATTTTTTCTAAAGATTTTCCAACTGCATTACTACTGACACAACGGCCACCACAAATACCATAGCATCCATTAATAAATCAATATTTGGACTAACACCACAAAATTTGACAAGGCCCACAAGTGTGTGTGACATTTACATTTCTATGGGAGAGGTCTGACAATAGAATGTTTCTATTGAACGAAATAAAAAATTATATATTATAAAGGCAAAAAGGGATAAATCCTCCCTTGACTGAGTTGACAATTGATTTTATCTTTACTAAAATTGAACATGAAAGTATGGATCTTTTGGCTTGGAAATAAATTATTGGAAAAGATGTTATTTTTATTGAAACAACTAAAGTACCTAGGACCAGAGGGAAAAGATGCCCCCATTACAATCAGAAACAGACTAGAGAGTAAATCTCCAGTCTCTAACAAAATCACTCACAAATAAATCCTTAAATTCTCCAATCTTCAAATTCATAAAGCGATTGTGGTCTTCAGTCTCTCTCATACATCATCAGATTATACGTCAATGTCTTCAATATTTTCACTTATTCTGTCTTAAAACCACGTGACACACAAAGCATGAACAATGATAAAAGAAACTTCCCCCCAATGGCACCCTCATATTTAGAAAGGCATGTTACACAAATACATGAAAGAAAATATGTGTTAGGAGAAGCAAAAAAAAAAAAAAAAAAAAGGAGAAGAATAAAAGCCAAAAAAATGTTGAAGAGATTTTCTTTTTAATTCTTCCTATAATTTATTTTTAAGTCAAATTACAGAAACTAACCTTGAGATTGGTTCTATTTTCCAAAAAAACAAATCATGTTTTTAAGTTACAAGTAACCATTAAAATTTGTTGATATTTCACAAATTGCTCAAATTACGTGTTTTTTTTTTAACTCATTAAACTTCCAAGGATAGTTTTTGCAATTTACATAATTCTTATATTGGCTAGCAAGTTCGAAGTTAAAGTAGTTGTTTCGATCAAAGTTACATGATTAAGCATTCCCAAATTTTTTTGGGGGGGGGGGGTGTGCGTGCACATATTCTATGGTGTTGGCCAAAACACAAAACAAGAAATGATCTTGGAAGATGTAGACAAGAACTTTATAGCATAGACAGAAAATATTTTAAAATTAAAATAAACTAAATACTGCAAGATAACAGTAATATCCAACCAAACCTGGGCATCATGGCCTTTCAGTTCTTCCAAAAGCTGAGTTGTCTGCTTATCCCACACAAGAACAAACTGGTCATCTGATCCTGATACCACTTTTCCCCTGTCAGAGCTTATAGCTCTCACCGTTCTTCAGAAAGAAAACATGAACAAGATCAGCCTTCAAGTTATTCAAAGGTCAATCCAAAAACTGATCATTCGCAACCAAAACTAGTAGAGTGCCCGCTCATGTATGTTTTTGCATTTGCATGACTGTGAAAATCAACCATCTCAACTCATAGCCCACAACACACACACATACAACCACACATAAATACAGAAACACACATAAATACACACACAGAATGGAGAGATAGGACTGCTGAATGATACCCAGAGTGACCCTTCAAAGTTGCCCTCAGTTCTGAACCACGAAGACTGGCATCCCATATCTTGACCTGTGAATTTTAGAAGTCCGATGAAATAGTTAGATCCACAGAAAGAAATACCATAATGATAATTTCAGAATTCTATAATATGCCAAAAGTGTTCCTCCACTCTATGAAGGTATATATAGTGCTGAACAGAAGCTTTTGGCTCTAAAATAGGAAATTTTTACTGGGTAAAGAAAAGAAAGAAAGCATGAAAAAGAGAGTAGCCCCATGCAACATTTTAATGGTCCCTAAATGGTAATTTTCATTATACTAATATCTACTATTAACTCTTACTGTGCAGTCTGTGCTTCCACTGATAAAGAATCCTGCATCTTCACGATCACCAACTAGATCCCATACTTCTCTTTTCGTAACACAGTGTAGAGCTGTAACTGCTCCGCTGTGACCTCGTAGCATGCGAATGTTGGTCTGTACCCTTTTCTGCCCCACTATTGATGCATCTGGCATAGGTACATTCACTTTCGAAGCTGAATCATAAAAAGTTCATCACGGCCTCAGGGAAATTATGTTACATTCCACACCGAACAAGGAATTATGTACTTAGCTTCCACTATCAAATGTTCACTTACAGGAACGAGTAAAAGAGAGGGCTCTATCCCGGCTAAACATGCTTTGTACCCAGCTCCTTCCAACACCTGTTGCCTCGAAAGATTGCTGAGTGTTATTGGAAGAATCTTGTGGATTTGGAGAAGGCAATCCATATGAAGCTACAGATTGAGGATTTCCTGCATAGATTCCCCAATACCCAATGCAAGTTTGCCGTATATGCGACAGATATCCTCTGAGATTTATCTGAGAAGAAACATTTAGAATAATGTGTACAGCAGATAATGCACAGAAAATGGAAAATGTAAATGAAACAAGGTACAGTATTGTGTCAAAGAAGTTTTAAGTGTGAAGCGCATCTAGGCCACAATACTGCAAACATGCATATTTGTGTGGATGCATGAACAGGAAATCACAAAGAATGTTCATTCAACATTAAGATTGTTGCGCGAACTCAGGGGTGCCAATGTTCATATCTACATTGTTTCAGGTCAAGCCGAGATTCCAGGGGTTGTAGAACCTGGGTAACAGCTGTATAATGCATTTTGTATATTATCTGTGAAATTCTGTGTAGAGATATTCTTGTATAGTTATTGAGAAAATTAAGAGATAATCTTGTGTAGTTGCAAAGATGAAAACTATACCTGCTCCTTCTTATACCTATATTAGGATGCATAGTACTTGTACTTCCATGAACCATTCAACATTCAATAATCCTATATGGAACCAGAACCATCAAATTTCACTGAGAATTGCCGTTCTAATTTACACCATTTTGACCAGTCCGCCTGAAATTTCTGCCCATTATTACGGTGTAGTTGGTTGATCTTTTGGAGGAAGACATAAGTATATACTATGTATTTCCTGACAGCTAAAGAACTACAAATAAGGTGTTCTAAGTTTGGGAATCAGCCTCAAGTTCATGAAGTTGAACTGAAGTTAGGAGAAATGGGGCAGGTTACTTCAACATTCTTGAAGAGCACAAATGGATCTGACATGTTTAAAGAATAATAATGGAAATGAACACATGAGATGGAGGAGCATACCGGAGTTTTTTTTTTAAATTTGTGGCGGGTCTTAATAAAAAAATTGAAGTGTTAAGAGGAAGAATCATTAGCGAGCAATCTATACCTTCTACTGAGAAGTATTTCCGAAGTCCAGATGGAAGTGAGTCAGAGTGTAGAGTTAGGAATTAAAAAACTGATTGCTACATTGCAGAAATCAGCATTATTAGACACTCCCAGTGCTGCAGAGCAGAAGATAAGGATTGATGAAAAGACTTAGGGTTCGTGTGACGTTCACAAAAAAACCTCAAATTCATGTGAAATGTAATGTCACGATAAATAAGCAAAAAAGAAAATATCAAGTGAAAAGAAACAACAATCTGGGATAAATGGCTCCCGCTAATACGGCTGAGATGCCTTCTCTGAATAGAGAATAAATGGAGCAACCTCTTAACTTCTTGAGGCTGTTGTACAGACACAGCACAAATAGTTGGTGCTATTACATCCCTTCTATCTGCAGCCTGGATAGTTGATTCAAGTGGGTGTAATCATATGACTGGTTTTCCCAATTGTAGATGGTAGTGTCTCATCTATTGAGGGTAATGTCAATTTCTACCCACTCTGATTGCAATGCAGGTATATAACGCCCATTATTGTCTTCTAGACTTAGTTCAACCTTTATTTCACATGTTATGAACAATAGTCCTAACAGAGATCCATCCCCCATGAACAATCTGGTCCCATGAATCTTCAGCTTTTAATCAGTTTTTAAGGAAATGAATTTTTTATTAGAATAAATAGTACAAAGGGATGAATCATCCCTACAATGATGAACACATTCAAATGAATGGATAAATTCCAGTCTCTAACTATATTTGAAGAGCAGAAGGGTGGGGGGGGGGGGGGGGGGGGGGGGGGGAGTCTATGATATGAAACCCACCAAACAACAAATTTAACCCTATCTGACACCTCCTTTAACGATTCCTCTTGATCCTCAACAACTCTGGACCAGCACAGGGCTAAAGTATAACCCTCCGTAATATTTGACCTTTCACTAATAAAACTTCCAAAATTGGACAACAGAAGAACAGAGACAGAGCTGCTAATCATGACATGATGCACTGTATACCGAATTTCCTCAAGAGTCTATGCCTCAAAAGACAGAACAAAGTTACCGCAGGGGTTTGAAGCCACGTGAATAAGAATTAGGACAGGGTACACGAGAGTATAATTTTAAGTAGATTGACAATCACAAAGTGTTAAGGATGTAACTCTTGCAAAGTTATAGAGAAAAACTTGATGTCAAGACATCAATATCTTAACCACAGTGCAAACAAAATAAGGTCATTTAACAAAATCATACCCTTTAACTTACAATGTGCTTATACCCAATGTTATTCTTTCCCGCTATTGTTTCAATCATGTACCACGCATCACTATCAGGAAGTCCAAGTCCAGCCTGCAAAACAAGATAATTTGACAAACAAGAGAGTTAAAACAATGATTTTAAGTGAGAAAAGAGAAAGGAAATGAGGAACATTGGATACAAGATGTACCATATGTATGGCCACAATGACAAGCTGTGTTGTCACCAATGTTGCATAATTGGTTGACCTGACATAAGAAAAGCATAAGAAAAAAAAAGGGGCTGAGAAGTACAGGCTTTCACATTCAATGATTCATTGTAGACTTATTTCCTATTGCAGAGAACCTGACAAATTTTATTTTCCTAAAACAGAATTTATAATAAGCTACCTGGTTTTTAGGGAGATGATTTTTGTAAATAATTTCCGAGATATAGGTAATGGCTGGAGGATAAACTATCTGGCTAGCATGAATTCCTAGTTGGTAGAATTATTTCTTTTCTTGTTTACTTTTATTATGTATAAATCAGACCTCTGTATGCTGTATTCATGCATGAAATATTATAAATATATTCTTATATTTCACAGTATCTGAGCAAGGAAACTTGTTGATAAGAAACAGGTAGTACAGTTTCTGAAAATAAAAATGGTAACAAAGGAAGGATCGATCTCTTCAATGCGACCTAGATAAAATCCAATGGAAAATCCAGTCGTACAAATAACAGTACACAAACTCAATGAAGAATTTTCTAAGTTGGCACAGTCAATGAGGTTTTTCATGAGTGGCAGAGAGAAGATAGGCCTTACATGGCACTTGAAACCTATAAAGCCAGGAGAAGATGGATTTCAGGTTTGGCATGCTGAGAATTCGGTGGTGATGACCTCACTTATTAATTCAATGGAAACGCTATATTCTCTATACAACAACAAAGGTATATCATAACAAGTTAATCTAATGTATTCATTCAGACAGGGAAATGATTCAAAGCTTTATGAGTTAAGTGAGTAAGCAAGAGCAATACAACAAGGCGATAACTCCATGATGGTGTTTTATAATTCCCTTACGTGCATTTGGATAGATGGATTTGACTATGAATTTGAGGGATGAATTTTGAAATACATAATTAAAGCCACTCAACATATATATACATATAGAAACATACATTTATGCATATAAACACGCACACATACATATACATATAGCTTATATATAATACCACAAAAATAAAAAATTAAAAAAAATAAACTCGCACGTTTATATACATATATATACATGTATATCGAAACTAAGATGAGAACAATTCAAATCCACTCATTCAAATCCAAATATCCAACCAAGGGATTTAAATTGAGTGGATTTTCAAATACAAAGGATTTAAATCATTTCATTTGAAATAACTTTGATTTCCAAAATCCTCAATCCAAATGGATGGTTAATGTATTGTATCAGGAAATCGACTTCCAGCATGACATTGAATGGAATGATCCAGAGGTAATAAGCCACCTATTAAATACAGAATATGACCAAAATAGAATAAGGAAATATTAAGATCCTTACTTGTTAGAGAAACGGTCGAGTAGATGGTCAAAGTATCCTTCCCAAAAGCTGCATTTAACCACATAAGAAATGGTAAGGGTTGAGAAATACACAAACACCTTCATTTTATAACAAATTTAATGTGAGCACGTGCATTCTTTAATTACCCCTAAATTTCTTACACCCCATTAGGTTTCTTTATTTTTGAACTATAAAATTCCCAGGTTAAACATTTTTTAGGATTCCAGTTAATCCCCTACTATCAGGAAATGAATTCAAAGCAAAAGTATTAATCACAACCAAAAAATCCAATTTAATTCAGATACGAATATGACAAGCATTAAGTTAAGGTTGATGAGTGGCACATTATAGGGTTCAACAGGTTATGCTAATATCTTAGGCAATTTTCTATATGTTCTCATTTTTGGTTGCTCATTGAAATGACTGCATGGATTAATCTTCTTATGAATATTAAGTTCTTATTCTGGAGAATTCATTCTTCCAATAATATATGATTGGAGCTCTGGAAAAGGCAGCTTGACAGTCTGGGTATGAGTATTTTTGAGTTTGATGTAAGTGATCTTCCACCTCTCTATTATTTCGATACATGAGAGAATATGCATAAGTTTAGCATACTCTGGACTTGAATTCAGGATGTTGATATGTATGAGTAGTTTTGAGTTGGTTAGCTTTCATGCTTTGTTTATATGACAGTGTATGATTCTCTAGGCCGTTCTAGGATACATACCATTTAATTCTGATATGATACATCACCCAAGGCGTAAGGGTTAGAGCTAACTTGTGACCCATGACTAGAGGTGCTAAGCCTACCATGCACATGAAAATTCAAATCTAGAACTTATTAGATAATATTCTTAAACAGCATATAAAGCGGTTATTGGTTAAATTTACCAAAGGGGGAGATCAAATGGCTCTATTGGTGTTTGAAGGACCCATACCAATATAATTGAAGCTTAGTCCAAATTATCCTCAAACTTTCCTTTCTTTCAGCGAAATGAACCTCAATTCAACCTTGACCTTTCTAATTCTCACTGATGTCTTCTTGTCTTGATTTAACAAATCAGTTCTATTCTTCTAATATATTAGCATGAACTATTCTTGACTTTCCCTTGTCAATTAGCTTTAAATAAATGGCCCTCCCTACACTCTTAAAGAATTCTTTTTTACTCATTGATTGCAAGTACTCTTCTAATCCACTATTCCTTGAGCCAATGCGGTTCATAGACAAGATAGACCATTGCAAGGGAGATACTTACTAAAATGATGGATTTTATCGATAAGAAATTCTTCCATCCGTACTACCCAGGAGTGTCTGAATGTTTAGTAGTGTAAAAGTTACAAATCACTTTAATAGGATATATATTATAATTCATTTGATATTGAGTATGGCTACGAAATAAGATTATATGAATTTATCTAAATTCAGTTGTATAATATTTCATCCTTTAAGTTACTTCGTGTATTTTCATGGATGATTTTTCCAGGAACTCATGGGCTATGTTGTTGCCATGGTATGTTGAGGACAGATAACCCATGGCATCTCAAACATGCCAACTCAATGGGTAGTTTCATGTTCCAGAGCTTCAAAAGATAGTGGCAAAGTCATCCCATAACAAGAATGTGTGGAGACCCTATTAATATTAAAAATATTTGAGTCTGTCTTGTATAGGCAATGATGGCTGCTCCAATCATCCAACAAAAATGTTCTAGATATCTTTAATCAGCAAGCTCTATAGAGTATAATTAAAACCAGTCTCCACCCAATAAACAAAGAAGATTTCGACAGTTTACTATCAAGAAGAAGGTTGATTCACACACCAGATGAAGTGATAGAACAGCTGGTGTGAAGGTGTAAGGAAACCATGCATACCGTAACTCCTCCCAGATGGAAAGCGAACGAAAATGTCGCTGAACATAATCTGAGACATTGTTCACATCCATTTTGTGCATTTCAGCAGACACTTCAAGAGCATCTCTAATAGTTTCCATGTCATTCCGAGCAATAGCAAGACTGATGGCTGTTTTTAGCTATTAATACCAACAAATTTACTTTCAGGCGATGAAGATGATATTCAAGTTGAGCAATATAATATGTCAAAATAAATATGATGTTATATACCTTTTTATTTTTATAGTAGAAAAAATTATACAAGCTATTTTTACACATCCAGCTCATTCTCAAAGAAGTTTGTTTCTGGATACTTTCCGCTGATAACATACAGTGTTCAAGGTCATTGAATGAAATTTCTGCCATAAAGAGTTCATATAATTGAGAGGATTTAAGGTAGAAGGGAGGACTGTTGTTTTTTGGACCATTCTGACCAGAGATCACATAATAGAGTCACATCTATTTCGCAAAAAAGGAAGAGTGTAGTGTAGACTGCACTGTTGCTATAGTAACTATCTGGTAATGCATCTAAAGCAAGATTTTAACTCTTTTCAGAAATCAGCTCATAAAAGTAGAAGTTAAGAGTTTGCCTTAAGAGATCCATTTTCATTGATATCCTTTTTATGCTTTACTGTCTTCCCCCTTATTTTCCTTTCCAGAAAGTGGCCACCATCAGCAATATCAATAAGGTTTTATTCAGAATCCAAAGGCAACATTCTCTTGTTTATAATTCAATAAGAGAAAGCCTGCATGTGGTTTCTGAAACAAATTAATGTCCTGACGTTATCCAACCAGCCTGTCATCTAATTTCAGTACTTACTAGCATCAAATTTGTCCCTTTGACTACTGTCTTCACATAGCATTAATTCGTAGTTCATGCAACGGCTAAGGCCATGGGGTCATCAGTAACTTCCATGGATACATCCAACTTGAGCAGTTTTGTCTTTCTAATCCAGAGTTTTTGAACATATCAACAAAATCTCAATTTTGACTGGCGAAGAAAAATAATATCCATGGAAGCAATCCCCCTAAGTTGATTGTGCACAGATCTTTTGACGACATCGTCCATGAAGAATATGATAATCTTCACTCTAACGTATAAAGAATCAAAGCATTCAATACGCTGACTTCAATTATGAGAAATTACTGGTAATAGAAATCACAATCATGCTTTAAAAAGTGTAAACTTAACAAACCAGTTCTTTCACTGCAGTAAACTGCTCGTCTGTCAATTGACAGCTCCATCCCTATCAAAGGCAAAAAGAAACAGCATTACGGTACCAACATGAGTACATACATTAAGTTGACTTCTAAAATAGAACTTACTGAATAAATGTGCTCTCTTATACATTCAACAAATCCACTACCGCCAATTCCCTCAGCATCAGACTCAATTAAAGCTGATAAAACAATAAACACATACCAATAAATTATTCATACATTGGATTCTAAGGAACAAATAGTACAACTAATGCTACTTTATGGAAAAGTGATTGAAGTCTATCCAATTACAAGATCTCACCAAGAATGGTTCCATACTCAAAGGATGAAAGAGGATCCTCTGTTGTTTCTAACTCCAAAAGCCGTAGCCACAAACGCTGTTCATAGATAGCCAAGTATTGAAGAAATTTAAATGTCTTTTTCAGTAGCCAACAAATAGAATAAACTTTTCTTGTTCTGAGGAAGCAATTCTTAAACAATCCAATTATATTTCAAATATAATCAATTGAAGAATATCATTTAGCTGTTTAACCACAGGAAAACCATGAATCCTAGAGGAAATAATAGCCAACATAGAGCAGTTACAATATCAGTCTCCTTGTTGTCTTGTGCATAAATCAGCTTAATAATTGCATGAATTATGAAGATAACTGTGAATTTAATAACCAAAGAAAAATAGCAGAGACTGAATAAAAAAATAAAGAATGCTGCTGCAAGAAACTCTGCTCAACAGTTATTTCCAATCAGATGTTAAGGTTACTCATGTTCTCCTGTACAGGATGCTCTTCCTCTAGAAGTAGAAATATTCCTTAATTCCCTTACATTAAATAGTTAATGAGTCACATTTAAGTTCAAAGAACATTTTTTTTAAAATTTCCTATGTTGATTAATTAATCTAGTTTCCCAAAATTTGATTATCTGGATGTTTATAAATTTTTCTTATATTGATCATAATAATTTTTTTTTGTTTCTTTTTTTTTTTTTTTTTGGCCCAAGGAAATTTCATACCAACACTTACCTCATGGCCTAAGTATCACAATTGTCAAACCTTATAGTTTAATACAAAAACAACACTCAAAAATGAAAATCCCAAGCGATAAAAAAGTAAAATCATCAAGCCAGAATTCTAGATAACAGCACCAAGTTCTTAATCAAACATTTAAGAAAGTAATAGTTGTGTATTATAAATTTATAACAGAACTAGCAGTAGCAAGGAAGTAGCAAATAATGGAGATGCTATCATGCTACGAAATCAAAATTCAGCAAAACAAGAGTTTGAGGTCAAAGGCAAGTTCTTCAAAAGAATTCTGAGACAGGTAAAAGAACAGACCTGCAACTTCACTTTAATATCCAAAACCATGCGCTCTCTTTCAGCCTGTAGGAAATAGATATTCATCCAATTATGACATGCATAAAAGATGAGTTGGCAAATTACATGAACTACTATGATATGATACTCACAAGCCTCTCCCTTGGACTCAAGCTTTCTGACGTGGAATCTATACCAGAAAGAACTGAAGTTGAACTACATAATAAGAAAACATAAAATTTATGGTTTCGAGAAGCAAGAAAATCAGCTTTCAGGCTTGATCCATATACCAGCAAGAACTGAAAGTGAACTACTTTAAGAGAAACAGAAAATTTATGGTTTCAAGAAGCAAGAAAATCACTCTAGTTAGAACATAAAGGTTCATCTTTATCTCTTGTTTATTACACCTCATATTATTCTTTCCAGAATACTCCAGAGCTCCAGTTGCTGTAGTTAGAATCTGCTTTCTCTTTTCTTCCTGCTCCTCTGTTCTAAGATTTGAAGGAAACCTGTCATAGCAATATCTGGCATCCGATTCTGTTGGTAAAGAAGAAATTGCATTAGTACCAATCCAGACCGTAGTGTCTCAAGGACCTTTCGCATCTGTACATGTCTAATATGGCGGCATCCAGTTCAAAAAGTAATGAGGTTACCTAGGTTCTCCACAACAGGCTCAGATATAGTTATGATCTCAGGCTCTATAGGAAGTGAGGGAAGAATTGATAAAGGATTGTGTCCCCTATCAATAGCATCTTGTAACTTATCAAGAAGATTGTTCCCGTTTTCTTCAGAACCAAGACCCCTCTCCAGATAATCAAAGAATCCCTGGGATTCTAAAAATTGGCTTATCTGTTAACAGTTGTACATCGAATATAAAATTCAGTCTTATTCTATCCAAATAAAAAAGAAATATAGAAATTAATATTTCAAAGTAAATGGAAAGCCGACGAATAGCAGATCATAAATTACAGACGGCCATTTGAAACAGATGGACAACTAACCATTGGATCCAGAGGCTGGTTTGTAGACCGAGAACGCTTCTTCAGAAAAGCCTGGCTGTTGAAGACATTAGTAGCAGTATTTTCCTGATGAAGGGGGGAAAACACTAAATTGTTTTCTTCATGTTGATGGCTAAGTCAATCCTAAGAATAAAAAGGTAAAGCTTCATACTATAAAATTGCGATAGCCACCTAAGATTGATGCCAAGAATTTTAGGAATATAATCCTGCAAAAATTAGAAAAAGTATAATTAGAAATATACAATAAAATCTTTTTCTGCATCCTACTTTGCTCCAATGGGACAGACGAATGACTACACAAGTAGAATATTGTAAAGTAGTGAAAGTAAAAGCTCACGAAAAAACTATCATAAAACAATATATATTTATAAATGATCGTCAATATCATTTTTTACACACTACATCTTGTAGCTAGTTCAGTTACGGGTGCTAGAATTCTTGGTCTTGCTGTAGAAAGTCATTCATCCTATGTTACATAATCCAATTATGGGCTCAAGAATTATCCAGATTCAGACTAAAGGGAACAGCAATTATATGTTATTGCACTTGTTGTACAATGTGGACCAACTTTAATGTGGACATGTTCTCATGTATACAAGCAGCATTAGAAAGAAATCACAATAACTTTCTCAATATATTTATGTTATGAGAATGAGAAGTGTGAAGCATCAATCACTCATAAAATGTAAGGTTGTGTGATGTGCAAGACTAATTTGAAGAATAACTGCACGTGAGAAGTATAAAGTATAACAAAATAAGATCCAAGTGAGTCCACAATGCATTTCACATAGTATCATTGATGTTTATATAAAGACCAATAATGACAAATTAGAGGATTGATGTTAGGTTCAGAAAACAGCAATTAAAAAAAATGCTGTCCGGACTCAACTTAAAGAAAAATGGGTTTGAGAAAAAGAAAAGGCAGCTAAAAACTATCACCAACCAACAAAGTGGAATCAACCTGACCGATAAAAGCATTAGCCAAAAGAATATGACAAGTTAACTGTCTCATATGCGAAATAATTGCAACAAAAATTCAGCTCAACACCTATATCTAGGTCAAGGCCACCCCTAAAGGTTTCATTTTCAAAGCCAGTAATCTTCCAGTAAACAAATCTCCTAAAGAAGAAAAAAAATGCTTATAATATACAGTAGCTAGAACAAGACGAATTACTCATCTAAAGTGAAAACACCAGAACATCAATTACTTCATAGACGCTCACAGTAGTAATCAAGAATCACCTAAGATGGACATCATGATCCTCTCCCCACATCCCGCTGCCAACTTTAGGATATTGCTCAGCAAAAGAACCACTCTTCATGTGATCTATGCCAAAAACATTTGGATGCAACAACTTCATTATATCACCACGCAAACAACTATACTCTGGTTCTGGAATGGGAGGAATTTCCTCTGATGTGGTGATGAGATTATGCTCAAAGTCAACCACAACTACCTGCAACAAAAAAAAGGGACAAGACAAAAACTTCCATTACAGATAAATAAAAACTCCTGAAGTCACTACAACACAGCTGTGTGCAATTACACCATTGCTTGTACAAGATTTGTGCTTATTGAAGAGACAAATAATGACTACCACAACCAATGCAAACACCAAAATTTGCAGCTGCTATCATTTATATCTTACATACAGCATAAATAAATCAACATATACATTAGCCATTTTTCTGTTATAACTGAACCTTATATGGTAATAATTATAGTTGTAAATTTATGGTGTTTATTAACAATATAATAATAGACATATGAGGAGAGCAGCAGCAAAGATGTGACTAAAGCTCAACAATAAAGCTCTATTGAAACTAAAATATGAGAGAGAGAGAGAGAGAGAGAGAGAGAGAGATGACTTTTGTGCTGAGAAAGTATGACTCAAAGTTAGAAAATAAGGACAGCAACATACGTCTGTTATCGTCAGAGAGCCATCATAAACAATGATATCCATTTACGTCCTAGTATACGTTTTGGATGTGTCACAGTGACAACTTTGTCTTTTGGGGAAAACATCATCCTCCATGAAATTAGAGAAACTATTTAATGTAAGAACTAGTGTTGCATTATGCAGCTGGAAAATACTTCCCTTTTGCTATCATAATAATATATGATTAGAACGGATCTGCCCACAAAGAAGCTAATACTTAAAAAATTCCAATTTCAATTTAGGATCAAAATCTTTTTCACAGGGAAAAAGATATAAACAGCAAAATTCCTCTTCAGTTTGTGTTTGATTACAGCATCCAAATCCATTTATGAACTCCTAATGTAAATTCCAAGGGTCATATTCGTAATAAGCATCTCAGGACTTATAAGGCAAATATATGACCAAACAGACTTAAAAGGCAAATATAGCGACTGGCAATATTAGAAAATCCAGAACCATGAGTGATTAGTTTAACTGGATAGTGAACCATCTGTGAAGAATCATGCGATAGATACAATTGCATTATGGGAAAGAATAATTGTACAAGAGAAGTTTAACTAATATGGTAAGCTTTTTTATTTTTAGTTTCTCTTATTAGTATCTTTACATTGGAAAGTATTATCCAATCTGTTGAATCTGTTGAAGTGAGAGCATTATAAGTCCATAAATGTTCCTTTGATACAAAGGGTTGAGGAATCTCCCACAAGACAAATATAGAACAAATCAGAAAACATGTTAACAATGTCTGACAAAAGAAAATTTTGTAAGTCTTTGTGGCTTGAGACCCACCAAGTAACCCTAAAGTTACACACATCCTACGCCTCCTCAAGGAGCCTCCTCGAGGGACTCTTCAACACTTCAAAGACTCTTTTATTCCTTCCCAGCCAAAGAGACCAATATACCGAATTTGGGGACAAGAAATCATTTATAAAGCATTTTTTCAACTCATCAAAGGCGACCAACTTTCCCAACACCATTAGCCATGAAAATAACCAAGCTATTTTAGGTATAGGAACCTTCCAAACAGCTTTGAACCGATGACTCCAAAGCCCATCTTCTAATGTACTCCATGTTTTCACTTAACTCCCTCGAACTTTGCTACCAAAAAGCACTATCTCGCACTTCAGATTCTCTAAGATTATGAAACAGTAAAAACCCACGAAAAAGAAGGATTGATCAAAAACATTTGAAAATAGTTTCATGATGGAGAGACGAAAAATGATTATGAAGAAATAATGTTTCCCAAACCACACATCCTCCTAGAACCTCACCTATAATCTCCCCTAACGTGGACTTTTGTTGATTGAAAAAAAAAAACCTAGATAAAAAAAAAAACCTAGATAAACCTAGAAAAAAAAAAACCTATAAAAACCCACGTGGGCTAGTTCTGACAGCTACCCAGATCTGAGTATATTATCCTGCAAGCCATATTTACTTTTCATGACTCTGTACCGTTATTGAATCACTTTCCGCAGGAAAGCAGTGCCAGCACTCCCCCAACTGAGCTTTATTCTTCAAACAGATGTCGCCAATACCCAATCCACCTGACTCTCTCGGACGAGCCACCACATCCCACGATACTAAATGAGTGTGGTTGTCCCCATCTGACCCATCCCATAAGAAGTCTTTGATGCTTTCCTCCATCAATGTTTTCTCATTCCTTCGAGACCTGAAATTAAGGACAAGTAATACATCGGGAAGGCACTCACATGATGCATCCTTTCTCTCTTCATCAAGAAGCTCAAATTTCAAATAAGAGTCTTTTTTGCTTCCTCATTGTACAGTGTTTTGCATTTCCTCTATGACTCTGCAGTAGCCAAATCACACCGTTTCAGCATTTACTATCGGCTCTCACTTCACTTCCTTCCATGAGCAATCATCTTGGCATTATTCATGCATCTATTTGATATGCTTCAATTAAATCCATTGTAGAGGGATTAAGTATTTCGTAGAATCGTATCAAGAAAATTGATGGTTCCAGTAGTTCTGGTTTTCTGATAGTGCAAACAGTTTCACAACCTATTTGGTTTATTTGGTGTGTTAAACAGTTTTGCTTAAAACTGCCAGTTTTATGAGGCATATGGTTTTATAATATACCCAAGGTGACAGCCAGGGTGCTCCTATCACCATGTCCGGTCAGGAATTTTATGTCTGTGCATCCTGGTGACAATAATGAACTGGAGACACCTTGAGGCTAAAGCAAGTTCAAAATTGAACAGACTAGGACAAAATAAAGCAAGTATATATAGTGTTCATATATGTTAATCCAAGCAAGAACTTACACCATCCATGACCAGCCCAAAAGTATCAACACCTGAATGAAGGCCCATCATATAGGGTGTGGGAGCATCAATATAGTCAACTCCACTGAAAAATAGCAATGGAATGTAGACATGCTTCAGCACAACAAACATCAAAAGATCAGAAAATCCCCTCGAAAGATTTGAAGAATAATAGTTGCAGAATTTAGAAGTCATTGTATCTCTTGTGTAAAAGTAATGCTCAAAAGCCAATGTAAAAACAACAATATACCTGCCACCGAAATGGATATATTAAATGGCATATGGCCTCTGATACAAGAGTTAAAAGAGAATATCTGCACAAACCATGCATAGGCCAAGTTAAAAGAAATGTAACTGAAGTCTGAACAGCACAGTTATAAGGATAACTGCATCCACCTTCCATGAGGTCCAAACATCAATGGGAAAAGGAGGTCAGTTCCTGAGAGCTAAATCCTACCTTTATATAACTTCAAAAAGCAAATTCCGTCATAATTGCAGTGGTTACCAGTATATCATCACAGTCTACATTCGATTGAACTCATTAATTGCATGAGCTTTTATACACTTCAGGACCAAGTTGCCCTTTCATGTCATTTGTCCTATGTTGCTTGAGCAAGCGTATTACACAATAACGATCATGGGAGATAAGTGGTGTACACAGAAAGTCAAGAAAAAGTTACAACATATTGTTTGAGAGCAGACAAAGGTTGCTGTTTTTTCGGATGGCATTTATGTTACAGCTGAGCTACGTCTTCTACCCCTCATTGACCCCTCACCTGTTTATGCTGGCCCAACCTCAAGATAGGTTGATGCAATTATCAATAAGCTATGACACAAGAATGAAATTGTACGGATATTATATTCAAGAGTGAGATGCATGAGGTGAACAAGAAAGAGAAGAACAAACTCTATATCAAGAAACAAAAAAAATTATTCAGATAAAAAAAAAAAATGGATGCAACTTCCATTGGATTGTGTTGCTATTCTGTGCCAGTGTGCCCCATAGAGTTATTCCCTTCTGATTACATGTCTTTAAATGGTATATTTATAAAGATTGTTTGGCAATAAAGTTTTATGACGACTCTATTGGCCATAGATAAGCTCTTAGATAACTTAGCATGTTTCTTGAATCTTTGACTGTTATACCTCAAACCAACTAGTCTACAATGTTTCATGGATATTTGACCGTGAAAACTCAAGCCAGTCAACCTTAACATACCTAAATATAGGTTTGAATATGAAGGCCAACATTAAATTGCTTATATATGTGTGTTCCTTGAATTGTAGGCTAATGTGGAAACAGTAAAATGTAATTGTCACTTTAAGTTTCTGGTAGTCACACAAAGTTTCATTCAGTGGTCCAGAGAACACAAAAATCTTACATAAGAATAATGAACTATCCACATAAATATTTAAACAGTTTGACAGTATATATTGTTCCAATCTCAGTAAACTCAAAGCAACTCTTTGTGCATGGTTGAGGGAATAGAGACTCTTTTCTGATCATAAGATCAGCTCATGACTATGAGAGAATGGCCTCCTTTTGCTAATCATAGTATCACTTGAAGAAGATAAGTGACTCATACACGACAGCACATAAAACTAGAGTGATGCATACTGTCAAAATGGGGAAAAAAATTATTTCTAGTCACTGTCATTTTTGAAGGTGATAAAAAATACATTCTTCTTTTTATAAACAGGACGTCATATAAAGGAGCAGAATCACTTCCTGTTGACAAAATGGAATCAGCTCCAGAGTATTGTTTTGCATTTGAAAATTAAGTAGAGCTGTGCAAAACATTTAGGAAGAATTAAGTATCCTTTTCTTTTCTGTTCTTTAATTATTTATAATTGGTGGTGGTGGCGGCAGGTGTAGAGGGCAGTGTTAGGGGGAAGTCTTTCTTACCCATAACATGTAAAATTCTGAAAAGAATTAATGAAAGAACAGGAAACATTAGAAATGTAACTAAGGTATATCCCATGTAAAATTGGCAGTGGAAGATTGACTATAGGAATTACTGGATATCTTCTACAAAATGCCACAAGTCTCAAATCATTCCACATGTGAAAGGAATAAAATATTACTTGTCAGAGCGAAGCAAAATCCTTCTTTCAAGCAACACCGCTGTGAATAGTTTGATGAGATTATCAACATCCAAACACTGGACCAAAGGCTGGAAGGATATCTGCCATGATATGGAAAACAAAAACTAACATAAGCCACTACAAACCAATGTAATAATAATCAATATATATTGCTCAGCACAAAACCTGTTCAGAAGGAGAAATAGGTGACATACATCAGCTTGAGGAAGACCATCCTTAGGTGGAATCTCTATTGCAATCAAACTATTCTCGATAGAAAAGAAGACGCTATCTTTTCCAGGAGTAGGCAAAGGAACATTGGATACTAAAAAAGCTATAGTTTCCCACAGAGGCTTGCTGAAAAAAAAAAAAAAAAAATTGAAGCTCAGCACAGTACATACCTTCTTCAAACAATAGCAACAAACTTTCATAGCCATATGAAAAGAAAAGAAAAGAAAAGCAACCTCGAAATTACTAATTATGGTTTCTTCTTATGCTATCCATGATACTAAATTGATTCTGGGTGGACTGCCAAATAGTTCTGCCCTTTTCCATCATTAATTTTAAGACGATGGTTGACAAGAAATATATTTGGCTTAAACATTCATTATATTTTAATATACATATATATATATATTATATATAATAATAAATAGATGATTCAGAGGCAATGGAATTTATGCATTTTTCATGCACCATGCCATTGCAATTATCATCCAATTCAAACTATCTTCCTCAGTTAGGAAGTTATATTTTCCAGAGAACACAGCCAGATATAGAAGTATTATACTTCTGAGCAAGCACTTGGTATATACCTTGGCCAGGAAGGTAGTTGAACACATCAGGCAAACGAGTATAAATACATTTCAGACATGACAGGTATCATTTTCTCCATACTAGATATCCCTGCATGGGATATGATGGTTGTCTGAAAATAATTTTCCCATTTTATATGTTTTTTCTTTTACTCGCAGGGAAAACAAATACAGGGCTTAATTCTAAATTTCTTATCAAGGTAGCAAACTCTCAGATTGTAAGATATCAAGTAATAACCCATCAACGTAGACAATTTTGATGCTTGAGATGATGACGCTACCACATATTTAACCAGAATTAAACAACTTGACAAGCCTGATTATTGTGAACAAAACTAACGTAATCTAGTTACCAGCAGCAAAAGTCCAAAATCAACTTCAAATAAAGGCTTCTTACAAATTTCCATGTTGTCGAGGAACTGTTCAACCTACAACACTAGAAATCTTCAAACACAAGCACACCCCTTTCAACATCAATTCTAGGAGGCAATTCAATTATCATGCAACTGTACCTGCTGTGGGTGGGCCGGAAAGACCTTGCGACTGTGAGTTCTCGGTCATCAAAACGCAAAAAGAAAAAATAAAAATATAATAACTGTACCTGCTACCAGTAGTCGAAAAACAAAGTAGGAATATTTCCTCCAACGCCTCACTCAGAATGCGAAAACTGGGCGATCGTGATCCGAAACAGATGCATTTATCTGCAAAGGAGTCTGGTGGAATTCCATAAGCCTCAGCTATGTCCTCATCCACAGGATCACGAAATGCAATGCAGCTGACGTATATTTTGGAGCCATCCCCTTCAGTTAACACAATGGGATAACTGCGAGGGAAGGATGATGGATCACTACGATCAAAGCCCGACGAATAGAATTGGACACCGGCCGGCAAAACGCAGGTGGAAAGCTGGGGTGGCGGAGGAGGATAGAGAGAGTGATTAGAGGGAGGGTATTGATCTAATTGCGACGACAAGTACATGGTAGCATTGCCATGGTAGCCTCTGCTTCCGTCAAGGGTCCGGATTTCTGGCCCGAGCCCACACACTACGAAGTATTCGAAGATTGGAGCCATTGATTTGGGTTGGAAAACACGCGTTTTAGGATTGTATCAGATTTTTTGAGCGCCATTGACGAAAATCTTGAGTAGGTTGAATCCCATGATGATACTTGGGAAATTGAATGCTCTGAAACTTTTCTGATTGAGGAGAATGGTAAGACGAGCACTGAAATGCAGTTGTTCGGATCTCCAATTAAATTGCAGGCAATAAGCAGATTAAGCTGTCACAGTTACAGAAACTGGAGTTTGGAGGAGACCCTGTCATTTGAAAAGTGGCCGAATTCTGTTTTCGTTTGAAAAAGTAAAACACTCGTGCGTGTATTTATTTATTCAGATTAATGAAAAATGATAATGTCAAACACATTAAATGAGCACCTTGTGGATTGGTTACGTGGCTACCCTCTCTGTACTTGACTGTTATATATACAAAATATCAGTTCTCTATATATTTTTATATTTTTGTTAAAAAATAATAATAATCTTGTTTGTATAATTAAAATATAATTATGAAAATAAAACTACTTTTTTTATAGAACAAAAAATTATAAGACTGTTTTTTTTTTCTAAATATAAATATTTTTTTTTGGACGAATAGAGTAATTTTTATAAATTGCTAGTAATGCATAGCACGATTTACTAATATAACATGAACAAACAATAAAAATCAAAATCAAAAGATAATAAGATGTATAAATTATTACATAAAAATATGTTACAAATTCATAAATAATAAATTGAGATCAATTTATAAGCACTATTGAACCTAATATAAAATTTAATTAGTTTAAAACTATTAGGGGATGTTTTGATTAAGTTGAAGGCCTTCGTAGCACAACCGGTTGTGGGTTGTGGGTTGTGAGGTTGTGCTACAATCAAATGCATAGTTAAATGTGGTGTTTGTTTTGAGTTGTGATAAGGTATGTTGTTATTGACATGTCAAATCAATATGTTTAGTAGAATTTTGTTTGTATTATTATATTATAAGATAAAGATTTGTAGATTTAATAATTGGTGATAGATTATTATATATATGTGCTAAATTTATGTCAAAATAAAAATCTTATATATAAAACTCGTTGCACATTTGTTACGTAGTGTATTAATCAATATTTCTTGCCATAATCATTCTTTAATCCACAGTGGTTAAATAAATAAATCTGTAGCCAAAGAAAAATTTGATCCCCAAAGATAAAACCAAAGCCAGCAATTGCATTCAAACAAAGCATGTTAATCACATCTCCATCGTTTACCAATTCAAATTTATTTTTAGTCCTGTATGATTCATAATAATCGAACTATACACACAAAAGATCCCTCAACTCAATCCAATTCCTATACATACATATATATATATAACTACATATATATGTATAACGTGTACAGATGAAATTAAAAACGAGATCAAAACATAATTAAATGTTGAAAAAATGAGTGGTAAAAGTAAGAACTTGTTCACAATTGACAACCGCAGATTTAGCTTCTTTGTTAGGATGAATGGTTGATTCCATTGCGTGTGAGTGTCACCTTCTTGTCTATAACGTGCACCACTATGGATTCCAAATCTGCATATATATATATATACACAATCGAATTAATAAATATAACATGACTAAAAAATAATTTTTTTAGGGTACATTTGAACTAGTATCCGTTTAGATGGGTACATGCCGTTGAAATTTTAATTTTGTACTATAACTTATTTTTTAGGTCGGATGAATACAACTTTATAATTTCTCCACTAAAATTATTGAAACTTGCTAGAATTTTTCGCTTTCATTTTTTTCTATGTTTCTTTTTCACTCAATCATTTTAAGAATTTCAATAACTACTTTAATTATGCAATTATTTAATTATATCACAGAATTTATTTTAACATATTCATTATTTTTTAATTATAATTTGATACATATTTTACAATCATACTTTATTAAATTTAGAATAAATATAAGATTCATATTATTTCTTTGGACTCATACGATTTTAAAATCTCACGATAAAACTTACCACGTAACCTCAAATTGAGTGCAAATATACTCTTTATAATTAGGAACTCAAGTGTGTGTATATATATATATATATATATATATGTATGTACATGTATTACCATTGTTTATGGTTGAAACTGCAGCTGCAACTCTGTCTTGGCACTTAATGCATCGGATATCAGCATCCAGCACCACATCCGAGACCTGAGTTTCCAGAATTAAATAATTAAATTAAATAAAATGATAATAATGTAATTAACTTTCGTTAATTCATCTAATCTCTTATATTATTATGACATTATTCGAATTTGACACTGTTATGTTGCTACTGGTAACATTATTCACTTAAATAGTGTTGTTGAATCCACATACATATTCAACTATAAATGAATAAACATGGGATCTTTAATTGCCATTTCCAACAAAACCTATCAGAGATCACAAAATTTCACACAGCTCTACGGTCTACACACACACACACAAACACACACACACACATATAAATATATATATATATATATATATATATATTTTGAGAGAGAGAGAGAGAGGGGATGACCTGCGGTGAAACAATGTAGTTTGATGAAGCTTTGAAGGTGGGTTGAGGAGGCAGCAGTCTCTTCGGGCTCTGAAGCTTAATTTTTGCTAGCTCCTTCTTTGCCCAAGAAACCAAATTCATGCTTTATCAAGCTGAGAAGAAGAAGAAGAAGAAGAAGAGTGAATTGAGAGAATGAATATGAATCCTAGTTTGGTAGGTTATGTGTGTTGATTGATTGAGAAATATAATCTTTTTTGTTGGGGTTTCATAATTTAAGAAAATAATAACGAGAGATGAATTAATAACAATAATGAGATGCTGGAAAGATGGAAGGTTGGAGGCTATTCATTGAAAAAGAGGCTACATTCCCCACTTAGCCCCACACACCTTCTTCGACAATCAACTTTGCTTCTCATGCTCAAATTGCCCCTGCCCTGCCCTGCCCTATTTCCCATATTTAATGTAACCAATTATTTCTTGTATCACCTTTTTTAAATTATTAAATATCCATATATCGGATGCATACACCCTAAAATTTGTGCAACCACAACTCACCCGAAAATTCAAAATTTATTAAAATAATTTGAATTATTTTTCACGCTAGACTTAAAAAATGTGCTAGACTAAAAAAAAAAAATTACATCTAGGATGCGTGCAGCTTGCTCTCAGCGATTTTAGGATTCTCGTTGAGCGCATAATACTTTTTAATTAAATAAACAATACTTTTAAATATACAATTAATATTATTTAATAACTTAAAATATTTTTTATTTGAATCAGTAATACCTTTTAGATAAATAAATAATATATTTTAGTTAAACAAGTAAATATTGAACAATTTTTTGTTCAATTTATTAACATATATTATTGTTTAATTGTAAGAGATATTATTTTTTGTGTTACACTGCATTAGTCTATATATTGGAACACATTATTGATTAATCTTAAATGTTGTAGAAAGGTACTACTATTTAACTAAAAAAGATATTACTTTCTGTTTTGAAATGTATTGAAAATTATTACCTATTAACTGTAAATATTTTTTGTATTGGAAAATATTACCTATTGTCCATAAATATATTAATTTTTACATTGAAAAATATTACTTTTGTGTTGAAATATATTATTGTTCAATCGTGAAGATATTATATATTTATCTAAAATATAGTAATATTGCTTGTTTAATTGAAAAAATATCATATGATATCGTGTGATGTTTGAATCTTGAGAAATAAAATTTTATATGAATGAACATCTCTTATACCTATCAAATAAATAAAATACGTTGATTTTTTACTAAATAGTACCATTTTTAAGTATAATAATTTATAAGGAAATATAAACTTCTATTGCTAATAGTCATAATAATTTTAATTTGGATAAGTTAAAAATTAATTATAAATGATTACAAAATGATTAAATGGCCTAACGTTTGCATAATCTATTGGTATTAATCACGCCTAGGGGTGTCAATGAGCCAGGTTGGCTTGCGAGCTGTTCGAGCTCGGCTTGGTCAAAGCTCGACTTAGTTAGGTTTGGCTCGAGCTCGAGTTTGACTCGAAACATTAATGAGCCGAGCCAAATTTACTTAGGCTCGGCTCGAAAGCTCGTGAACAGGCTTGATTATTTTTTAATTAATTAATTTATATATATTACCCAAAAAAATGAGTAATAAGTTACTCAAAAGAATTTATAAAAACATATGAAAAAAGACATGAAGTAAGAAGAATTGCAAGAAATAAGACAATTGTTGATTATATTGCCATAACGTTTTACTTATGAAAATATGAAATATTATTTATTGTGAGAAGTTTTAATGGTGTTCATTTTGAAGTTTTTGTTGTTGTGAGATGTGAGACATTTAACTATAAACATTGTAATTTTCTTTATTAAACTTATTATTTTCGAATGTTAAGTTCACGTTCTTCTCTTGAAAATGATGAAAATTGTTAGAAAAATGTTGAAACATGTATAAATCGTATTAATAGAGCACAAAAATAAACCTGAGTTTCGAGCTGAGTCGAGCTCGAGCTTTCTCGAGCCTCGAGTCAAGCCAAGCTCGCAATTGCATATCACGAGTTCGAGTAGAGCCTAACATTTTAAGCTCCACGAGCTTCGAGCTCGATCCGAGCTCAAATTCAGCTTCTTGAGCTCAAGCCGAGCCTGCCCAGGCTTGAGCTCAGCTCGGCTCAGTAACAGCCATGATCACGCCATTACAAATTTTTTCCATCTTAGTTCTGCGTCCAAGTATTTCTTACAAACAATATGCTTAAATTTAATATTTTAATATTTTTATTTAAAATGTAACAATATTATTTATTTAATTAAAAAATGATAAGGTGTGAAATTTGAAATTTTAAGAGATAAAATTAGAGGAAGGACTTTTTTTAGTTACCAACAATACAAATAATAAAAATCACAAATAAAATATATTTTAATTATTTAATTATTTTAAATTACACATTTAAATGATTGAGTTGGTTTAGTGGTATTTAATACACATTTAAAGTGTTTGCCCATGTTGAGGTTGCAGGCTTGTACCTTGCTCCATGAAATTTTTTAGTGTTCTTATGTTTTCGGCTTGAATATATTTAAGTAATAGATGTTTAAAATAAATAAGCTGTGAGTTGGTTGGGTGGTAGAATGTTTGCCTTTAATAGGTCGGCATTACAGGTTCGAATCATCCTCCCTTTAAATGAAAATTAAATATTTTAGCTTTTTTTTTAGTATGAGGTGGGTAGAGTCGACCCAGTTCCACAAATGTCTTTATGGTTTACGGCATTAGGATTGGGGACAAGTGCTTTTCATAAAATTGACTTGGGTCTTTTATAGTGCTCAATATGAATTTTTGTTGTGGGCTAGTCCATAATTTCACAACTCTAGCCAATTTAAATTGTGCAAATAAATCATTCTATTTGTTATGGTGGTCTCACTTTGAGCTGAGCTGGTGGTCTCACTTTGAGCTGAGCTGCCTGGTAGCTTTGATAGACCGAATACTCGCCCCTCAAACAAACTTGCATCCATAACAGAATGTCTTTGTGGTTGCGGTTACTCAAGGATAATACTATCTTGAGTTTGATTATGGAAACTCAATTAACATAATTTCTTAAACTTGTCGTCGTTGAACATGCTCCATACCGCTTAGCGTATGCGATGTCCAAGATAAGTCTTTACCTATTTCTCTAAGTAATCTATTATTAACAACTTCGTCCCAATTTTTTGCCCAATATAGTTGGGCTGATATTTAAAAAAAAAAACCAATGAAAATACCTTAGGCACATTTAAAAAAAATAATGGTCCGTGCTCTCAATGAGAAGAAGAGTTCAATTCTGAGAATAGGAAGAGATAAAGAGAGAGAAACAAACATCACAAGAAAGGAAAAGTGGAAGACAGAAGAAAAACAAGGAACGGGTGATTTCTTATCCTCTTATTCTAACATTAGGAACGGGTGATTTCTTATCCTCTTATTCTAACATTTGTGATACTCCTCCCATTTATTGTGGATGCCAAGAATTATTTTCTTGAGTAGTTTCTTGGTAATGTTGTATTGATTCCTCTTTTTGTAATAGAGAATGAGACTGTATAATTTCGGTTTAGATAGTGGAATTTTTCCTGGATTAGGTCCCGTGGTTTTTACCCTTGATTTGAAGGGTTTTCCACGTTAAAGTCTTTGTGTCGATTTTTATTGATTTCCTGCAATTTATCATTATCAAAATTTTCTTGCCTGTTTATATATAAGTGGTAGGATTCAGTTGTTCTGATTGATTGAGTTGATTTCGCTGTATTATTTGGCCTGGGATTGCTGCTACCACAACAGTGGTATCAGAGCTATGGTTAGGCAGAAACTATGGAGGGTAGTGTGGGTCGATGATTAAATTGAATGCAGATAATTATTCCATATGGAAACCTATGATGGAGGATTTACTCTACTATAAATATTTGTATGATGCAAAAATGCTAAGCCTCAGGAAACATGGAAGATAAAGAGTGGGAAAAATTAGGAAGAAAAACAATTGGTACAATCAGACAGTGAGTTGATATCAGTGTTTTTCATCATGTGGCTAAAGAGACCGATCCATGTGATTTGTAGAAAAAGCTGCAGGAATTGTATAAAAGGAATAATGCACAGAACAAAACATTTGTTATCAGAAAATTGTTGAATTTGAAATACAGAGATGGAAGTTTTGTGGCAGAGTACTTGAATGTTTTTCAATATTTGGTAAATCAGCTTTCTACCATGAAAATTGCATTTGATGATGAAGTGCAGACGCTATTTCTATTGAGTTCTCTATCTGACAGTTGGAAGACTATGGTAGTGACACTTAGTAATACAGTTCCAAATGGAAACTTGACGTTGAACATGTTCAAAGAAAGTATGTTCAATGAAGACATTAGGAGAAAAGAATAAGGGGTCAGTTCTTCATAAGCATTTGTCACGGAAAAAAGAAGTAGAAACAAGAGCAAATGTAACGACCCGATTTTCACAAAATTAATTAAATAGTAAATTACAGTTATAAACATGTACGTGTAATCCATGTTTTTGTAAAATTAATATTACTAAACTCAAGTCGTTAAATTTTATTCAAGCACTAAAATAAATTACTAGATTTCCTAATACTACAAATTCGTATGACGTAACCTCAAATAATTTTAACCGATAAAATATTTGCAAAAATAAAATCAAATAATGAGTAGTAGGAAGAAGACCTAAACAACAAGAAATTGGTTTCTTATGCCCATTAATTCAATAAACAATTTAACTCATATGGATAAATAAAATATTATTTACTTTAAAATAAGTCAATGACTAAATATCAACTTAGTCATGTCACTAATTAAAAAAAAAATTCAACACAATTAAAAATCTACTTAGCAGTGGAATAAATAAGCATAATTCCAAAAATGATTCATAAATAATTAAATCAACAACATAAATGGTCCAAGAGGCAATATGAGTTACGAGCACTTATTAATCTTTTACTAGACTACTAGTCTTTATCATAAAATAAATAATTAATTGAATAGTGCGTTAATAAATAATAACCTAACAGAAATCATAATTATCACGTGCCTCTACTCCACCGTTAGCTTCTTCTTAACCTGAAAGGTTCACAAAGTTGGGGTGAGCTTCCTTTAGCTCGTGGGAGTTAAGTTGTCAAAATCGATTATATAATTGACAGTAAAACATGCAGTACAGTTAAACGTATGTCATAACATAATAAGTAAGCATCAAATACTTACATAACTTAGAACTTAGGGGCATGTAGCCACGTAACATGCATAACTTAGGGAAAACTTAGGGGCATGTAGGACGTAACATGTGTAACTTAGGGGATTGATTAATCAACTTAGATGTGCAACTTAATTCTTGCACAATTCATAAATCATAACATATAATAACAATAAACATGTAAACGAATCAAATAATATAATTGATGACAAACCGTAAAAATCACCATCTCGACTTTGAAATATGAATAAACTTCAAAAATTTCATGCAATGAGCCTAACCACCGTATTCTTGATAGAAAAATCCTACACTATAAATTACATGTATTAATTACAAATGTTTAACGATTATAAAAAAATCAAAATATTATAAATAACATGATAGAAATGGTTGCTGGGTGAATAAAGTTAAGAAGAGAAAATAAAAAAGGCATTTTCTATCCACACCACCATTTCCTCTTTTCACACCACATTTACTAAATACACCACAAAAAATTACATTTAAAATTTCAAAATTACTAACCACACCACAAAAATACCTATAATACCCTTAACACTTAAAAAAAATTAAAAAAAAAAAAACAGCAAAACCTACCTCACTCACTCCTGCGAACCCTGCGCACCGAACCCCCTTTCCCCACACCCGCGCCGAACTGCTCCTAAGCCAACCCCACTGTCGCCGAACTGCTCCCCACCATCCCGAGCTACTCGAGAACCTTCCACCGTCGAAGATCATGGACGCCGAACGCAAAACTCCAGGTAATCTGTCGCAATATGTTCCATGAAAATTTTCATTAAATTCGCGAATTCGAAATCCGTTCGGCGCTGGTTGGCCAAACAGCCTGCGAGGCGTTCGGCCAGTGTTGGCCGAACAGCCTGTATTATTTTATTTTTAACGTTTGCAGCACGTCATTTTTCGATTGATGCGAACCCTAGTCAATTGTGGGCTCGAAACGTTGATGCCTGGAACATTCTTGACCCACTAGTTCGCATGTGGACAACCCATGATCCGCAGTTATCGCTTGATTACGTGATGCCTAGAGTTGAGCAAGCTGCAAGAGTACTCCACGGTCTCACGTTGGATGATGGGAATGAATCCGATGAGTAGTGATTGTAATATATATGTATGACATTAAATTTTTCTACATTTGAATGTTAAACATTATATGAAAGATCGACTTTATTTAGTGTCCAATATTTTGTTAAATTATCAATTTAATGTTTGCTCAATATTCAGTTGTGCCTTGAATAAACAAAATTGTTTGGCCATTAAAAAAAACAGAACGTACAAAAACAGAACGTACAAAAAAAACAGCACGAAAAAAACAGAACGTACAAAAAAACATAAAAAATGAAGTGTCAGGGCGTTCGGCCAGTGTTGGCCGAACTTAACACAACATGTTCGGCCACCACTGGTTGTGTTCGGCTAGGACAGGCCGAACGGTGAAAAAACAGAATGGTGAAAAAAACAGAACGTACAAAAAAATATGAAAAATGAAGTGTCAGGGCGTTCGGCCAGTGTTGGCCGAACATAACACAACACGTTCGGCCACCTCTGGCCGAACACATCACACTGTGTTCGGCTAGGACAGGCCGAACATATTTCATTGCGTTCGGCCAACACTGGCCGAACGCCCTGACACTTTATTTTTTATGGTTTCTTAATTTTGAAGGTTATATTGGTAATTTTGCTAATGTCCATTTTTGTAAAAAAAATGGATGTGGTGTGAAGAGTAATTTGGGTGGTGTGGATAGCACCACCCAATAAAAAAATACAAAAAAAATTAGTAACAGTTCGAAATTTGAAAAAAAAAAAAGAAAAAAAAAAGTGGGGTTGGACTTTGGGAAGAGCAATATCTCTTTCTTCTCTTCTGATGAAAGAAAAACCCACCATTCCATTTCCTTTCTTTCTCTTTCCCTGTAACCCACACCCAATACCTCTCTCTCTCTCTCTTGTGACCCACCAATGGATGGCTTGGCAAACCTCTTCCGAAACTGACGGCCACAATGTATACTCTTCCTCTTTCTTTTTTTTTTTTTTTGTTCTCTGGACTAAGGAGAAGGATTGGATTTAGGAAAACGAATGGTCTACGGTTGATTTGACGGCGAGGCTGCCGTAATTTTTTTTTTCTTAACTGTGGCCGATTGGCCTGTATAGAAACAAAAGAGGGAAAAAAATAAATTACCTGCTAGAATAGGAATTAGAGTAAACTTTTCTCCCTAATGATTTTCTATTTATACAGCTATGTTTGACGGAACTGAGACTCTTATGAACTAGGGTAAAAGATCAACAGGAATTTTGAGTATCATAACCGTAGAGACCTGATTTACAGTTTAGAAGGAGGATTTTGTGGAGTTGAATCAAGAATTCATTTACACTACTTCAGTGCATAATCCTCTAACCTGGATAAAGAATGAGCTCAAGCTTTTTGGCCAACTAATGAGTTCAAAATCTTGGATTTAAACAATTGTAATTTAAAATAAATATGATACAATATGGACTTATTCAATACAACGATATATATTAAAGTATCTTAATATTTATTAAACTAACTTAATAAAATAAATTGAACGTAGAGCTTAAAATTAATTCGAGACTTAGATCACTCAAATTTATTCTTAATCTTAAACAACCAATTGAGCTACCTTAAAAATAAAGTTGTATAACCCAAAACTATAAAAAATAGTTAAAAATTATGCATACTATTCGACTTAATTAAACGACATATACTTAAAATTTAAATGATAAAATAAGGGTGAAAAATATCGGGCATTACAGCAAAGAACCTAAAGGTTGTGGTAAATTGAACGACATGTCTAAGTCCAGAGAAAAATTCAAGTATTATCCTTGTGGTGGGCCGAACCATATGAAGAGAAATTGCAGGATGGAAAAAAGAGCAAAGAGAAGGGAGTCAGAAGAAACCAGAGGATAAAAATACAGCAGCCGTTGTCACTCACTCCGATGATGATCATACTGTAGTTTGTATCAGTGATGAATGTTGTCATGTTGAGGATCTCAATGTTGAGTGGATAGTTGATTCGGGTGCTTCTTATCATTATACTCCGCAGAGAGAGTTGTTCACAATCTACCGAGCTGGAGACTTTGGTCATTTGTTCATGGGAAACAAGAGTGTTGCACCGGTCATTGGCATTAGTGACATGGTTGTTGAGACATAATTGAAAAGCACTTTGACTTTGAAAAATGTAAGACATATTCCACAGTTGCGCCACAATTTGATTGTTGTTAATGTCCTTTACAAAGAAGGATATGATCAAAAGTTCACAAATGGAAATTGGAGGCTCACAAAAGGCTCCTTGTTGGCTAGAAAAGGAAAGCTTTGTTGCACCTCATACAGGACGAAACTCAAGATAGCTTGGGACCAGTTATTTGTAGCCGAATATGATTCTTCACCAAATTTGTGGCACAGGAGGCTGGGGCATATGAGTGAGAAAAGATTGCAGCTTACTAGCCAAGAAGTTTTTTATTCTCATAAATAAAAGTAAGTCACTCCACCCTTGTGATTATTGTTTATTTGGTAAACAAAATAGAATTTCCTTTCGTACACCTTCTAAACAAAAAAATATTGTATTGGAGCTAATACATTCTGATGTTTGTGGTCCTCTCGAGGTGGAGTCCTTAGGTGGAAATAAATATTTTCTCACCTTCATTGATGATGCTTCACGCAAAAGTTGGTGTATTTCTTAAAGAGCAAAGGTGAAGTATTTCAGAAGTTTCAGAGGTTTCACGCCATGGTTGAGAGATAGACAGGGAAGCTGCTCAAGTGTCTGCTGACAGATCATGGTGGAGAGTATACCTCTAGAGAGTTTAAAGAATATTGTGCTCAGCATAACATCAGACATGAGAAGACAGAACCAGACACTCCTCAACATAATGTTTTAGCAGAAAGAATGAACATAACCATTATGGAAAAAGTCAGATGTATGCTGAGGATGGCTAAACTACCTAAATTCTTTTGGGGTGAAGTTGTGTTGGCTGCCTGCTACCTGATTAACAGATCTCCATCGGTGCCTTTGGATTTTAATATTCCAGAGAGAGTATGGAGTGGGAAAAATGTCTCTTATTTCCACTTGAAAGTTTTTGGGTGCAAGGCATTTATGCATGTGATGAAGGAACAAAGAAGCAAGCTCGATAGCAAAGCCACTCCTTGTATATTTGTTGGATATGG
The DNA here is from genome assembly GCA_028749325.2 of Caryopteris x clandonensis. Lineage (NCBI taxonomy): Eukaryota > Viridiplantae > Streptophyta > Magnoliopsida > Lamiales > Lamiaceae > Caryopteris > Caryopteris x clandonensis. The sequence continues at coordinate 6,056,297 of JAPYKT020000003.1, read as the reverse complement.
AGATGAGGATTTTGGATAAAGGTTATGGGATCCAGAGAAGAAGATAATTGTCAGGATCAGAGATGTTATCTTTCATGAGAATGAAACAATGGAAGATTTTGGAAAAGAGAAATATCATTACTAGAATGCATACATGTGTTGTTGATCTAACAGCACTAAAAATTCCTACCGTCAATGCTGATGCTGGTAGAGAAGAAGATGAAATTGGTAACGAATCTGACATTGAAAATGATGAGCCAGCGGCAGCTGACCCAGATGTGGTTGATCCAATTCCGGATGTTGGAGAACCAGAACAGTCACATATACCGCCAAAAAATCTAGGAATACAAGATGGAAACCTGTCAGACAACGTAAACTAAATACCTTGTATCCGGATTTAGAATGGGCACTGGTCACCAATGAGGGGGAGCCTAAGTATTTTGAGGAGGTGCAATCCCTCTAAAATAAAGATCATTGGATTAAAGCAATGCAAGAAGAGATTGACTCCCTACACAAAAAAAACAACACTTTTGACTTGGTTGAATTGCCAAAGGAAAAGAGAGTTCTAATGAACAAATGTGTCTTCAAGTTAAAGAAAGATGGTGACAAAATAGTGAAACACAAGGCATGATTAGTTGTCAAGGGGTTTACTCAGAAGAAGGAAATTGAATTTGACGAGATATTATTACCATTGGTGAAGATGAGCTCCATTCGCATTGTGTTGGGTTTGACAGCTAGTTTGAATCTTGAGATTGAACATGTTGATGTTCGTACAACATTCTTACATGGAGAATTGAGACAAGGAATGTACATGAATCAGCCGGAAAGATTTGAGGTTAAGGGTGTTAGATCAGAATATGTGCGCGTGTGTATATGTTCAACAGTAGTTCGAACTGTAAATGAACATGCAGAAGCTTAAAATAAGATTTGATTTTAAGCGAGGAAGAAATCCCTTCTTCCTCTCAAGTAATTTTATTAGAAGACATATTTGTTCCCACAAATGTTACAGTAGAACTTACACGTATTTGGCTCCCCCTAAATACTTGTCTACCCGTGTAACTAATTCTTCTAAAACACTTACTTGACCATCTAGTCCCCTAGATGGATTTGAATACAAACTCCCGTCTGTATTGAGTTGAGATCTCCCGAAATCAACGTACGGTGAAGTTCCAAAGTAATCCAGACTCTGCGAGGTTCGCCTTTAGTTCGCCCTTGAGTTCTTCCCAGTCTGTTGTATTCTTACGAATATAACAGCACACTCATCAGCCTCTCTATGTCTCTCTGCCCATATGAATGGTAATTGAATGTATTGGAGAGTTACAGTCTCTACAGCTTGAGGTTGTATTTATAGTCTCTCATGTTCTCCACGAGATCTGCCGGTATCTTCTCATATCTTGGTGTTGATATGCATATCTTTGTATATATGGCCTGGATATGCATATCTCATATCTTTGTAAGATTTGTTCCCAGATTTACTCTTGATTCTCCTTATTTTTAGCCATGCCTTTCCTTCCTTTTCTCTTCTTATTTAACTTTGACTTTCTTCCAAGAATATCTCCACAATATCTTTTAAATCTGCAATCAATAATAAATCAATTAGAATTTTTGAATAATATTGACAATAATTACCTTATCAATCTCCCCCTTTGGCATGTTGTTCGAAAATTCCAGGAACATCTGCTACCTGCAAAAAGAAACAAGCAGGAGAACTGTATGCAGAAAGGAAGGATGTTCACATATAGCAGAAGCATCATTCATCATGTTCAGATAGTCAATAAAAACAACTAAACTACGGATATTGTTGTTAGCATCCTAGCTACTAGAGATTGTAGTATCAATATTACAGACCCTTAGAAATTTTTTCAGATTGTTCAATAAAAACATCCCCTAATTCAAACAGAATCACTCCCAGATTCCCATTCTTCTTCTTCCTCAGTATCATCCACTTCAGTTTCCTCAGCCACCCTTTTTCTTTTTGTTGCCTTGCTTGACACCTTCCTCTTTCCTTTATCAGCGGCAGATGGTCTCTTCTTCTCCCCCTTTTTCGAGCATCCTGCCAAAGGAGTAGAATCTCTGTGTGGTGCGCCCTGAGAGGGAACATCCAGAGATTTCAAGACATTAGTAAAATAAAGCTTCTGGGCAGCTACCTCAGCAGCTAGAGTATCAAGAATCTCTAGTTGTTGATGTAGAAAGAGCGGGAGATTGGCCGCGACTTCCGAGGGAGGAAGTGTGGGTGCAATGGTGCGTGGCCTGTAGGCAACATTGGCCTCTCTGGAGGCCATGTTCAGCGGAGGGGCGGCTTTCTGAAGGACATCAGTGGACTGAGCCTGGATGCCCTGATGCGATAAGAGGCCCCAAATGAGGGTAGGGAACGGAAGCTTCTTGCGAGAGTCGGGCTTCTCGGCAAAACTCATGATGGCCTCAAATGCTATCCTCCCAAAGTCAATCGGTATGACCTTCAGGACCTTAAAGATGACTTGACACTGGGCTGATGTGAGGTGAGACTTGTTGGACGTGGGTGTCCAATTTTGCCTCCCTATTTTATGAAGCCAGTTGGCCTCCTGTGTCAATATCGAGGGAGAAATCCCAGGCTTAGTCCAACGGGTGAGCTTTCCTTCGCTGAGAAAGTCGACCACCTCTCCAAGGTCGACTTCAATCTCCTCTTCCTCATCCAAACCAGTTAGTTCAAGATAATCATTAATGGCATCAGGACTAAAATTAACAATTTTATTTCGAACAAAAACTCTCCCGAACCGAGGAGATTCGGGATCCTGAATGCCAGTGACCATATTCGCATAAAACTCATGAACAATGGAACTATAAAACCTACCCAAATTCGTCACTGTAACTTCTAACCCTGACTTTTTGATATAATCCATAACCGATGTTTTTGCAAAACGCTTAAGATCAAGGTTAAGCTCAGGCCAGAAGTCCATACCAGAAAATAGTTTGTAGCGGTCGGAAGCTACCTTTGTATAGAATGACTTGGAGAAGGCCTTTCCTCTGACCAGCACATCGTTTTCGTTGCGAAGGCGCCCTGGAGATGACCCAGTGAATGCAGCAGGGGAAGGCTTTTCGTGACGATGCGAATGGCGTGGCGGAGAGCGCGTTAGTTCTTCCTCGGATGAGGACTCATCAACGAGATGGCGACGCCGTGGTGGAGGAATTGGGGTTTTGCCTGTAGGGTTTGCTTTGCGAGGAACCTTAGATTTTGCTGGTGGATTTGGAGATGTCCGGGAAGGGAGATCTTGAGGAGGAAGCGGAGATTCTTCCATGGGCGAAGGATCCCCTTCCGGTGGAACTGCGGTAGTAGGCGGCGGAGTTGCGGCTCTAGGTGGTGGAACATCAGTTGGAGCGGTTGTAGTCGGTGGAGTATCAGTACATTGTGGGGACGAAGGATCTGGAGAGGGCTGGTCCTTTCCCGGGTCGGCCGAGGGCTGCTCATCAAATTCAGGAGAGGGAATCGTCTCTAATGGTTCTGGGTCCAAGAATGGAACCAGAATCCAGCTTGGTCGTCGCTCGCTGGGTGAGTTTTCTTGATCCGCCATGAAGAGTCTGTGAAGAAATTTTGGAAAGAAAACAAGAACACAGGAGCACAAGCGTGAAAGTGAACTGTGAAGAGAAGGAACACCATCAACTATAGACAGTCAATGACGTGAAGTGATGGCGGCTGACGCCTCGATTTATGTCAATTTCACAAGATTTTATGTGGGCTATTCAAACCCTTTTTCGGCGCCCACTCATTGCAGTGAAATAGGCATTAAGGAGCACGATCACACGTCCAGACGGTTGAAACAAGGAAGGACATGTCCCCATTTTGACACGTGTTCCGAAAATAAGTCACAACTAAAAAATCATCCGGGCCCATTTTGCACAAAATAATCCATATAATCCCAGGAGAAAAAAAATAAGAGAGACTGTGTGTGTGTTTTTTTTTTATATTATTAATACAACATTTACATAGCACAGCAAATCCCTAGAGATTTTCTCAGGAATATGAATTTTTGTGCATCTAGGGCCTTTGTGAAAATATCAGCCAGTTGACTTATGGTAGGAACATGTTCAAGGGTAATGACTCCATCTTCAACTAACTCTCGGATGTAATGATGCCTAATGTCTATATGTTTAGTTCTAGAGTGTTGCACAGGGTTTTTAGACATATTAATGGCACTCAGATTGTCACAAAACAGAGTCATAGAAGTCATGTTCATACCGTAGTCGCACAACATGTGCATCATCCATACCAGTTGAGAGCATGAGCTCCCTGCAGCTATGTATTCAGCTTCTGCAGTTGATAGTGAAATGCTGTTTTGCTTTTTGCTTAGCCAGGATACAAGATTGTTACCGATAAAGAAGCATCCTCCTGAAGTACTCTTTCTATCATCCACGTCGCCGGCCCAATCGGCGTCACAGTATCCTGCAATGAAAGGTTTAGTCTCAAAGGAATATTTCAAGCCATAGTTAGTGGTACCTGCCACATATCGTATGATTCTTTTTACGGCCTTGAGGTGAGACTCCTTAGCATTTGATTGGTATCTAGCGCATAGTCCAATACTAAAGCTTATGTCAGGTCTACTAGCAGTGAGGTACAGGAGACTTCCTATCATGCTTCTGTAGAGTGTTGGATCAACACATGTTCCACTTTTGTCCTTGGATAATTTGGTATTTGTCCCCATGGGTGTATGAGCTACTTTGCATCCTTCAAGTCCAAATTTCTTTACCAGGTTCTTGGCATATTTTTCTTGATGTATCGTGATTCCACTATTGCATTGTTTGACCTGTAGACCAAGAAAGTAGGAAAGTTCACCAACCATGCTCATTTCAAATTCACGAGACATTACCTGGACGAAGTCATTCACTTTTTGTTTGGATGTGGATCCAAACACAATGTCATCTACATAGATCTGTGCAATAGTGATGTCCTTGTTCGACCACTGGATGAACAGAGTCTGATCGACTCCTCCTCGTTTGTAACCCTGACCGATCAGAAACTTTGTCAATCTTTCATACCATGCTCTTGGAGCTTGCTTCAACCCATAAAGAGCCTTCTTCAGTTTGTAGACATGGTTCGGAAAGTGTGGATCTTCAAACCCCTTTGGTTGTTCAACATATGCTTCATCTTTCAAGAACCCATTCAAGAATGCACTTTTTACATCCATTTGATAAAGAGTAAACTTCTTAAGACATGCAAATGAGAGAAGGATTCTTACTGACTCCAGTCGTGCAACTGGAGCGAATGTTTCCTCAAAGTCAATTCCTTCTACCTGTGTGTATCCTTGGGCCACGAGTCTTGCTTTGTTTCGAGTGATGTTACCTTGTTCGTCAGTTTTGTTCTTGAAAATCCATTTTGTTCCGATGATGTTCGCACTGTCAGGTCTTGGTACAAGTGTCCAGACATCATTTCTGGCAAACTGTTCCAATTCCTCCTGCATTGCCAGTATCCAGTTGTCATCCTTGAGCGCTTCTTTGACATTTTTGGGTTCAACCACAGAGGTGTAGCAAGCGTGGTGAACCAGTCCTTCCATTTTCCGATAGTCAAGTCTTGGTTTGCATCGTGTCTTTATCCCTTCATTGAGTTCTCCAATGATGAGTTCCTTGGGATGTTCTTTCTGAATCTTTGTTGAGGGTTCACCTTTATCACTGTTTTCATTCGTTGGTACTAGGTCAGTTTCTGCGATGTTCTCACTATTCTGGTTTCCCATTGGTCGACCTGCTGATGAACCTGCTTCTTCCAAGTAAACTTCCTGTCTTATCACAGAATCATCAAAAACAATGTTAGTACTTTCAATGAGTGTTTGAGTTCTCAGATTATAGACACGATAGGCTCTGCTATTGGTCGAATATCCTAGGAACATACCAACATCACTTTTAGCATCAAATTTACCTAACTGCTGTCTATCATTGTATACATAACATTTACAACCAAACACATGGAGGTGACTTAAATTAGGAGTTTTCCTTTCCAGATTTGATAAGACGTCATTTCTAATCCTTTCCTAAGATATACCCTATTTGTAACATAGCATGCTGTGTTTATGGCTTCAGCCCACCATTTTTGGGCTACTTCCTTGCCCATCATCATGGCTCTAGCCATTTCTTGCAATGTGCGATTTTTCCTTTCTACTACTCCATTTTGTTGAGGTGTTTTTGGTGCAGAGAATTCATGAGCAATACCTCGAGAGACACAAAATTCAGTGAATGCAGTATTTTCAAATTCTCTACCTTGGTCACTTCGTATTCGAACAACAGAACCCTGTTTTTCATTTTCTATCAGACGTATCAATTTTTCAAATTCATCAAAGGTGTCTGATTTATCACGAAGAAATCTTACCCAAGTATATCTAGAGAAATCATCAACACAAACAAAAATATATCTCTTACCTCCCGCACTTTCAGTTTGAACATGACCCATTAAGTCCATATGTAGCAAGGACATGATTTGTTTAGTGCAAACGTCTTGTGTTACCTTGTGTGAGCTTTTTACCTGTTTACCGAGTTGGCATGGTCCACATATACCTGGATCTTTGCTTGGGAGCTTAGGCAGTCCTCGTACACATTTTGATTTAGACAAGACAATGAGATGTTTGTATCCTATGTGTCCCAACTTTTGATGCCATATTTCTGTTGCTCCCGAGCTAGCATTGTAGCATCCATGACTCCTGTCAAGAAGATAACAGTTGTTAGTGGACCGAGTTCCGGTAAGCATGCATTCATTATTCTTGTTTAACACCAAGCATTTGTCATGAGTGAAGTTGACCTCGAGTCCTTGGTCACAAATTTGGCTAATACTCAACAGATTTGCCTTAAGATTTTCAACAAGATAAACATTAGACAATTTAGGCATGCCACTTATATTGAGAGTCTCTTTCCCAATGACTCGCTCACTCTTACCATCTCCAAAAGTTACTGACTGTCCTTTTATTGGGGTGATATCAGACAAGTATGTTGCATTACCTGTCATATGTCGTGAGCATCCACTGTCAAAGAACCATGTTCCAGTGTTGTTCGCCCCGAGTGAGACTACTGATGAAGTACGGCACATGTTTTTCTTGACAACCCAAACCTTTTTCACATATGTTTTACTGTTTTTGAAATTTCTTACTTTCGAAGAGTCTAGAGACCTATGATTTTTTACAGGAACACCATAAAAATTCCAAGTTGAAATTTTACCTGATTGTAGGTCACGTTTCATTCTGTAGCATCTTGGTCGGATGTGTCCAGGTGCATCACAGTAATGGCAGATAGGAATAAATTTTCTCATACCTTTTGTGTTTCGTTTCTCAGGTTGTCTTGTAATGTTTTGTCCTTCATGGTCGAACGTGGGAACTGTAGCTGGTACAAAGACTGTTGAACCAGATGTTCTTTCTTCAATATATCCTATTCCTGTTTTATTGTTTTGTGGTCTCCCATATGCCAGGATTTCGTCAATTTTAGCTTTTCCTTTGTTCAGTCCTTGTAAGGTTCGCACTGCTTTGTCCAGCTCGGCTCGTGACTCTGCTAACTCACGATCCTTATCCTGTAATTTTGAGGAGTAATCTGTTAGTTCATTTGTAAGGGAAGAATTTACCTGGTGATTGCTTGTTGTAGTTGTCCGGGCTATTTCAGAGTCGGCTTTAAGTGTCTCAATTTTCGTCTCGTAAAGCTGAACCTGATGTTCGAGATTCCTCACATTCTTTTGGGACATAATAAAGTCATCTCTCAGTCTCTCATTTATTTCCCTAGTGATGTGCAGCTCATGTTTCACTTGACTGAGTTCCTGATTTTCCATGCTTAGTGCGTCTTTATTTTTGTATTCCCTTGCTTGATTCTCCAATCTGGTACATCTGGCAGATATGTCTAGAAACAGTTTCTCAAGATCTTCCAGAGTTGGATCGTCTAGATCGGGGTCCTCAGTGTACTCAAGTTCTTCCTTAGTTCGAACATCAGATGTAAGACATCCCAGGTCATTAGGGTATTCTGTCTCTTGTTCGTCAGCTTCTTCTTCTCCTTCAGATTCAGATTCACTCCTGGTGGCTTTTAGTGCTTTCTTCTTTCTTAGAAAATTTGGACATTCTGCTTGATAGTGTCTGTATCCACTACACTCTCTGCATTTAGAGTCCTTTCGATTTCCCTGCCTAGTGTTTAAAAATTTGTTTCCACCTTTTCTGATGTTCTCTTCAGTGTTCGGACCTTTGTTGAACTGCTGCCCCTGATTGTACTTTTTCACAAGCTTGCTGTAATTTTTCGTGAGAAGTGCCATTTTGTCAGCAACTAATGTCATATCATCCTCGATTTGTTCAGTTGTTGTCTCCGTCTTTAGGGCTATTCCTTTGCTTTTTGGTGTGTCCATGCCATTGTTCAACTCAAACGTCCTTAACTCTCCCATCAAGTCATCCAATGTCATCGGTGTGATTCTCATGAATGATTCCAGAACTGTGATTTTTTCTCTGAATCTAGGAGCTAATGTTCTCATGATTTTCATGATTTGGACATCTTCCTTGATAGCATCACCGAGAGTGTAACATTGATTTACAATGTCACTGAACCTAGCATAGTACATCTCAATGTTTTCATCTTCATTCATTTGTATTCCATCAAATAGTGTGGCCAATCTTTGCAATTTTGACTTCCTTACGGACTCATTTCCTTCAAATTGTTTTTGTAGAGCGTCCCAAGCATCTTTAGCGGTTTGACAGTGTATAATCAACTTGTGTCTCATGACATCGACCGAAGCAAGAATAGCATACAATGCTGTGTAGTTTGCCTCTTCGGCACACCTTTCGTCCTCCGTCCATAGTGTTCTTGGTTTGTCTACGACTTTAGTTATATCCGTTCCATCCTGCATCTTAGGCCACGTCCACTTTGTTTGGATTGCTTCTCCACATCGTTTGGATCTTAGATAGATAAACATCATTGATTTCCAGAACGGATAGTTTTGTCCATCAAGCAAAGGTGGGCGTAGCGTGGTCCCCTCTGTACCCATGTGTCTGTCCCTGGATCTACCTGTTTAAGAAAAAAAACTGGAACCTGCTCTGGTGCCAATTGTTAGATCAGAATATGTGCGCGTGTGTAGGTGTTCAACAGTAGTTCGAACTGTAAATGAACATGCGGAAGCTTAAAATAAGATTTGATTTTAAGCGAGGAAGAAATCCCTTCTTCCTCTCAAGTAATTTTATTAGAAGACATATTTGTTCCCACAAATGTTACAGTAGAACTTACACGTATTTGGCTCCCCCTAAATACTGGTCTACCCGTGTAACTAATTCTTCTAAAATACTTACTTGATCATCTAGTCCCCTAGATGGATTTGAATACAAACTCCCGTCTGTATTGAGTTGAGATCTCCCGAAATCAACGTGCGGTGAAGTTCCAAAGTAATCCAGACTCTGCGAGGTTCGCCTTTAGTTCGCCCTTGAGTTCTTCCCAGTCTGTTGTATTCTTACGAATATAACAGCACACTCATCAGCCTCTCTATGTCTCTCTACCCATATGAATGGTAATTGAATGTATTGGAGAGTTACAGTCTCTACAGCTTGAGGTTGTATTTATAGTCTCTCATGTTCTCCACGAGATCTGCTGGTATCTTCTCATATCTTGGTGTTGATATGCATATCTTTGTATATATGGCCTGGATATGCATATCTCATATCTTTGTAAGATTTGTTCCCAGATTTATTCTTGATTCTCCTTATTTTTAGCCATGTATTTCCTTCCTTTTCTCTTCTTATTCAACTTTGACTTTCTTCCAAGAATATCTCCACAATATCTTTTAAATCTGCAATCAATAATAAATCAATTAGAATTTTTGAATAATATTGACAATAATTACCTTATCAAAGGGGAAGGAACACCTGGTTTGCAGATTAAGGAAAAGCTTGTATGGTCTGAAGCAAACTTCACGTGAATGGTATAAAAAGTTTGATTCTTTTATGACTACCTAGAGTTATAAAAGAACGGAGGCAGATCATTGTGTTTATGTCAAGTACTTTCCTGATGGTAATTTTATTATTTTGTTGCTTTATGTTGATGATATGCTAATTGTGGAAAAATATATTGTGATGATTAGCAGATTGAAGGAAGAGATGTCCAAATCCTTTGATATGAATGATTTAGGTTCAGCAAGAAAAATCTTGGGAATGGAGATCATTCGAGAAAGAAAAGTTGGAAAATTGTGGTTGTCACAAAAGAAGTACATCGAGAAAGTATTTGAGAAGTTCAACATGAAACATGCTATGTAATATGTAAAACTGTTTTGGTATGAAATATATATGAATTTAATCTATTATATATTTTTATTAAAAGTGAACTATTTAGAAAAAAAGATAAATTAAAACAAGAAAAGATCCACGAATAAGCTACGGGCTAGCTCGCTAGTCCAACTCATGTCGCTCGAGCCCAGCCGACAACTGATCTTAAATGTACAACTCATGTGCCAAACTTTGTTCCCATGTTTTTGTTTCAGTCCATCTCTCTAGCAGTTATGAATCAATTAGCCCCACTTATTAAATAGGCTCACACAAATATGGGTTGGGCTGGTCCAATTCGCTAAATTGATAGATTAGCCCAGCTTAAATTTTGGATGGGCCCAACGGGTCGGGCGTAATTACCGCATATATTTCTTTTCCCTCTACCACTTGACATAATATATTTTTCATATTAATAATATATAATAAAATTATATTATTATTATTTACTATTTATGTCAATTATATATAAAAATATTATATGATTTAATTTTTTTTATTATATTATATTGCATTGTTATTCTCTAAAAATATATTTTTATTAAATAATAAGTTGTACGATGTTTCAAACAAAATTTTAGAGTGTTCCTAACTGAATACAAAATTTTCAAACTCACTAAAACCTATTAAGGTGGAGGAATAACTTATAATATAATATAAAATGAATAGTTTAAATTTTTTTAATTATTTATTCAAATTTAACACATATATCAAAATAAAAAATAATAATTCAATCCATAAAAAAAGTCTTATTCTATCCATAAAAAAATTAAATGTCTCATTTTAAATATAATTATTTATTTTAAAATATGCAATATTGATATCAAATTAAAGATAACAAAAAGAGGATTAATTTGATATATATGATATATCAAAAACGAATTTAAAGCAAAAAATCTATTTGAGTTTTTCAATTTTAGTAAAAAAGTATAAAATATAAGAAAGATGCGAATATACTTGAGACACATGTTCTTCGGCCATTCTTATTTTATATAAAAAAAAAAGATAGTTAAAATTAGATGAAAAAAAAAGTGAGTGACATGTATCAATTAATTGTAAGACACATGTCAAAAGAAATAGAAAAAATCTCTAATACTTTTTTTAATATATATGATAGATATTTGTATTGTAACTTGCTCCCTGCATTTTCTGCTTCTTTTTCCTACTTTACTTTTTTTTTTTTTTTGGTTTTTGGTTTTTTGTTTTTTGTTTTTGTTTTTTTTTGGCTTTTGTTTTTTTGTTTTTTTTGTTTTGGTTTTCTTTTTTGTTTTGTTTTGTTTTGTTTTTTTTTTTTTTGTTTTTTTTTGCGCTCCCTATTCTAACATTAAGGAGCAAAAATGAATAAATAAATTAAAAATAATAATAAAGAATATAGGGAGCAAAAACATGCAAAATAAAATGAAGCAGACAACAAGAAGTTTTTTGTTTAAAAAGTAAGTGCAGGAGGAAAAAGTAAATTTTTTTATTTTTTATTTCAATTATCAAATCAATATTCATACCATGGTTTTGATCATGAATGAGCAATTCAGGGTGTAAATCTATAATTCTTCTATCCTTCTATAATATAAAAGAAGGGCTATTAGAGTTTTTCCTCTACTCGTTACATATGTCTATAATTAATTGACATATGTTATTTTATCTCTATTTTTTTATCTTTTCTATTTTTTTCACTAAAATTAAAACATTCAAATAGTTTTTTTGTTATAAGTTCATTTTTAATATGTGATATATAAAATTAATCTTCTTTTTAATATCTTTAATTATACACCAATATTGTATATATCAAAATAAAATATTACATTTAAAATTATGAAATAAATGTTTTGCATGAAATATAATTTTTTTATGCATTGAATTATTAATTTTTTAATTTTGATATATGTGATAAATTTGAATAAATAGTATATCAAATTTTTATATAAATAATTTTTCTATACAAAATAAAAATTTTATACTATTAATTATTGTTTAACTTCAATAATATTTAGTAAATTAAAATATTTAGATTCAGTTCGGGGACAATTCGAAATTCACTTCAAAATTTTGCACAATTTATTATTAAATAAAGCTAACTTAAAAAATAAAATACAATTTAATATACAAAACTATATTTCAAATTGAATAATATTTATATAAATATAATTGATATAAATAATAAGCTAGGCATATTTTTAATAATAAAATAATTTTATTATAAACTATTAGTATAATAAAATATATTATATTATGTATCAGACGAAAAACATATAATAATCATATAAAAAACAAGACACTTAGTCATATTAATTGTCCTGCATTTTTTCCAATTAAAAAAAAAGAACTTTATTGTTTGAAACATTTATTAAAAAAAGAAAGCGCAGGCATGTGAGACATACACATGCCAACTATTTGGACGTGCATCTTATCAGCTCCGGCGTAAGTGAGCAAGGCTTTGTCAGTCCCCAGCCTACAGGATTTTTTTTTATTTTTTTTTATCTACACAAAAAATTAGAACGCTTAAATTTTGTTTTGTCTCAATTTCATTTTTAGGAAAAATATATCAAATAAATCCTCTGTTCATTATCTTCAATTTAACATTAATTTTGCATATAAAAAATAAAATATTAAAATTTTAATATAAAATAGTTTTTGTTAATTTAATTTCATATATTTAATATTTACTAAATTTTAATGTAAAACAAGAAATATGAGAATATTTGAGAAGAGTAATAATTTTGGAAAAAATAAGATCATTTAGCTTACTTTTAGTTTTTTGTATCCTGATAATTTTTTGGTTATTTAAATTATTTTATTGTAAAGAAAATTTGGTAAAAATGACACAAATTTGTTGAGTTTACATTGATTTTTTATTAATATATATATCTGTCAAAATGATTTATTAATTAAATTAGTTTTTTTATTAAAAAATTATCTTAGCCAAAAAAAAATACAAGTCCAATAAATTTGAATATAATGATTATGTGTGAATGATTTTATTAATAAAAAATTCATAAATATATATATATATATATATTAGCCGCTATTATTCAAATTATATGTTGGATTTCTATTATATTTATTGTTAATTATTTTACTTAAAATAAATTGATAAATGAAATTGGTGGATTTATTTAATTTTATATATAAGTTTTTGCTATTAAGAAATATATTGAATAAATTTATACATTTTATTTGAAATTTTATTATATTAGTATTTTTATAAGATAATTAAATTATTAGGTAGGTTGGCAATCTCTGACGTGATATGATACCTCGACACAATTTACTTCTTGATAAAGAAACAAAATGGCATCAGAAGTAACAAAACAAAAAAAGCAAATATTCAATAATATTACTTGATAGCACAAATTTTAAATTAAGTTAAAAGTATTCTTATTGTTATTTTTATACTGTAAATATAATAAATAGCACAGAAACATGAAAACATAATTCAAATATGACTCGATAATACGATTTATCATCCTTATTCTTGATAAACAGGAATTTACATGAGCATTAATTTTGCATGCAAATGTGTTATGTTTATGCATAATATATATATATATATATATTATACTTAATGTGAAACTTGTGGTGTAGAACGTGATTGTGTATGTATTTTGAGTATTTTTAGATATAATTGTGATGAAATAAGTCGTTTTTTCAATGCATGGAATGAATCAAAGAGAAGAAACGATAAATGAGAAGATGATGGATAAATTAGGCCAACATGTCCGGTCGAGTTGGTCAAAAGTCAACTCGGGCGACCGAATTGCCAACTCAACACAAGTTGACTCAACAATCAAAGTCAAACCGCGTGAAGTCGGTCCAACTCGACCAGACAGAGTTACCAACTTGGATCGACTTAGATCACAGAAAGGAGCGGATTTTTTCTCGCATTTTAGGTATTTTTCCCAAGTCATGTAGATAGGAATCTTTTGGCACTTTCTCAAAATTTAGGTATTCTTCCCATGTCATATAAATAGGGCTCTTCTTGTACAAGAAGGAGGACAATTTTTCAAAGCAAAAAGAATAGGAGTTGAGTTACAGTTCATAGGGTTTAGCATGACAGAAGCTCGAGACTGAAAAATGAGAGATTTTATTATTGTTCATTCCCCGAATACTTTTGCATGATGATGTTGAATATATTTTCTTTTTCATAAGGGCTTCATAGAGAGGGTATCCTTCCTTATTTCATATTTATTTTGCAATATTATTAATCACTAAAGCTCTGTCAAGGGGTTGGCCCGATAGCTGTTATCCTTAAAATAGATAGGAATGCAAAAGGGTAGGTGCCGACACAGGTAAGCCTTCCCTGTACCCTACCCAACCTTTGTAATTCCTTACCTGTATTCTATCCTATTACCTTAAATTTTCATTCAGGTAGGATACGTGTAATACCCATCGAGAATTCGGGTAACCTATTGCAGAGTGTAATAATTAACCAGGTACATTAAACCCGACTCTATTCGACCGTACCCGGCCCTACTCTATAACTTCAAATATTATAAGCTTCACAAAAAAAGTTAAAATTAGGAATCATGGTCTTCTACAACAAGCTATGATAATGATTAATCTTACAATGCTAAAATAAAAACAATACAACCAACTATTACACAAACTTCAAACATTAAAGTAAAATATTGTAAGATCTTAGTCATCCAAATATAAAAAATGGAGAGATAAACCTCAATCTGCAGTCATAGTCTTAAAATAATGCTGTAATAACAGTTTCCTAAAAAAAAAAAAAAAAGAGGGAGAAAAAAATGTTAAAAATAAATCTCAAAATAATATAATTAGAGAGTCTTCTCCTAATTATTGAATTTAATTTGTAAAGTTATTTTTTTTTATTTTTTTTTACCTCTTCATCTTCATTTTGAATTCATTCCATTAGCAATTTTAGGTGGAGATTTTAATGAAGATGTTGTTGCACCTGATCCACCAGAATTCCATGAAGCAACTAAAACACATAATTAAAAATTAGTAGTCAACTTATAAATGTAAAACAAAATAAGTAAACATGATATAGACAATGCATTTGGAACTAATATCAAACCTCGAAGTCTTTCCTACAACCAATCTTGAGAACACATTAATGCTTCTAATGTTTTCGGAGTGAGCCTACTACGGTGTTTGGACACAACTCTACCACCAGTGCTAAATGCAACCTCTGAAGCAACAACGGAAACATGAATGGCATAAATATCTCTTGTAATCGAACGTAATGTGCGATATTTAATTCCTTATGTCTTGCAGCAAGTCAAAATATTGAAATTCTCATGTGTAGGTAAAAAAGCCTCTTCCAAATAAGAATCAAACTCCGACTTTTCATTCATAGAAGTAGAGGACATAGCTTATGCACCAGGATCTTTAATACCCCCTAATATAGTTTGTGCTCCATTATTTGAAGAACAAGAAGATGATGACTTAGTTCCAACATTGTTTGAGTTGACTTTAGGAGAAGAAGACTTATACAAATTCTCAAAATCACACAAAAGTTTTCGAATTTTCTCCTTCTCAATCTCAGATTCTTCTCCATAAATTTTATCAAAGTAGTAATCAATTATTTTAAACTTGAATCTGGGATCCAAGATAACTGCAATTGAAAATACTTTATGGATGTCTTCCCAATACTTTTTTAACTTCTTGTTCGCTATTTTATTTCACTTAAAATACGACTTGCAAGTGCACGAGGTAAATTATAGTAAAATATGGTGAGAACAAATATCATATCCACGGCGACTATATATGGTAAAATCAACTTAGTACTTGTTTGTGATATTTTTCTTTATCTAAAGAATTCAATAATTGGAATGAGTTTTATAAAATAAACTAAAACAAATAAAAAGTAGAAATAAATAACAAAGCAAATTTACATAATTAAGGATATTAAGAGATTATATGAATTTCAAGAACATGCATTCATATGGTTCATATGAGTTCCTTTTGATGTATTAAACCATATTTAATTCATATATTTGTATGAGAATCACTATGATATTTGGATTCTCTCTCTCAAGTTAGATCCAAAAGTAGATTAGACTCCACTGATCATCTCTGGATATCACAATATTATCTAACTCTCAATCGTGCCTAGGATCTGTTCTCATCATAATACTTACATAATTCTCGATCTAGCAAGTTTAATCCGTTAACCAATTACTCCTTCTCGGGTAATAATGGATTAACTACACATATAATTAGTCACCATATAATTTTATACAGTAATCAAATCAAGGAAGTATAAACAAATAGAGGAAATGGAATAATATCATTAAAGAAAAACAGATGGATTCATACAATTGCAACCCTAGAATCACTAGATGTTTAGCCACTCATATTCAATACATAATCTACGGAAAACATATTGATACTCAAAGCTAACATAAATAACAAAAGAAAAGAAGACTATTGAAGCCAAACGATCTTCATTTATCTCTCTCTCTCTCTCTCGATGACTTGGTTAGTTGATCATTCTATGTATCTTTGTTTCTAACTTCCCTTGTATATTGTATGGTGTATCCCCTAAAATATGATGCAGCTCCTCATTTTTTATAGACAATTACTAGGATTTTGATAACCGTCGTATCTCTGTTTTAAAATGAGAAGATATGCCGGAATCATACCAAATTACGACAGTTAAGATTATATCGCGAGGATAAGCACGACCCATGTAAAAGGACCACGCACGGTCCGTGCAAGTTCACGAACGGGTCGTGCTTCATGAAGCTCAAATCTGGGTCAGTTTGATTTGGCGCACGGGTCGTGCTCTAGTCGTGCCTCCGAGGTCTGTCTTCGATTTGCGTGCATAGTTCGTGTGACTGAGATGTGGTTTATACACCCTTAATTGTCTATTTTTTTCTGTCAAAACTGCAACAAACACATGACATTAATATAACAAAATTATTTTAAACTCGTCACTTAGGTACATGCAATTGCCTAAAAATCATACATAATAACCCCAAATTGCATGTAAATCATTGTTTATCACTTCTCCATCATTTTTCTAGCCATCAAATTCACTTCATTATATTCAGAATCAAGCCAACCATCCATTTTAACTCTAAGCTCACAATTGTATATGAAAATCCTATTTGTAGTTGGAAATTTATTAGTAGAAAATTTATTGGTCAATTCAAAAAACAACTACAACTTCTCATAAATTTCAGTAGCAAGAAACTAATCACGATCCATAAGCAAAGTTTATATGCAGAATCACATTGTTTCAAACGAGGGAACACACTTTTATATGTTATTGCAGAATCAAGCATAAAAAAGTAGAGTTCCATCTTGTTTTAACATCATTATAAAGTTTTTTCTTACTTGGAATGTGCAATTATCTAGCAGTTTCTTCAATTTTTTTGACTCTTTTCGGTGTTGTTGTCCAATAGTACACATTATCTCGAATCCTCTCAATGTTATCTCCAATTACATCTAAACCATTTTTATTGATTAGATTAAGTATGTGAGCAGCACATCACATGTGTAAAATTTCTCCTTCCAATAACAATGAACTAGGTGAAAATTTATTCAAAATTGACATCATATAATCATTAGTAATACAATTGTCTAGAGTTAGAGTAGACAACTTACTGTCGATATTCCAATATGATAAATATAGAATTTACGTGCAATTCAGGATTATTATGTATAGTTTTTAGACAATTGCATTTACCTAAGTGACGAGTTCATCATGATTTTGTTATATTTTGTTACGTCATTTGTTTGTTAAAGTTTTGACAGAAAAGCATATAATTTAGGATGTATCGACCACATCTCAAGTCACATGGATCATGCTTATCCTAGTGATATAATCTTAACCATCGTGATTTGATGTGATTCAGGCATATATCCTTGATTTGGTGTGATTCGGACATATCTTCTCGATTTGGTGTGATTTTGACATATCTTCTCATTCCAAACATAGATATAACGGCTATCAAAATTCTAGTAATTATCTATAATAAGAGGAACTACATTAGATTATAGGAACATCAGACAACACAATATACAACAAATTTAGGGTTAGAAACAAAGATACAAAGGAGGATCAACCAACCAAGTCATCAGAGAGAAAGAGAGAGAGAGAGAGAAACGAAGATCGTTTGGGCTTCAATAGTCTTCTTTTCTTTTGTTTTTTTATGTTAGCCATAATTATCATTATGTTATCCATGGATTATATATTGAATATGTGTAGCTGAACATCTGGTGATTATAGGGAGTGCATGATTATAATGCATAACATAACACTTGTTAGATCGGGAGATTGGTAATTATTATAATGAGAATAGATCCTAGGCACAATTGGGAGTTAGGTAATATCTTGAGAATGATCAATGTTATCTAATCTACATTTAGATCTAACTCAGAAGAGATGATCTAGATATATTAATGATTCTCATACAAATATAAGAATTAAATATGGTTTGATACATTAAATGAACTCATATGAAGCATTTGAATGCATGTCCCTAGAATCCATACAATCTCTGAATAACTTTAGTTGTTTGAATCTGATTTGATATTTATTTCTACTTCTTTATTTGTTTTATTTTGTTTTACCAAATCAATCCCAAATTGATTCTTTAGATAAAGGATATAATCATAAACGAATACTTAGTTTAATTTACTATATACAGTCCATGTGGATACGATACATGTTCTCACCATATTTTCCTATAATTTATCTCGTGCACTTGCAAGTCGTATTTTAAGTGAAATAAAATAACGAACAAATCGACAAGCATTCAAACAACACATCACTAATAACTTCAACAATATGTGGACAACGAACATACATGAACCTGCCATTTAAATAATAAAAAAATATTGATATTCTTTTCTCATTTGAATCATCAACTAAAAAAATAGAGAAAATGATAAGTACCTCACAATTCTACTTTGTAAATTCCAATTATTGTCAATAAAGTGTGCGGTTATTTGTATCCTTTTTTTATTGCTCGAATTCCACATATCAGTAGTGATTGTAATTCGACTTTTGTTACTTTCCAATAAATCCATTATTCTTGCCTTCTCTTCACCGAATATTCTCATAATATCAGTGCGTAGAGTGTTCCTTGAGACCAACTTAAAAAGTGGTTGTAAAGTATTCAAGAATGTTCTAAAGCCCTGATGCTCAACCATGCGAAGTGGATACTCATGTATAATAATCATATATGAAAGATGAAGCCTAGCTAACTCACCATCAAAAGTATGATTTTTCAATTGCATTTTTCCATCACTAGTCATGCTAGAACCTAACAAACATTGTCTTATATCCTTTGATTTCCTAAGGGGACATATTTTCATATGCTCAAGCCAGTGTTTTGTTCCATATTTGTTGTCCCGGGTTAATTTTTCTTGCAATGATCACATATTGCTTTATCCACCCCATCAAATTTTTGTTTTTTGAAATGTTGGCAAACTATAAAAGTCTTTGTCATCTTCCCATTGTCATTAGTTTCATTAGCATCTTCAAAGTTCTTATTTTCTAAATTATTTCTTTCACCTAGCATTGAACTTTGACTTGGCATTGAATCTTGGATTGGATCATTGATACCTTACATATTTGAGTTTGTCGGCATTAGTAGAATATTTTCATCTCCATCTGTAGAAGAACGACGTCCGAGTTGTTGTGTAGGTAGTGAATCTGAATGCATTGCCGTACTCATTGTGAATCACCTAAACAATGAAGAAATGTAAATTAAGCGTCCATTATTTTTTTTAAATATTATAAAGATATATTTCAGTAAATTGTAATTGACCTAATGAAATTTGACAATTATTTCCTAATTTAAAATTTTATTTTACATATACTGAAGAAATTTAAATTTCATTATGTTATTTAATTTTATTAATTTTAACTAATGAATCATTAATGCCACATGTCGTCTATATTAAACATTAAAGATATGCGACACTCCCATCATATGTATTGTAAAGCACTATTCATACTTCATGTATGAGAAATACATGTCTGGTGGTCTTCTGTTGGTGGTTTCTAGTCTCAGCGAGAGAGAGATGGGGATGGAGAGATTCAGTGTGGGTTGAGCATCGCCGCGTCGTCGACTTTGAAAGAATAATTTGAGATGCAAGAAAATAGATAGAAACCCTATTTCACCCTTTATATGCATATATATATATATATAAGTATATATGTATAATTATATATATAAATATAATTTTATTATATTTATATATAATATATATATAATTTTATTATATATATAAATATATATAATTATTTCACCCTTTGACAATTATTTCCTAATTTAAAATTTTATTTTAGATATACTGAAGAAATTTAAATTTCATTATGTTATTTAATTTTATTAATTTTAACTAATGAATCATTAATGCCACATGTCGTCTATATTAAACATTAAAGATATGCGACACTCCCATCATATGTATTGTAAAGCACTATTCATACTTCATGTATGAGAAATACATGTCTGGTGGTCTTCTATTGGTGGTTTCTAGTCTCAGCGAGAGAGAGATGGAGATGGAGAGATTCAGTGTGGGTTGAGCATCGCCGCGTCGTCGACTTTGAAAGAATAATTTGAGATGCAAGAAAATAGATAGAAACCCTATTTCACCCTTTATATGCATATATATATATATAAATATATATATATATATATATATATATATATATATAATTAAATTGGGTAATAGGGTTGGGTATATGGGTAAATACATAAACTTGTACCCTATCCGCACCCGACCATGTTCCTAACGGGTATTGCCCGTGCCCAACCCTATACCCGAATAGTGATCACCTGACCCGACTCTATTACCCGATTACCTGCCCGGTAACCCCCCCCAGGGTAAAATTGACAACACTAAAAACACATGATTATGGATCCCACCTATAAGAATTTAAATCTGCCCTTTATTATTTTAAATTATGAAATGAAAAAAATGGAACAATTACATATTATATTAACCAAATAACTAATGAAATTAATTTGTGTGCAAGACATGTCCAAATTCATAAATATATTTTTTAAGTTACAGATACTATTTCTAAAATGACTAAAAATATGATAACTTATAAAAAATAAAATTGGTATTATGAAATAACAAAATCTAAAAACTTGAAAGAAAAAAAATGAAAATTTGGTAGTATAAAAAAATTGGAAAACTAAAACTTAAAATTTTAAATTAATTTTTTTTTAAATTAAAAGTTTACTATAAAAATATGACACTCTTAAAATTATACCTAAATATACAAAATAATTTAATATAAAATCTGAAAATTATATTAAAAAATAAAAATTATAAAATTATGAAAAAAATAAAATTAGAAACTTAGGAAATTACAATTTCAAATTACAGCTAATTATCTGAAAATTTGAAAATTAAAATAACATAGAATTTATATTTAAAATACAAAATAATATTCCTAAAAATATATAACATTATAAGAAAATTTTGGAAACATGAAAATTATAATTTTCAGAATTTTATCTGGTTTTGTAATATATGCATTTATAATTTCATTTTGTATGATTTCAAAATAAAAGTTCATAAAAAAATCATTTTCTTTTATGATGTGTAAAAATTTTCCCACATTTTTTTACATTTAAAAAACTTTCAATATTGGGCCACACAATCAAATCGACTGTCATGTCAGAAATTCACGGCAAAAATTTAAAATTCCAATGAAATCTAACCAAAATTAAAAGTTAGAGAACAAAAAATCATAAAACTATGAGACACTTAGTGGATTAAGGGCAACTTGAAGAATTAAAAAAAAAAATTTATCTTTGTTAAAACTTTACCAAATTTTCATAGAAATAAAATAAAAAAAAAAAAAAAACCACAAGAACGCATAAGCTCAAAGAGGTGAAAAGGGTCCAAAAAAATAACTTTGCTTGACCGGAACCGCGAAGGTTGAAGTATTGTACCCTAAATCATATCAAGTACTATTTTTTATTATATCTACGTCCGTGATTCAAAGTTTACTTTTAAGGTATTTTAATAAATTTTAAAATCAAGGACCTCATGATTAAAAAATAATAAAAAATTAATATTACAAATTATCAAATGTAAGAATTTGTAAAGACAATATTGGAATTTATGTTGAGTTTGTTCGGTTCTTAAAATATGATACAAGAGCAAAAATATGTAGAAGCATATTGTAAACTTTTATTTTGATCAAAATGGAAATATGAGTAACATGTCTAATATTGAAAATATTAGTGGGTATAACAATCGATATGTACATTTTACAAAATTTTAATATATTAAACCAAACATCATATTACATATTAATATAAGATATGTATTACAACTTTGTGAAACAAACATAAAATTGATACATAATACTGGATAGTAAATTATAGTATTATGTATCAAACATTATCCTATCAGGTAAAGCAAATGAGCCTTAATTATATCTACTCTGGAGAAAGATTTATCTACATATGTGATTGTTCATATGAGATTATTCAATATTGAAATCTTGATAATAATTAATTGAAATAAATTATGATATTGGATAAACACACAATCCTGGAATTCACTTTTATCTTGGGTTGTTCACATATTCTAGATGGAAGATTTATTTATGCTCTTAGTTATTAGTAATTAATTAGTTATAGTTTTTTGTTTTGTGTGTCTAATAAAAAGAGTAGAATAACTCACGATATTTATTAATTTTATCATTGTTGTGTATTCGACCTTGCTCACTTTATATACAAATTACATCGTGCATATGTAGTATAAGCTCGTTAAAATATAGACTATCAATTCGTAGGAAACTAAATATGATTGTGATGGTACATACCAATATTATTGATTTTAATATACATATATATATATATAAGCTAATTAATAATAACTATTTAAAAATGTTGTTTCATTTGTACACTCAATATTAATTATATCATCATTACTATTAATTTATTACTATATTATTATAAATTATGCAATGCATGAAATAAATATTAGTCAACCTTACAAGAACAATGTTTTAAAACAGGGCACTAATTTTTTTAACCTTATTTTTAGAGGGTTTAAATACCTATCTTTTCAAATTTCCATGTTGTTTGCCCATTTTATTATGTGTGTGGCTATTCATACCCCCAAAACTTCTAAATATACCTTATAATAATTATAATTAAATTAGACTTTAATAAATTGACTAAAATATCCTTATATATCTATATATTTTTTATTTTGTTCCTATTATCAACTGCATAACTTGATAAAGAATATACACTTAACACTATTGCTTAAATGATTTTTTCCCCATCTTTAAATTGTTTTTCCCTAAACTTAGATTTTGTTAAGAACTTTGTGTATAAGGGTTCATATATATATATATATATATATATATATATATACTTGTTGTATGTAGGCACGCCAGATAGTCTTAATCAACAACTCAATGAAGTCCGTCACATTGAAATATAAGTCACCCACATACAGCGAAGTTGTCTGTGATTAGACTGTTGTTACTCCACCAGGTGCTGTCACTCCATTGGCGCTAGGCTCCGCCACATTTTGGTGCTGAACCTAAATTTGTTACTGATCTGAGAAACAAAAAGGATTTTTCTTTTGTGGGTTTCTGGGCAGAGAAGAAAGAAGGTGCATCAATTTATGGTAGATAGAGAAATTGCAAGAGGAAAAAATATTAGAATTTTTTTCTGGGAAAGCAGAGAGGTTATTGTCAATTTGCGTTGGGAATTACGAAGCCTTGGGTTGGAAAGCTGATTTATTCTTTGTTTTTTTTTTTTTTAGTGAGAAAGTGTATAAGGGGTAAAAAATGGGGTATATTTAGTAAAAAAAGAGAATTATTAATTTTTAATGGGGTATATTTAGACTTTGGGGTATGTTAGATTTTGGGGTATGAATAGCCCCATCCTTTTATTATTTATTAGATTGTAAATTGACTCATTTATCCTAATGATTCTTGTAGGACTCAATATTATGATTCATACGGCATGAAGCTTGAAATATTTTGAGCTCTATTTTCTTAAAAATAGAAAAATACGTTTTCTTAATAAGACTCGACGTACTATTTATAGAACTCAACATGAACAATATCATCAAAACATTTGACTCTTATAATACAACTTTTGTAGGAGTGGGGATCAGCGGAGAGCAAAATAATTCTTTTATTGGGTAATAAGCTATTAACATGACATAAAACATTGATTTATTTCAGGCTGAAAAACATTTTTATTTTTATTTTATAAATGGCGTTTCTTATCATTTCCACTTTAAATAACCCCAACTGCAGAAAAGGGAATATTGCACACAAGATTAAGGTCAACATTCCAAAGAAACCACCACATTCAGACATAAACTGAAAATGTATGTTAGAAAAGTTTGGTGGTACTGAACCACAAATGCTGCATGATCCTGCACTTCATGCTCAACTTGTTCACCCATTCACCTATTTATGCAACACAACACTTTCACAGAAAGTACACAAAGTAGGACTCTCATTATCAACCAAAAATTTTGACCAAACAATGCCTCACAATCATCTTCTCTCCCTTCTTCCCTTTCCCACTGCCCTCTCTCTCTTGTTTCTGAGTTGGCTTTCGACCCACGCCCTTGCCCAAAACACAATTGCAGAATGCGGGCCAAACTTGCTTGCATTGGCCCCATGCGGCCCATTCGTGCAGGGCCGGGCTACTATGCCGGTCCAAATGTGCTGTGTCAACCTAGACCAACTCTACAGACAGAAGCCAACCTGCATTTGTCCCTTGCTCAATGATACCAGTTTGGCTTCTTCATTTACGATCAACGCCACCCTTGCTCTGCGGTTACCCCTCCTCTGCAACATCCAAATTGACCCCTCTACCTGTCCAGGTATGCATTTGTGTGTGTATGTATGTATGTATGTACGCATGTCTCTATGTAAGAATGTATGCTGCATTGCTGCTGCTGTCATTTTTCTCTCTTTGAGTGCAAAAACAAAATCAAGAAAACAGAGTTAACTAACCAATTTCTGGGTGGTTTTTTAAGGGACTTCCAGGCCAGCACTTTCCCCTCCAGGTCATGTTTCGTTCGGGGCAACGCCTAAATCTAGTGATCCAGGTATATATATGCAAGTTTTATCACTTCATGATGGCTTCTAATTATTCTGATTTCTACAAATTTCTTCTGTTTTCTGCTCTATATCTAGGGGCAGTTTCAGCTTCCCCGATAAACCCCGGGCCAAGGTTTATGGGATTTGGGTTTCACCACAGTGCTGAGGCGAGGTTGAAGGCAGAAGGTCGATTGTTAGTGCTACTAACAGCAGCAACATTCACTGTACTGACATTTACTGAATCATATAACATCATCTAGTATTTCAGTTTGCATCTACATATAGTTGAATCCACTGGACTCCTACTGACCTAGATGATTAATTTAGTATTCCTACATGTGCCGACAAACAAGAAAATATACGGCCAATAATAAGGTTAATTTTCATGTATCCTCGTGCAGTTTGTTTCAATTATCATAGGGCACAAATCTAATGAGAAATCGAGAAAGAAGAAAACATAAGTGAAAAGTTAAAACATAAATCCAATGATATATTCCCGTAAGAATATTATCAAGAAGCATACAATATCAAGGGACGCCTCCCAGATAGATATAACACCTACAGATCACATCTTTCTTTGGCAAGTATTAAATTTTGTCATGATTTTTTGGCTCCAAACTTTATATATTATTCCAAACTAGGTGCTTGTTCTGTGGGATTTGACTCAAACACATCTGAGTTAGATGTGTCTGGTTCTTCAAGAAGCTCCCGGGATTGGATTGATTCCTTGTATGCAGGAGTTTGCTTGAAATCCGTTGCCCCTTCATTGTATGTAGCCACAGCAATGCCACAAGCAACTAACTGCAATTCATAAATACCATAATCAGCACCAAACCGACACAGAAAAGATCAGATATTGCAGTCTTAACATTGAATAAAGACATAAAGTTACAGTAAATGGTTGAACAAAAGCTGGTAACCATTCTATTGTTCAATCTTGGATCTCAAATTCAAATGGAAGAAGGGAAGTGTAAAAAATTAAAGGACGAGAGAATGCCTTCCTTTCTTTTTTATTCAAGTGTTCTCCACACAAAAATTCGATGACTGATATAGCTAAGCCATTCACATGCTTACACTTTTTTGATAGGGATATCTACAAATCCAATGCGCAGAAAATCAGATCACAGCATTGTTGCTTCGACTTTGTGGTCTTAACACATTATCGTCACATCATTTCTGTTTTCACCATGAATGCAAGTTTGTCCCCAGGAATTTTTTTAATGAGGATGTCCTAAAACTAGAACAAGTTGCAGGGTCATAGAGAAAAGATAGCATCAACAGCTGCAACACAGCAGCTGTACCTAAAACAGCTTTTATATGCACACATGTTAGCAGACACACTTAAACTTGTTTCGAGCACATCTCTACGGCCTAAAACTTGAAAATTTTCAGGTGATTAATAAATTATAGACAGAATTTCACATACTGTCGGTATTAACTGTATTATTGTGACAAATTATTGCAACTATACCTCATGCTGCTTCTCATTACACAAGGAAGACAGGCCTATGAAATCAATTATGACAATCACTACCCTTAAGAAATGCAAAGCATTTGGTGTCAAGGAACTGCAACATGAAC
This sequence comes from Caryopteris x clandonensis, assembly GCA_028749325.2. NCBI lineage: Eukaryota > Viridiplantae > Streptophyta > Magnoliopsida > Lamiales > Lamiaceae > Caryopteris > Caryopteris x clandonensis. The sequence goes on along the minus strand of JAPYKT020000003.1, from coordinate 6,029,486 downwards.
AGGAATTGAAAGTACTTCAGTTTATATCTGAAAACCTCATCAAGTCCAGTTCTTTGTTGATTCCAATTCTAGCATCCAAACACAACGCACGACACCCATAACAATCCCACTATCTCCTCCACCATCCTCATTGATGAGAAAAACTTCTAAGGGACATTCTTTGACCCATCTCCTCAAAAGGCTTAGTGATGCACAGAAGCATAATAGCTCAATTAAGATGTGCTTTACATTGGAAAAACTAATTCAAGGAAGCTAATGTTATCCCAAGAAAGTACAATTTCTTTCCATCTAACCAATGCTATTTTTAGTACCAAATAATGCCCATCAGCTCACAAGTACTAGTTCTAGTTTCATTCCAACTACAACTATGCTGCTCTAGTTATGAATTCATGTTTGCATATACTATCCGCAGCACCTGCACCAATACCTGCTAGTTTTCAACGGTAAGGAAAGTACGAAATAAAAGCATTAAGAAATAAACATAAACTAGATACCACCACATAAAAGAATCAAGAATGATAAAATAAATTTATTAACCTCTGCCATGTCTCAGAAAATCATGTTCTACAAACTTTCTCAAGTGACCAACTCATCTAAAAGCTAAATTTCGAAAGTGCAAGAATGTTACTTTGTCTCGCAATATATTTAATGATCACATTACTTAAAAGCTTGAGCTCTTAGTTGGAACAGAGGACTAGTGATTAGCATAGGTACAATAGCATGTTAGCTTAAGCTGATGCAGAGTATTATAATTATTTTAATATCTTCATCATAGTCTTATATCATCATTATCCAAATATTAGGCAACAATCAAGGATTATATACAATTAGCATCCAATGAAAATTTGATTTTTTTAACAGAACAGAGAACCCTCATAGGAACACATAAATAATCTGGTTAAGGAAAAAAAATATATATTACCGCAAAAACAATGCCAAAAGCCCACATGTATTGGACGAAGAATCCAAAAGCGTCCCACTGGGAGCCTTCCCAAAAATCAGGCTTATCTCCGGGCAGCTCGGGCATTACGAATCCATCATCAACGGCTACAGCAGCGCTTCCAGCATCTCCTGCAATCTCAGGCGCTCCTCTCCCTACCACGGCGTCTTCTTCTTCTTTGGTCGTAACTGGGCTGGCTCTCCGGTTCTTGCTGTCAAATCTTCCGGTTCTTGAGGAGGAAGAGAGCTTCTTGGGACTCGCAGAGACTGTGAAAGGTAGTGTTCTGGGATGGTGAGACCACGAAGGAGGTGTGCGTGTGAGGAAGTGGGTGCATGGTTTCCTGTTCGGAGTGTTGCAGAGGAGTCGACTGCAACTACCGGCGAGAGCCATTAGCGGGGGGGAGAGAGAGAGTGTGTTTTGGGTGGTATGTGTGTGGTGTGGAAATAAGAAGATAACTTGTCATTTACATTGTTATTTATTACATCGTTTCTGCTTGCAAAGAAAAACTAGAAAACAAACAAAGATTTTTTCTACTAAAGAAAGATTTTTTTTTTCTATTGCCATGCTGACCAACACATAATGACATACAAAAATTGAGTGCAAAAATTTATGTGATCGACAACATTCAATACGATTTAAAATATTATTTATTTATTTATAAAATATTCTTTATTTAATTATAAAATTATAAAATTATTTTAATTAATTATTTTAAAAAAAATAGTTTATAGTTAAACAAGTAATACTTTATAGTTAAACAAATAATATTTTAAACCGTGCAACTTAATGTATAAGAGACTCACTCAAAATTAAGATAATCAAATCTAACTTTATCCAAACAGAATTCTTAAATTAAAATTCGAGTTATTTAAGGTGATACAAAACTTTAAATTTTGTGTCTTATTTAAGTGACACAAAATTTTATATTAATTCCAACATGATTTACAAGAAAATCACAAAAAAGCTTTTAAAAAATAAAAGCAAACAGGCAAAATGCTGCAGAAAAGGCAGCTCGAGCATATATACTATATATCCTTGGGTGTACCATATTTTCCGCCTGCACTGATACATCGATTGTTGGGTGTGTCAGTTGAGGATGCCATATTGGCCCTCAATGACAAGAGAGGGCAGTCAGTGAAGCTAGAGTGGCTTCGTAGCACATTCTCGGACAGCGTTCAGATTTCGCAGAGACGAGCTGCAGAAAAGGCAGCTCGAGCATATATACTATATATCCTTGGGTGTACCATATTTTCCGACAAAAGTGGTACTCGGATCTCAGCTGGCTATCTGAAGCTACTGGAAGACACAAGTGTCGTCCGGGAATTTGCATGGGGTGCTGCTGCCCTTGCCTATCTTTATAGGCAGTTAGGATCCGCATCAAGGGCGGGAGTAAAGCAAATTGCTGGGTATCTTACATTACTGGAGGTACGTCATTCTTTGAAAATTATTTACTTTTACGTTATGTTACAATTTTTAATATGTTGTACCCTTACATTTGTATATATGTAGGCATGGATTTACGAACACTTCCCGACGAGCCCACGACCTCAATTCAATGTGGAGTACGATCCCATATTTCCACTAGCTATGAGATGGGCACAGCACGGACAAGGTGGACCCAACACTTTGGGCTTGCAGGCGTGCAGGGAGTGGTTGGATTCACTTCAACCACACGAAGTAAGGGTCTTTTTAATTCTTTTTTCACAAATATATGTATTTTTCAAATATATAACTTGAACAATTCAATACGTAGTTCAACTAGGATCCTTATCAGCAAGTACGTGATTGATTTGAACGTCCTGAAGTGACGTTTTATCATGGCTGCATAAGGGCTCTGGACATTGTCGAACCATACCACCCCGATCGTGTGTTGAGGCAGTTCGGCCATGTCCAGCATATACCGTTGCCTCCATTGGATCCAGACTATGCAAGAAGAGGAAAAAATCCCGGTCAGTATGTACTTGCATGGGGGGTGCTTGGATCCATGTTTCTGTCCTGGGATAGCCACGTTTTGTCCATCCAACGACGAGGGAGACTTGCACAGCCAGTATGGGAGACTGTACCAGAGTATATGGATTGATACCGTACATTCTCCCATCCACAAGTCCAAAACCCCGATCGTATATCTGCAGCACGGCATTTTCCTACTGATGCGAACCCTAGTCAATTGTGGGCTCGAAACGTTGACGCCCGGAACATTCTCGACCCACTGGTTCGCATGTGGACAACCCAGGATCCGCAGTTATCGCTTAACTACGTGATGCCTAGAGTTGAGCAAGCTACAAGACTACTCCACGGTCTCACGTTGGATGAGGGGAATGATTCCGATGAGTAGAGTAGTGATTATAGATGTATGACATTAAAATTTTCTAGATTTGAATGTTAAACATTACCTTTTGTAATGATCGACTTTATTCGGTGTCCAATATATTTTTAAATTATTATTTTAATGTTTGCTCGATATTCTGTTGTCCAACACTAAACATGATTTTTGCATTCGTTGAAAAAAACAGAACGTACAAAATACATAACCCGAAAAAACAGAAACCCGAAAAAACAGAATGTACAAAATAATGTTTCAGGGCGTTCGGCCAGTGCTGGCCGAACATAATACAACACGTTCGGCCATCACTGGCCGAACACATAGCACTATGTTCGGCTATGACAGGCCGAACATATAGTGCTATGTTCGGCCAGCAGTGGCCGAACGCCCTGACACTTCATTTTTTATGGATTTTGTACATTCTGTCCGAAAAAAACCGAATGTACAAAATCCATAAAAAATGAAGTATCAGGGCGTTTGGCCGGTGTTGGCCGAACATGGCACAACACGTTCGGCCACCATAGACCGAACACATAATACCCTGTTCGGCCAGGAAAGGCCGAACGTGTTGTGTTATGTTCGGCCAGCACTGGCCGAACGCCCTGAAACTTCATTTTTATGGATTTTGTACATTCTATTTTTTCCGGACATAATAACAATATTTAAGTTTGCGATTTCAATAATTTCATGTGCGTATGAATTGCGAATAACTTTGCAAATAATATTCAACACTTTAAACAAAAAGTACATATCAGTCATTTCGTAAACAAATGGCATTATACATTTGAAATCGACTTTTGTAGAATATCTCCCATCCAGCAGCACATGCACTACGATGTTCATGCCATGCTTGCAGAACAGGAGGCAACGGGCATCCAGTGCTTAATGAGACCTGCCACAATGCACGTATAAGAAAAATTACTTTGAAAAATTGTAAATCATAAGAAAATGTAATAATTAGAAAATAATTTTACCGCGCAAAAATGCGTGCTTCGATCTACCAAAGCTATGCAAATAAGTTTCGGATCTTCTGGGTTTGCAGTCCTCAGGGGAAGGAAAGTATAGTTTGCAATGGGTGTTAGCACGACAAGTGCTATGTTGTAGACAGTTGCAATCATGTATCCCATGTCAGGGATATCTAGCCAGTGTCGTCTATGAGCTCTCTCCTCAAAACAGTGTAATGCATCTTCAACTTCCCCAACACGTCCATGTTCTTTGAATATGGGTGCATACATTTCTCCAAAATGTTGTAATTCATGGATCAAGTCACAACGAACTCTAGACCACGAATCTTCCCCATAGTTCATTAACTCAGCAATTGCACGAAATCCACAATGTCCGTCTCCTCTAACATTCTTAGTCCCACAAACATATGGCCGAAAGATATGTGGAATATCTTCAAAAAATTCAATATCCTTGTCTGTGGTAAGAACATTACATGCACGTCGAACCACCTGGATATCATACAGTTATCATTGATTAGGAGGGCAAAGAAAAGGAAAAAAACACAAATTATCAAATATTTCAAAATTACCTTTTGTTTTTCTCGTCGAGTGAAACTAAACATAGCACTGGATGCATTTTTGCCGCTTATGAAAATCGGATCTTCCCCTGGCAAACAACTGTCGTTGATGGATTGAACATACTCAAAAGCAGTTGGAACTTTTTTTGTGGAGTTGTTCTTTTTTGCTTTTGTTTTGGCAGGACGTCCACGTGTACGTAGTTGGACTTGTGGTTCAATGAGGGATGATGTAGTTGGGTGTGTAAACTCTCTTAACCTCTTCAACATTAACAACTTCTGTGATTCATCATGTGCACCTTCAAATTGATTGACAATTTCATCAAGTGTCTTCTTGAAAGAATTTTTTATGTCATCCGAAATGTTTTTATTGACTTCATCCACAGGTTCCATATCAAGCTTTCTCCAAAATCTGTCAACTCTATCTAGTGGGATAGGCATATTTCCCCGAACATATTCAGATAGCTCATGCGCACATGGAAGACCACAAGTTTTTCGCAAAATACACCCACATAATAAAGGATCGATGCCATTTTCTCCAATACCAACCATTTCATCCAAAATCATATCCAAACCAGAGATAGAAACCATACCCCTTAACATTTTGAATACAGGAGATGAGTACCTATGTTGGACTATGTTGATGCTCTTCTCGAACGAACTTTTGATTGCATTATGCGATGTTTCGAGAAGGATGAAAATTTTTTCCCAACATATTTCAAAATTGCCTGTACTCGATTGAAGTTGTTTTTTCAACTTTGCATGATGGCCCTCCGCCCTATATGGAGAAAAAAAATATTAATGATCATATAACATATATAACAATATACAGAAATAAAAAAACAATATAGCATATAAATGATGAATTATTATTTAATACCTATTTGTTGTGGTATTTTCGAAATGCATCAACTTGTTTACCCAACAAGAAACAAATCGCTCCTTATATCCACTTATCCAATTGTCCAAAACATATTTCACAGCCTCTTTTTTATAGGAAAAATCATTCTGAAACCGCTGCAGCAACTCTTCGAACATGTGCTCTGACTCGGCAAAAATCAACGAATTCCAGTTGCAATAAAACGAATTCCATTGTTCCTTTGTACTAAAGTATTTCTTGCATTTATGCATTACATTTCTGTTGATGTGCCACCGACATAGCAAATGATGAGAACTAGGAAAAGTTATCTCGATTGCATTAATCAGTGCAAGTTCTCGGTCGGTTACAAATATTTTGGGTAGGCTGGATTGGTCCATCAAATCTTTAAGGACATTGCATGCCCATAAGTAATTATCCTCCTTCTCGCATTCTAGATAGGCACATGCAACTGAAAATGTCATGTTTGTGGAAGTCACCCCGATAATTTCTAAAAACGGTAGTTTGTACCGGTTTGTTTTGTATGTACAATCCATTAACAAGACATTTGGAAAGGCCCGCAACAACTTCACACTTGTCGGATGGGCCCAAAACATATCTCTCACAGCATCTGTTTGCTCACACCGCCTAGTATAGAAGAAAAAATCTTTCTCCTTAATTTTACCCATGAGATATTGCAGTTGTGACCTGCCACAGTGGTCAACTAGTTTGTTCTTCTGTCGAATATTGTAGATAGTCTTTATCGTGGATTTATTTTCTGTATACCTCTTCTGCAACGTAAACAATATGTCCCTAGGACGGCTATTAACCGTAGATAGATCAGACACCAATTTCACCTCATCCGTAGTTAAACGACCAGCATAAGAGTGACCCTCTAAATATCTTGCCATCTCATGATTATGCGAACCACAAATAACCTCCAAGGCCCATGCATCAGTCTCTTTATAATATGTTCCTTTTAGACGAAATGGACAATCGCATTTCTTGGTTCCGCGACGACGATTCTCAATTGTTTTATTCTCTACCTCTTCCAATTCTCTTCCACATTCATTTGTTTCTTGATTTTCATTTTTCTCTTTGCTCTGTTTTTTTTTCGGTGGACGATATTTACCCCCTCGTTCGCAACCTAACCACAAACGAGGTCGTCTGCATTCATCTCCAATTTCTGACCCCATCACAACCACTACCATGCCTAATGGGATAGCCTTTTCACGGACCCAAGAAATCAAATTTTCTGGTGATTCGAACAAATTCATTGTATTAAACACATCTTGATAATTAACAACCACCTCGTTGTTATCTGAAATAAAAGCACTTGTTCTTGATGTCTCCTGAAAATAAAATTAAATGAATCAGAAAACAACCAAAAAAAAGTACAAGACAATCCGTGTTCGGCCTAGAACAGCCGAACATGCGTTCGGCCTGTATCAGCCGAACACAACACGAAGTGTTCGGCCTTCAGACGCCGAACGTTACATTAAGTGTTCGGCCAGTATTGGCTGAACGTTTCTGCTACGTTCGGCTGATACAGGCCGAACACACCCGAAATTTCTGCTACGCAATGCAGATTTCGGTTGACAGAAAATTAATGTATAATGCATAATGTAGTACAATAAAATATTTGAAAAACTTACCGATTTTACATATAATTGTTGATTGGTCCATGAATATAAGAAAAAAAATATGGTGAATAAATCAATTTTTTGATTTGAAATTTTTAGGGTTTGAGAGAGGAGAAGGGTTTGAAGGGGGAAGAGAGGGGGAAGCGGAGGTTGTCAAAATTTGTTTTTTAATTTTGAGGGTTATTTTGGTAATTTTGTTAATGTCTTTTTTTGTAAAATTAAATGGTGTGGTGTGTTTAGAAATTTTAGTGGTGTGGATAGCACCACCCATAAAGTAATAAACAGTGTTAAATGAAGAAGAAAAGTGCAAACAATTATTGGTGCGACATAATACGACTGATTGAGTGCGATAATATTTTTACATTATGGCGAACTATAAATATATATTTTATATATACAAAATTAAAATTTAAGAAGTTAATGCAATTAAATAAAACTACTGAAACTTAATAAAACAAAATAGAATAATTCCCTTTCATTTTCACACATATTAAAATATATATTTAATATACTTGAAAAATATCTATTACTGTGTTCAATAATATAATTGAAAAATATTGATTTCTAACATTATGCTATTTTAATATTGTAAATTGAAAATTGTCAAACAAGATTTAGAGTAATGATAGTTCTTGTTCGTCATAGTTATTATTAAAATATAGAAAAATATTATATTAGATAATTAAAAATAAAACAATAAATGGGCCTACCATTTATTGGGCCTATAGTAAAGAAACTACAAACCTTCTTGACCCATCAAACAAATTTCCCTAGCCCATATCCAATATCTTCTAAAATAATGTTTTTTTTTTTTTTTTGTAATTTCTTATTCGTCATTATCCTCAAACTTTTATTATAGATCATAAATTTTAAAAATTTATAATATGTATGAAAAAGTATATTTATCAATTAAAAAAAATAATTAAAATAAATTTCTCATTTTGATAGAATTATCATAGTTTTATAAAAATTGTGATATGGTCAAAGAATTATTTATTGTTTAGTAATTAGTAAGAACAACTCTTATTACTAAATTATGATTCCGAAATTACTTACGTAATTAACATTTCTGATGCTTTTCTAATAGTAAAATGTATGCCCAAAAAATACTATATTTTATAATAAACTTATTGAAAATTTATTCATTTACAATATAATATAACAATTAGATTACAAATACAATAAACGTCAATAGATTTAATATAAACTAGTATTTCTCACGTGCGATGCACGATTTATAATATAATAAATTAAAATTAAATACAAAGATGTATATGCATCACGTGCACTGTGCAAACCAATATAAAATATTACTTATTTAACTAAAAAATATTATTTGTTTATTTAAATAATATTAATGCTGATTTATTATCTTTAAAGAAAATAATTTTTTTAAATAAATAAATAATATTTTTAAAGCAAACTAGTAAACTCACCCAAAATTTAAAAAAAAATTGAAATAATGTGAAACTCAATTAGCAGAGGAGAAGGTCAATTGAAATCAATCCTAGTTGTTGAACAAATGATAATAGTAATAAATTATAATAAATAAATAACAATTACATATGGTATTTATTCTTTATTTAAATAAATGTTGTAATTTAATTTAATATTTATTTATTTCGTTATATTCTTCTACTTGTTTTCTTTCTTTTGTATTAAGTGAAAAAGCCTCCTCCATTATTGCCACTACAGAAAATATATAATTTTAAATATATAGATTACAATACAGAACATTATATAATTATCTGAAAATAAAAAAAAAAATAAAGTAAAAGTCGTTCATAGATTCTAAAGTCGTACATTATTAATGTTAAAGCTGTATACAATTATTATACTGAACTACTTTCCGCCTCCGGCACGGTGTTTAGATCCAATCCACCGTTCTCCGCCGCCCTCTTTCCGCCGATCCTACCGCCGTCAGCAGCCGCCTCCACCGCTGTCGAAGACTGCGGTTCACAGCCGCCAACTTTGCTGCTCAAAGCCTCCTTCCCAAAATACTTCACGGCGACCCGCATCCTTCTCAGAATGGCGAAGAATTCCTCTACCTCCTCCTCCGTCGGCGGCGGACCAGTGTCGTCAGCGACCTCCGCCTCCGGAGGCTCTCTTCCTTTACTCTCGGTCTGATCATCAGCCTTGGTAGCCTCCAACTTCTCCGCTCTTTTCCTCTTCCTTCCACTCTCCATTGTTTTCTCTCTCCCTCTCTCTCCCCTCTCTCTCTCTATTTATAGTCTCTCTGTATTTAAAGGTATATAAAGAAGGACTTGACTTTTCTAATATATACGGTCGTCTGCTCTGGGCAGTAGGGTGTATGTGGATGGCAGCAATACAGCTATATCTAGTTATTCTTCCATATAGATACAAAATTTTAATTTATGAATACAACTACTTTTAATATTGTTTCTATATGATAAAAGTTGTAATAAATAAAGTTGAGTTTCGTCATATTTAGATCCGTATAATTGAATTGATGTAATTCAAAATTTTCTTTAAAAAGAAAAATGCAATACTTTTTGGATAAAAACATAATATCTTTTAGATTATTCATATTTTATGGTAGAATATTACTTTTAATTCATTGATTACAAAATAATTTAGTTAAAATCATAATAATGTTTCGATGAATGCGTAATATTTTTAATTTTTTTAGAAAAAATATTACTTTGTACCAAAAATATTAATTTTGCAGAATATTAAGTCAAAGCATACCCGAACAATAGTCACTAAATCATTGCATTTTCATAAATTTGAGTCGAATCAACTAAGATCTGTATGTTTATAAAAAATATAAATCGTTGATACAAAAATCGGCCTATTCGCTTGATAGTATCTGACCATTTGATTGAATGAAAAACAACATTGTTATGCGTTTTCTTTATTTAGATGGGTAACTAGAGAGTCTAGGCGAGCGACTCATCAGGCAAGGCGGTCCAAATATATATATTTTTAAAATTTTCATGTTTTAGTTCTTTTATAAAAATAATGTCTTAATTATTTTTAGTATAAATTTTACACACATTTAAATGCTAAAATTATATATTAATGGTACATATTTTAAATTTAAAAAAAATGCTTAAAAATAAATTAAAAATATTAAATTTAAGCAGATTCTAAAGCCATTACCAATTTCTAACTTCCACAATGAGATTATAAACAATACATATATAACACTCACTTTACATGAACTATCCAATAATACAACAAAAAATGTTGAATTATACATAGAAGAATCCAAGTTAAAATCTTTATGAATACCTTCACTAGTAATATACGCTTTCTCCTATTCTATACTTATACCAATAACTTGAAAAACACACACAAAATCGGCTTCTATCACGGCCACACTTTTTTTTTTATATAATACTTTTTTTCAACAATCACAATACTTTGTGGTAAAAATAATTATTGTTTAGATCACAAAATGAAAATTTCATTGAAAAATATTATAATTTAACTAATTTTTTTATACAATTAGTCAGATAAAAAATATTTTGTATGATGAAAAGTGTTTATATTAAAATAACATCTTTTAAATAAAAATTATTTTTAATAAAAATTCATTAAGACAGCGTGTTATACTAGATCTGCAATTTTTAATTTTTTTAAAATTAGAACAATTCAATTATATAAATATTTGTGTAACAATAGCACAATAGACTCATTAATATAAACACACACACAGACATACGTGTGCGTGCTTAGTGGAATACTGAAATCATTGTCATTTTCTGCCGTCGGAATTGATGCTCGCTGTCCTGATGACGTCACTTTATGACGGTTCCAATTCGCGTCACCTTACTACAGCAACCAGCCCCACCACTCTTTGTATCCACGCGTCTGCTGTGAGCGTGAGAACCAATCCTACTGCATGTTTCATGGATTTGATCATGCCGTTGTGGGCATTGATGTAATTTAGGCATTATTTCTTGGATATTTCTCAAAAAGACCAAAACAACGAGGTGGGTCAACATATATATGGACTAATTTGTACTATAATATACAAATAAAATAATTATTGACCAAGAAAGGTTGGTCAATTCCTTTTCTAATTATTAGATGTCCAAATTCTTGGACCAATAGTTGTTACATGTCTGATGACTAAAGATGGTAAGCTAGGTTACATTTAAACTTAACAAACAATAATTTTGAGTCGTAAAATTAAATTTATAATTCAATAAATTTCTACCATAATATTTATTTTACAGTTTATTATGTACTTATATTTTAATTATGTCTATTTATCAATACAATATAATATTACAATTAATTATCTTTTTGAGCATTAATTTGATATTTACATTACAATTCTACCTTATAAAATTTCAAAACAAATAAATATTATCATTATTCAACTTTATTTAAACATTTCAGGATTTTTAAGTTTGATTTTTTCATGACCATTTAAGTCTAAATTAAACACCATACCATAAATTACATTATTATGTTGCCTAAATTAAACACCATACCATAAATTACATTATTATGTTGCATCTTATATTTTATGATACTTGTGCACATATAAAATTTTTAGTTAATATATGCAATGAGTTAAAGATAATAAAATATGAGATGAAATAACAAAGATAACAAAAAATTAAAATGTGGTAAGTATTTATGTGGCCTTCTTTTAAAGATTAAATTAATGAATATTAAGAAAAACGGCATTTAATATAGATTAAGGTGAGTAATAAGTAATTTAAATGAATATTTAATGTTGACCTTCACTTTATGGGTTATTTACTATAGGAAAAGATTACATAGTTATTGCTTCGGAATTTTCAGTAGTGCATAGTGGGGACGATTGCACTGTAACTGTAACCAAGGGAAACGCTCACCTACCACGACAACACCCTCTTGCTGGGATTTTTATTTTATTATATCGCATTAATAAATAATCTCTTGTCGGTATACAAAAAATAATAATAATAATAATAATAATAATAATAATAATAATAATAATCCCCAATATTAATACACAAATCTATTTCAGAAAATAATTGCTTATGAACTTCAAATTAAAAATTGTGAAAAAAAATTTAATATATATGTTATTGGGTATTGGCCCAATTGTGGATGTGGGCCTGTTTTAGTTGTGTCTGGGCCCAGGCTTTATTAAACCCAGGCCCACCAGCCCACCATCCTTCCCTTATGTTTTCTGTTTGATGAACTAGGGCTCATTCCCCCTTCTGCGTATGCGCCGCTCCCCTCTCCCCTTCTCCTCGTCTTCCCCCTTGTCTGTCCCGTTCCCTGCGATGAGTTCGCATCCCTTCCCTAGGCAGTCTTCACTCCCTTTGAATGCGGTGTTGAAACCGCGTGGCCCTTCGGGGTTCTCCGGTTGTTTTCTCACCTATAAATTGACGTCCGTCAATCGGTGGTGATATACAGTATTCAACAGTTTTTACGCTGCATTCTCTTCCACTATTCCCCGTGTCTATACTTAGAGTTTATCTCCGGTGGTGAGGTATTCGGTGTGTGGCCTGAGTGGGTTACGAGTGGTGAGATTAACTGGGAGTGAAGTGCTACCGGGAGTGGGTTTGTGCTCTTGATCGGTGAATGGTCTTGTGTGATCTGTCCGAACCCTTCGATTGACTTGTGTGTCTGAATTGGGGCGAGCTCAGGCATCCCCTGAGCCCGAATCGGTGACGGCGGTACCCAACAGTGGTATCAGAGCGCCACCGCCGCCACCACCGCGTGCTGAAGTCGCCGACGGGCGACACGCTTCAGTCGCCGCTTCCCGTCGCCTCCGGCGCGACCCCGTTGCCCCGCCCCCCGCACGACTTTGCTGTCGTCGTCCCCGCGCGACTCTGCCGATGGTGGATCTGCCCCTCGGTATTGTACCGAGGCTGGTGGGCCGTCCGCTCATCAACCCCTGCCCATCGCGCCTTTGCTCGACGCACGCCGATTCACTGACAAGAGGTCATTTTTTGAGGTCTCCCAAAACCTCGCTCTGGTAAAGCGGCTTAATCTTTCCTCCTGTAGTTACCGGTTGAACCGGATAGGGATTGGGCGTGACTGCTGGTAGATACCGGTCGAACCGGGCAGGTTTTGTTGATTCTGCATTACTGTGTGTCTTGCTGATTCTGTATTATTGTGACCTGCCGATTCTGCATTACTGTGTGTCTTGCTGATTATGTATTACTGTGGTCTGCCGATTCTGCATTACTGTGTGTCTTGCTGATTATGCGTTACTGTGTTAAAAACCTGAACATTTACCGGATCTGAGTGACCCCCTGCGCAACCGATCAATCGGTTTGTGAACTTGGATATCCTCAGCTTTCCATCTTGTGTGAATTGTGTGAACTTCGTGCTGTGTGCATTATGTCTTCAATTGGGTCCTATAATCTTGCACCATTTGATGGTCGCACAGATTTTGACATATGGCAGCAGAAAATGAAGGGGAGACTAATACAGCAACGTGTATTTAAAAGTATCACCCTTGCATTTTCTGATGCCACAACTGATGAGAAAAAGGAAGAGATGGATGAGATTGCACTCTCATCCATCATCATTCACCTCTCAGATTCTGTTATCCGAAAAGTCGGAGAACAAAAATGTGCTAAGGATTTATGGGATAAATTAGAAGAACTGTTCATTGAAACTTCACTTCCTTGTAAAATGTTCTTGCTTGAAAGATTTTTTCGGTTTAAACTTGATATGTCTAAAGATATTGATGAAAATATGGATATTTTTCAAAAACTTGTACAAGACATAAAGAAAATCGGTGATAAATCTATTGATGAATATACTGCTATTGTGCTTTTAAATGCTATCCCTGATTCTTTCAGTGATGTAAAATCTGCTATAAAATATGGTAGGGATCAGGTTAATTTGGATACTGTCATCAATGGACTAAAAAGTAAAGAGATAGATTTAAAAGCAAATTTGAGTATAAAACATCAAAACAATGCTGATGCCATGTTTGTTAAAGGAAAGAACTTTAAGAAAAAGAAAAAGTTTTCTGAAAACAAAAATGGTCAAGAAAGGTCTAAGGATAAAACTGCAAAAACTAATAACCCCACAAATAAAAACAAAAAGTGTTTCAATTGTGGTGAACCGGGTCATTTTGCAAATGTTTGTCCTCAACCAAAAAGGCCTAAGGCCAATAATGTATCTCAAAAGGAATTGCATGAAGACGTTTTCATGGTAACAGATTTTTGTGAAACCTCTATGGCTAATTCAGTAAATTCATCTTTCTTGTGTGAAAATGAATGGTTAATTGACTCTGGCTGCACATTTCACTTGACTCCTTTTAAAAATCTGTTTTGCTCCTTTAAAGAAACAAAAGATGGCTTCGTATCCATGGCAAACGATAAAAAATGTCCTATCCTAGGTGTAGGAAATATTTCACTTATGTGTGAATCTGGACATGCTCTTAACCTGAAAAATGTGAGATATGTACCTGCTTTGAATTGCAATCTTATATCTTGTGGTGCTTTAGAAGATGAGGGGTATGAGGGGAAATGGGGTAAGGGTATTATGTCTATCATGAAAGGGTCTTATGTGGTCCTTAAAGCTGAAAAACGTAATAACCTGTATATGTGTTTTACCAAACCTGTCTTGCATGCAAATGCAGTTAAAGATGATAAAACTGCACTTTGGCATTGTAGACTAGGACATATGAGTAATAAAGGCCTTGAACTGTTGCAAAAAGTAGGATCATTTGGCAATGATAAGCTTTCTTGCATGCCTTTCTGTGAACCATGTGTGAAGGGTAAACAACATAGGGTCAGTTTCCCCATCTCCCCTGCCCCCAACATGTCTAAATGCACTGGTATACTTGAATATTTACATGCTGATGTGTGGGGTCCTGCCACCACCCCCACACATGGAAATAAAAGATGGTTTCTGTCCATAATTGATGATTTTTTCTCGAAAAGTTTGGGTTCTGCTTTTAAAAGATAAATCTGATGTGTTTGATGTCTTCAAAAATTGGAAATCTTTAATTGAGAATCAAACTGGTAAGAAAATCAAGAAACTTAGGACTGATAATGGACTTGAATTTTGTAACCATCTACTTGATGATTTATGTGATGTTTCTGGTATTCAAAGACACAAAACGGTTCCATACACACCACAACAAAATGGTGTGGCAGAACGTATGAACCGAACCCTTCTTGAGAAAGTAAGAAGCATGCTTGCTGCTTCTGGACTTTCTAAGAAGTTCTGGGGTGAAGCAGTTGTTACTGCTGCCTATTTGATTAATAGGTCACCTTCTGTGTCTTTGAATGGGAAATACCCTGAACTTGTTTGGTCAGGAAAAGCTGTTGACTTTTCAAACTTAAGAATTTTTGGTTGTGCTGCTTTTGTGCATCAAAAAGTGGATAAGTTGGAACCAAGGTCTAAAAAATGTGTTTTCCTTGGATATCCTGAAGGTGTAAAAGGTTACAGACTATGGCTAAAAAATGAACCTGGTTTTAAAGTTACCATTAGTAGAGATGTCATTTTCAATGAATTTGATTTCCCTTGTCTGCCAATATCTGTACCTTCTGTTGCTCTTGACACGACTCTGAGTGAGGTGGAGCAAACACCTAACTTACATGTCTTATCTGATTCAAATTCTGATAACTTGCATGATAATATAAGTGATGGTGAAAATGTTGAAAATGATAATTATCAACTTGCTAGGGACAGACCTAGAAGGAACATTAGGCAGCCATCTAGACTTAATGATTATCACATGGATATGCATGCTTTGAATGTATTTGAATCTCCCACTGACCTTGAACCTAAATCTTTTAAAGAAGCTGTGAATTCTAAGAATTCTATTGACTGGTTAAATGCTATGAATGATGAAATGAACTCACTGCATGTTAACCAAACCTGGACTCTTGTACCTAAGCCTTCTAATTGCTCTGTGGTTGCATGTAAATGGCTGTATAAGGTAAAAGAAGAATCTGACAGCATTAGGTTTAAAGCTAGACTTGTAGCTAAAGGTTTTACTCAAAATGAGGGGATTGATTACACAGAAATCTTTGCTCCTGTTGTTAAGTTTGTTACTGTGCGCATTATGTTGGCTTTAGTTGCTCATTTTAACTGGGAATTAAAACAACTTGATGTAAAAACTGCTTTTTTGCATGGTGAACTTGATAAACAAATCTACATGCATCAACCTGATGGTTTTATTGATCCTCAAAAACCTGACCATGTATGTTTGTTGAAAAAGTCTTTGTATGGTTTAAAACAATCTCCTAGGCAATGGAACAAGAAATTCGATTCCTGCATGAAAGATCTTAAGTTCAAAAGAAGTGCGCACGATCACTGTCTTTACTTTAAACATGATGCATCTGTTCCAACTTTTCTGCTGATATATGTCGATGATATGCTCCTTGTTAGTCCTTGCATTGAATCTATCGAATATGTGCAGAATTGCCTAAGTGATAATTTTGACATGAAATATCTTGGAGATGCTAAACGAATCCTTGGCATGGATATTGTTAGAGATAGAAAAAACTATACACTGCACTTAAATCAGATTTCTTATGTGAAAAAGATTTTGAGTAAATTCTCCATGTCTAATGCTAAACCTGCAAATGTTCCCCTTGCTGCTCACTTTGTACTAAGTAAGGATCAGTCCCCAAAAACTGATTCTGAAATACATGAAATGTCTAAGGTGCCGTATGCTAATGCTATAGGCTTAGTCATGTACCTTATGGTAAGCACTCGACCTGATATTGCATATTCGGTAAGTTGCTTGAGTAGGTACATGTCCAACCCTGGTATGCCTCACTGGGATGCATTAAAATGGCTGTTAAAGTACTTGAAGGGTTCTGTCAATACTTGTCTTAGATTTTCAAAATGTGCTCAAGGTGTTAATCTGATTGGGTATGCTGATTCTAATTATGCCAATGATAGAGATAATAGGAAGTCTTCTACATCATATGTGTTCACTTTATGTGGCTCTTGCATTAGTTGGAAATCTCAACTGCAGCATGTTGTAGCTTTATCCACTACTGAGTCAGAATACATTGCCATTACTGATGTTTTAAAAGAAGCTATATGGTTAAAAGACCTTTTATCTGAAATTGGGTACTTAGAAGGTAATACTATTGTTTATTCGGATAGCCAATCTGGTATTCAACTTTGCAAAAATCCTGTCTTCCATGACCGCACAAAACATATAGATGTTCGGTACCATTTTATTCGGGATATTGTTGAAAAAGGAACAGTCAAACTTGAGAAAATACCATCACAATTTAACCCTGCTGACATGGGAACTAAAAGCCTTTCTGCTGAGAAAACAAAGGATTGCATGAACACCCTGAATTTTGATTCCTTGGATTAAATTCTCGAACTTCCTGCATTCTGTTTTGTTTTGTATTTTTTCTAACTTTAATTCTTTGGTTTGTGCAGGTGTGTGTATGACTGTAATGGGCAGTGATGATTTGCCTGCGCCCCGGATAGTACTTGTCAATCGGTTGGGTGAGGGTTGGTCCAATAAGGTGGAGAATGTTATTGGGTATTGGCCCAATTGTGGATGTGGGCCTGTTTTAGTTGTGTCTGGGCCCAGGCTTTATTAAGCCCAGGCCCACCAGCCCACCATCCTTCCCTTATGTTTTCTGTTTGATGAACTAGGGCTCATTCCCCCTTCTGCGTATGCGCCGCTCCCCTCTCCCCTTCTCCTCGTCTTCCCCCGTGTCTGTCCCGTTCCCTGCGATGAGTTCGCATCCCTTCCCTAGGCAGTCTTCACTCCCTTTGAATGCGGTGTTGAAACCGCTTGACCCTTCGGGGTTCTCCGGTTATTTTCTCACCTATAAATTGATGTCCGTCAATCGGTGGTGATATACAGTATTCAACAGTTTTCACGCTGCATTCTCTTCCACTATTCCCCGTATCTATACTTAGAGTTTATCTCCGGTGGTGAGGTATTCGGTGTGTGGCCTGAGTGGGTTACGAGTGGTGAGATAACTGGGAGTGAAGTGCTACCGGGAGTGGGTCTGTGCTCTTGATCGGTGAATGGTCTTGTGTGATCTGTCCGAACCCTCCGATTGACTTGTGTGTCTGAATTGGGGCGAGCCCAGGCATCCCCTGAGCCCGAATCGGTGACGGCGGTACCCAACAATATATACGTCCAAAACTTAAATAAATTATTTATATTTTAAGTATTTGAAAACATGTATACAAAATTAATCCCAGTTGTTATAATATTATATTTTTTTTACAAATAATTATCAGAAATATTTTCAAATTAAAAACTGATGTTAACAAAATTTTACTATTTATAAGTTTGGTTATTATATTAGTAATGTTAAGACAACTTTTTATAAATAATAAAAATCACACCATTTATAATTTTTAAATTTGAAGATAATATTGAAAATTTCTATTAAATGGTTAAAAGGTGAGCTCTCATTCACCCATAACATACACTTGCTAGACACACACATAAAAGTGCAAAATTTTACATATAATTTATCAAATTAATAATAGGGAACGATTTGAGGCATTATATTTTTTATACGTCCTTACAAATCAAAACATAAAAATGCTTTGCATATCATTAAATAATATTTTTTTCAAAATTATATTATAAATATATTTTATTTTGTTTTAAATTTCTAACAAAACGTACATCGGACGTAGGCAGTAGTGGTATACAGAATGAGAGAGATTAAACATAAATGTTTAATTATATGGAATAGAACCAATCCAATAAAATGGTGGTCGCTGAAAGAAATGTACCCTCTGAATTGGCTATCTAATTATGCGTTTATATAATAATTAATTTCTTATCTAACTCATGAAAACAGAAAAGAAAAAAGAGAAATAAATAAGTAAATTAAAGGAGAGGGAGAAGGTTCTACAATGCGGTTTATCCTACATACACTATCCACATCTCATTTGATAATAACTTATTTTCATTACACTCAAAACATATCCAAACAAGCCCCTAATTTCTAGGGCTTAAATGAGATTTATAGCTTAATCGAAAAGGGTCTTCAGTGAGAAATATTGTAGGCCAGGTTTAATTATTCTCATCAGCAAAGGCGAGCTCACACGCAATTGCAAGATGGTCACTACCCCATTCCTGCATGGTACACAATCTTTCCCTAAAAACTTAAAATGAAAAAAACAAACAAACAAACAAACAAAATATGCAATCCCCAATGGAGATCGAACCCTTCCCAACTCGGCGTATGTTCTTATAAATTGATTGTAATTTGCACATAAAGCTTCAGACAAAAGATAGATATATATATATATATAGAGAGAGAGAGAGAGAGAGAGTTATTCTAGCAGTACAAAAATCATCTATATGACACCATAAATTATTAGAAAAATAAGTGGCATACCTTACTTGGAAGACCACCTATCTTCTTTAACCTGTGCATAGGCAAAGCTTCAAGTACTTTCACTGGAACAAGGTTCGAAGTATGCCTGTCCATTTAAAAGACATTAATATTGCAATATCAACGAGCAGGATCACATAAAAAGAAATTGTTCATAGTTATAGTCAATATTAGAAAAAGTCATGACCATATGTAATCAACTGTTCCAGTAAATAAGCTATGATACGATGTGGCCAGAGGTTCCCCAGTTTTGCCCCTGACTTCTGAGCTTCCCTGAGCAAAACATACAGATCGAAACCTTGCCTTTAGATCATTCAATAAATGAAACACCAACTGGGTAATTGGGTTATGCAGAAGGTTGGATGCATAAATTGTAGAAGCAGATACTGCATTATGTAATGGATACCAAAAGAAGGACTGGGAATATCTTACAGGAACTTCAGCATAAGCACTGCGGAGCTTTAAAGGATGCCTCATGCTAGTGCCTATTGATCCACTAGCAAGCATTTTTTCTTCATCAGTCCATCTAATCAGCAGAGCCCCACCCAAAAACAGTTAATTTATATCACTGATGACAAATGAAACAACATGCAGTTTGTAATTATGCAACACAAAATGCAAGTGTTTTCTTTTGTCCCTCTTTTTTTTTTTTTTTTTTTTTTTTTTTTTTTTTTGGGGAAGAAAGAGGTTAGGTGATTGAATCAGGATATGTAATCGGGTTGCTACATAAGAAACAGAGTGAGCCAACAAGAGTTGATGGATGTACCACTTCATTATCATCTAATGATTTTTAAATCTTTTGAAAGCCATCAAATCCACAATAGGTAAAGAGAAGAAACTTTGGGTATTCCACGGTCATGGTCAGGTTATTAATGAAAGAGAAGGCCAATGAAGAGAAAGGGAAGCCGAAGTGGCCCAGTGGATACAGATCTTGCCTATAAATGAGATGCATAAAAGCTGCATTTTAGCAAACTAACTACATAAATAAATAACCAACTTTCAAAATACCCTTCCTGCATTCTAAATAACTGATAGATGAAAACCTAAAAGTCAAACTGAAACCAATAGGTTTTGCAGCAACCAAAGACCATACCAATTTGTATTCAACATAAAAGGCTAGGATCAATTTTGTCTCTCCTCTACATCGCCCAAACAGCAAACAAACACATAGATAGGTTGTATTTATACCCACTTGCCAACCCAAAGATATTAGCATGTCACTAATAGAATTTAGCAACTATCTTGTTTAATAGATGTCAAAGCTTAATGTATTTATTGCCCACAAGTCAACTCGCCAATATCAAATGCCATTGCTTCTGATGGGCACTACAACAAACCAAGGATACATGACTTGATTAGTACCTCAGACAGAAATCTGAAAAGGCCAGTAGCTGAGATATTAAAAGGATGATCAGGCTACAAACCTCCACCAATTATTCAAATTTCCAATAGTTAACACATTCTGGTACAGTTTAATTTCCAATGTAAACATTAGTGATCAGCACATGGAAACATAGCCTTCAGAGGACAAAAAACACAACTGAAAGTAAACAGCAAGAATTGGATCTGTAAACCTTGCCATACGATTATGCAGAAAGTGGGATCCTCTGCATTCAGGCGGAAATTGCTGCCCAGATATCCGTCTTCTATCATGTTGCTGGATATGCAGCTGCAATAACCAAGACGAGTTAGTAAATGGGTATCACTGGGCTTTATAAAATCTATAAAAAGTGCTATCAATGGAAAGATCCAGTATTGACCTTAGATGATGCCAGAAACTTATACATTGCACTCTGGATAATGATAGACAGAAACCTCCAAATGTAAGTGATGATATTAGTAGCTCAGATTAAATCAGAACTTTGTTTTGAATTCTCATGCTGATGACATTACCTGTGGCAAACTATTCAGATCCCCCGTAACGACAACTGGTATGCATCCCCATTCTTGAGATAATTCATAGGCTTTCTCAAGAAACATCCTAACCTACAGCCACCAAGAGAACACATTACAGTCAAAACTATAAGATTTGTAAAAAAAGGAATAGGAGCTATTTAACTATATTTCCATAGAGGATAAAACCAGAAAGAGATGTTTAACATGGTTTGGTATATTCTCAGAGGTATAACTTTACAATGTTACTCTTATCAATTTTAGATTAATGGCCTGGAGCAGAGACCTGTGTATTTAAATTCACATTGAAGGGCTATTTTGAACCAAAAGCTCATGTACATGTTTGTTGCATTTGCAGGTTGGCTTTTCTGTTAGTTTTCCGGAAAAAAAAATAAAAAATAAAAAAAATAAAAAAATAGCAATCTGCTTTGGCTAATGGACAACATAAACTGGAGAGATATATGCTAATGTTCCCACAATCACAAGGTACAATCAGAAACTTCTGTTGTTGTAAATTCACAATTTCAAAATCCAAATTAATAGAGTGTTTACCATATAGGTTGCCTAACAAGTACATCCGCTGGCTATCTTCTAAATCATACAGTAATTTAAGCCAGTCAGAAGATCACTGCAATCAACTTGTATATGGTTGAGGATATTAAATCAGATGTTATAATAATACTCCTTGTTAGGAGCTTATAAGCTTTTAAATGAGGTTGTCTTTCAAGCAATGTTGTAAAAGGCGCTGCCGCACTAGGCACTAGGAGGATTGGGGCCTAGCGCTTAGTTGGGGTTAGGCAGAAGATAGGCAGGGAAGAAGGAAAAAAATGTAGGCGGCTTAGGGCCGCCAAGCGCCCAAGTGGAGCTACACAGGGATTTTTACAACAGCGCTTTCAAGATTTTATCAAAACTAGGCCAAACGAAAGGTCCTGTGTTCAAATCTCACTGCCACTCGGTTACCAAAAATCTCCAGGTGTACACAGTGACCCATCTGGACGTGAGGAGGTATGTTGAAAATATAATATTAAATGTTAAAATATCATTCCTCTCTACGGTGGTAATCAATCGTCAACATGCCCCTCATGTGCAGGAGGTTTAAATTGTATTAAAGCCTTGCACATAGAAATTTATAAGAAATGGATGGCCATACAGTTTGCAAACAGAAATTGACTGTGATACCATGTTGCACAACCGCATCATGAGAAAGTTTAAGTAGGTAGAAAGGAGCATCATTTTGAGGGTGTTTGGTTGCCCCTTCACTTGGACAGATTTCAGATGTTAAAATACCCAATACTCTTTTCTTTAGGATGTGAAATTGAATTTCGCAAACCAATAAAATCCAAGCCTATTATAGCTACCTACACCTATTATTCCCCTACCTTTTCATTTCTATATATCTTCTCATTATCTTTCTACTTTTTCATTTTCTAATAACCATAATTAATCATCTCACAATCAACCAATTACTAACACATCTCATCATAATATAATATTACAACCACCTACCTTTTCCAATATTGATTTGACATCCACAATAAAATTCTACCCTATATAATTTCAAAACATAACATACAATTTCACTATCAACCTATATTGTACAATTCCAGGATTTCAAAGCCAGGATTTCCCCCAACCCACTTAAGCCTAATCCAAACACCCCCTTTAGCTTTTGATTTAATAAATTCAGCAAACACAGATAGAGAAAACACTCAAGAAAAAATGTTTCCTCATTTGCCAATTATAGCACAACAGTTGTGGCTTGCAGCCATCACTGCCTTCCTTTATTTTGTTATCCAACTTCTTTGTCACTTACCTTAAAAGTTCTCTCGTCAATTTTTAACTATGTCCATTTCAATGGGTCCAATAGATGAATAGCTAGGAATATAATACCACCTTAATATCTGTTCTATTTGATTTTTTTCCCCTTCAGGCCTTTACTGCAAATAGGGTGTAAGATTAAATTGTTCAACCTACAGACATCATTCATCAATCTTTTTAACAATAGCATAGGATGTCCAATTATTCACTGCATCTTCAAAAGATATAATAAGTGTAACTTTGATGGATCAACAAGATTGCTTAAGAAGTTTTAGAAGGAGAATTCATCCAATTTTATTTTTCCAGAGAAATTTCAAAAGTTAGATGATGTAATTTGATATGATTGATTTTGCAGAACCACATTAAGTTTATGGCATTGTTCAGTTTATGTGTCAGAAGCAATAGGGTAGGCTGGTGGAACACTAAGTTTATGTTATTTCACTATGTATTTTGTCAACATGTCCAATATACAAAACTAAGACTTCACTTCTATCAATTTGATTACCTGGCCCAGTTTGATATCTCCACGTTTAGGGTTGTAGAGGACATGGATATTTCCAACCACTAAACTTCGAGAGGTAGTAGCACTAACAAGAAAAATAGATACACGAATCAAGAAGCGGAGAGCAAGTATTAAAAGATATAAGAAAATAAAATCTAGCCGCATGAGATGAGCTGAAAAACCAAACAGTATGCAGAGTACTTAATTCAATGCAGATGCACAGAAGCAGAGATAACCAAAGATAGATAAATAGTACCATGGAGACCGTGAAGTAGCATCAGCACTGGGCAGGTCTTCATTCATCTGAGTAATAGAGTTGGAAACTCATTAAATTGTGCATAATACTAAACACACACAAATACATCATTGAAGAGAAAGAAAAGTCATTGACAGAACAGAATGTACTTTCGAAAATAATAGCAATAAAAAATGCTACCATTTCAAGAAATTAAATAATTGATTGAGCTTAAAGACATCAAAATAGAAGAATCAAGAAAGCCATTTTCAGGATGGAAATCAAACTACCAAATGCATACTCTAAGAGTAACCACATTTCTAGAAGCTAAAACTGTTGTTGAATTTCCATATCAGTGCTTTAAAAGGCGCCAAACCTGTTTCACTACCTAGGTGCGAGGCGCCCAAACTAAAAAAAAAATGTACATATATATAAAAACATTTCACCATAATAGATTTATTAAAACATGATTAAATATAGAAGTCCAAAACATAATGACTAAGGCACTAATCATCATCATTATAATTCATGTCAAATTGCGGATTATCATCGGATTTGAATCCATCCACATCGTCTTCTTCTGCCTCATCTGAATCCCCTCCTATATCTTCCTCATCCACAAGTCCGAAAGCACTAGATATAGATGATGATGTTTTAGAAGTTGTTGTCCTTCTAGTATATGTTCTAGTAGTCCTAGTAGGTTACTCAACTCCTGCAACATCATCCCATCTCAAACTATCTTCCTCAAACACAAGTTCTTCTTCCGGAACTCCAACTAACCATTCATTACTTTCATCAATCTCATTCAAAGCAAGTGGATCAATTTCTCCTCAATTCAAAAATTGACATTGCAATGTTGGATTGTACTTGACAGTGCTTGAAAAAGCGCGCCTAGGCGCTCGCCTAGGAGCTAGGCGCGAATTTCCCGGCAATGTCGCCTTATGGGGTTGAGGCGAAGCGACCTTGGGCGAGGCGCCGCCGAGGCGCTCGCCTCAGGCGCCTCACGGTGAGGCGCAGGCGGCGCTTAGGCGCGCCTCGCCCTCTGCTGTTTTTTTTTTTTTTTTTTTAACCCTAACCCTAACTTACCATAACCCAGCAGCAGCAGCAACCCTAACTTACCATAACCGGGCAGCAGCAGCAACCCTAACTTACCATAACCCAGCAGCAGCAGCAACCCTAACTTACCATATCCCAGCAGCAACCTTAACTTACCATAACCCAGCAGCAGCAGCATATCCCCCTGCACCCATATAACATTATAGCCCATTCTATTTCTTCCTCGCCGGCGACCGCAACCCCCCTACCGGCGACCGCTTCCACCGGCGACCCCTCCCTCCGGCGACCCTCCCGCCGGCGACCGATGATAATCCACAATTTGACATGATGAATGATGATAGTGCCTTGCCTTAGTGATTATGCTTAATTATTATGTCTTGAACTTCTATATTTAATGTTTTGGATCATGTTTTGATGAATGTATTATGTTTTTATTATGGTTAAATGTGTTTATATATATGTACATGTTTTTTTTTATGTTGGGCGCCTCGCTTGAGTGAGGCGAGCGCTTCGCCTCACACCTCGCGCCTAGGCAGTGAAAAGGGTCTGGCGCCTCGGGGCGCCTTACGCCTTTTCAAGCACTGGTACTTGATAAATACCAAATCATTGAGAGTCGCCGGTGGGACTTGGGAGTGATGGGTATTCAGATTTAGGAAGGGTTTTCACAAAAAATAGGCGATGGGCTAGGGTTTTTGTCAAACTTATACATAATAAAAATATATTTAAAAAAAAAAAAAGAGAGAGAGAGAGAGAGATAGGGCGAGGTGCGCCTACGCCTCCTCATGCGCCTCGCCCAAGCCCTCCTTGTACCCCCAAGGCGCTATAGGTCAAGATATTGGCGCCTAGCGCCTGGGCGCGCTTTTAAAGCATTGGGTTGATTATACTTCATATGGAACAGTGCTTTAAAAGGCTCGCCTAGGCGCTAGGTGCCAATATCTTGACCTATAGCGCCTTGGGGGTATGAGGCGAGGCGGCGCCTAGGCGCTCGCCTCATGTGCCTCGCTGTGAGGCGCAGGCGCACCTCACCCAGTCTCGTTTTTTTTATTTAATATATTTTTATTATGTATAAGGTTGACAAAAACCCTAACCTAGTCGTCCCAGCCCCGAGCGCTTATTTTTTGTGAAAATCCTTCCTAAATTCAAATACCCATCACTCCCAAGTCCCACCCCTTTGCTGCACCCTCCCACCAGCGACCCTCAATGATTTGGTATTTATCAAGTACAATCGAACATTGCAAGGCCGATTCTTGAATCAAAGAAAAATTGATCCACTTGCTTTGAATGAGATTGATGATAGTAATGAATGGTTAGTTGAAGTCCCAGAAGAAGAACTTGTTTGAGGTGGGAAGATGTTGCAGCAGATGCAGGAGTTAAGGAACCTACTAGGACCACTAGAAAATATACTAGAAGGACAGTAACTTCAAAGACTTCTAAAACATCATCATTTAGATCTAGTGCTTTCGAACTTGTAGATGAGGAAGATGAATGGAAAGATATAGGAGGGGATTCAGATGAGGCAGAAGAAGAAGATATGGATGGATACAAATCCGATGATAATCCACAATTTGATATGAACTATAATGATGATGATTAGTGCCTTAGTGACTATGCTTAGTCATTATGTTTTGGACTTCTATATTTAATCATGTTTTAATGAATCTATTATGTTTTTTATTATGGTGAAATGTTTTTATATATATCTACATGTTTTTTTTTAGTTTTGGCACCTCGAGGCAAGCGCCTCGCCTCATGCCTAGGCAGTGAAACCGGTTTGGCGCCTCGAGGCGCCTTACATCTTTTAAAGCACTGAATCAACCAATTCAACCAATTCACAGATCCTCATACCTTCAAAACACAAAATTGAGCAACATTGTTGCGAAGGCCAAACTTTTGGAACTCTATGTTCTCTTCATGCAACAGAGTAAATCTGCAGTACAACACCAGTAGTATCAAATATGAATTATCAGCTTCATGGTTGTTGCTCCTCCAACTTTAGGTCCCCCACCCCTCATCCCACCCCTCAAAAAAAAGAACAAAGAAAGAATAGAAGGAAATCAAACAATTCTGAATAGATAA
Organism: Caryopteris x clandonensis; assembly: GCA_028749325.2. NCBI lineage: Eukaryota > Viridiplantae > Streptophyta > Magnoliopsida > Lamiales > Lamiaceae > Caryopteris > Caryopteris x clandonensis. The sequence continues at coordinate 6,002,338 of JAPYKT020000003.1, read as the reverse complement.
AGTCCTTTTTACGGTATAATAGAAAAGGAAGTAAAAAATACAAAAACACCACATGTCAGAAGTCTACAACAACTAGGCCATGTATAGCCAGTAAACACATGAACTTAAGGCTTTTCCAATCTATTGGTGAAAAAATCATTATCTAATACAACCACAATATTTCTTCCCTGAATTAGACAATGAGAACAAAATAATAAAAGCAGGAAAAGTTATTACATTATGGATGAGGGAGAATGATGAAAAAAGGAATATCTTACAGCTCGGATTTCCAAAATATGGCGCAGCCATCACGTGTTTCACCTCCACGAGCCTTTTGAGCCCAACAGACCAGTTGCAGATCAAAATCTTGATTCTCAGAGCCAAAGGAAGTGAAAAAGACATAATTTTGCACAAACCTTGTAAAGACCTTTAAAGCCATCTTTTCGAAAAATCTTGTTCAAATCATCAAAGTGATCGACTTCCTACAGTGGCAGGGGTTAACTATGAGAATGCAGCTACATGAGTAAGTACAACTTATCAAACATAATCTTCGACAAATATGACATTGCTTCATTACAAAATCTCTTTTACACAAGCATACAAGAACATTCAAGCATCAGTAACATATCTAAACATGTAAACAATCAGGCAAACCAAAAACTAAAATGCAAGGTCAAAATCATATCCATGTCAAGCACCAGGTGATTTTCTTCTGGAATGTTATGAATAATTCTTTCATAATAAAGCGGCTTCTTTGAAGGAAAAAATTGCAATTATTAATAGAAGTTGCAAATAGAAAAGAAATATGCTCTACATACTGCTTCATAATGTTGATTTTAGATCATATTGGTTTATAACTACATATGACGAATGAATGGACTTTTTATATTTTACCATTAATGTCAGAGTACACTCAATAAATGTTGAGGAAGAGCAGAAGCTTACCTGAAAACACAAAATATTTGCTTGGTAACTCCTGATTTCCCTACATAGCAGCTTCTTCCTATGTTCCCAATCCAAATACTCTGGTGACACCCTACTGTACAATTCAGGATGTTTTGTTGCATTATCAACACCTAGGATGTTATAGGATACAACAATTATCCTATCTGCAGGGGTAAAGAGAAATGATGAGATGAACAAAAGACAAAATTCCATTTTATTAACACAGGCTGCCACTTACATGGAACAACTCAACAAGGAAGTCAATTTGAGTACAGCAGAAAGAATTATATAGACAAATAAATCTAAGCCTTCTTGGAAGATATAATATATTATTTTCCAACTAAGATAATTAACGGCAAGGAACATCTTGCACATGTTTCGAGCCATCAAAGTAGAAATTCATAATCAAACAATATGAAAGAAAGACGATCTTTTGATCCGTCTACATCAACTAAAAACGTGGAATCTGTTAATAACAGAGGGTAGAAGAAATCAATAGCCATATCTGTTTTCCCATTTGCTATTTTATAATTCAATTAAGCTTGTTTCTTAAATGCTCTTTTTATATTAACTTCAAATAATCTTCAATGATACCACTTGCCAACTACAGCAGCCAATTTATGTTTACGCATTGTAAACTTACAAAAAAGAAGCATCCCCAGAAAATTCATAATTTTGCTACCATCAAAAAAGAAAAGAAAAAAGAAAACCAATCATAAACAGAGCTTGTGAGTACATCATATATCACCATTGAATTCAGAGACATCATGAGCCGAATAAGTCCACTTGCGTTGACAGCGAGTACTGTGCCATTTCCCACGTCTTATCTCTTCGGTTTGGAGATACGAATTTGTATGCCTACGTGTATAAGAACTGAATGTACGAGTTAAATCAGGTTCTAGGGTTTGGCTTCGAGTACTCGTTTCAGTTTCTGAAGATATAACCCTTCGCCTTTTTCTGTTGTGTTGTCTGCCGAGGCGATGCCGGCGCGTGTCTGAAGAAATGGGCGGAAGAGGAGAAGACTGCTCCGCCGGCATTGGACGGTTGTCGCCGCTGTGTGCCATGGCGGCTGCGTTTCGAACTTGGCGGCTTAAAATGTGATTTCCATATAAACACGCGCTCCTTGCTAGTTTATGCGATGCGAGTGTACAATTGAAATTGTAATCCATTCTGATTTTTTAGAATAATTTCAAAAAACGATATATATATATAGTTTATTATTTTCATAATTACTATTATGAGGAAATAGCTAAACATTACTAATATTATTTTCATGCCATGTAGATATACAATAAATTTAAAAAATAAAGAAATATATATATAAATTTAAAATTAATATTTAAGAATATGCAACTTATTTTATTATATTATCAGTAAAGATATGTAAAAAATATAATTTTGTATTAAGAAAAATATATTCTCTTTTTCCTAAAATAAAAATTTTGTTGTTATATATATTTACGAACCAACTCATTAGCACCTTATAGCCCTATTTACCCCTAAACCAAAGTCTATAGTCTTTTATCTATCATAAGAGAAACATGTTTCTTAAAAAATCATATATCAAACCACACAAAAGATTTATGATTAATAGTCTTGAATCAACTCACCAAGAATCAAATCATGTTAGCAATCAACATATATATGCAAGCATGGACATATCTAATTATCACCATGATAAATATATTCAAATAAACAAACAAATTCACACAAAATTTGAGTTTACACAAACAATTTTTAATTTTTCCCCCTTATTGATTCCCAAAAAATCAACAACAATAACAACAAATTCATACAGAATAAAACATCACCATAATCATCTGAAACTTTATTAGAGTTCTTATGAAAGTTCTTGGCGTGAGTTTGTTTGTTAGGAGTTTGTTTGTTGTGAGCATGCTTTTTCTTATGTCTCAATCTAACAAATATCATCGATTCATTATTCAGACTCGTATTGCACTTTAAATCTATCTCTTTACCGCTTAAGATCGTTTATGACAGTCTCGAGCGAGATAAGAGCAAATTTGGCGTCTCCATAAGTATCAGGGATGACATTTAACAATACAATATGTGAATAATCGTCAATGTTTTTATCTCCTATTTGTTTTATATCTTGAATCAATTTAGTGAAGATATCCAAATTTTCATCCATATCTATATTCATGTCAAGTTTAAACCGGAATAATTTTTTTAGGAGGAGCAATTTACACGACAATGTTTTGTTGGTAAGTAGTTCTTAATTTCTCCCAAAGTTTTTTGGAGGAAACCTAGCTTGCCCACTTTCCTAATCACAAAATCAAATAGGTTCAATATAATCCAAGAATATGTTAACTCATCCATATCTGATTTTCTCTCGTCCGTTTTGATTTCAGAAAATGCAATGGTAATGCTCTTATACATCTTGTTGTTGTATAATGAGTTCCTTCATTTTCTGCTGCCAAAAACTGAAATCTGACTTACTGTCAAATGGAGCAAGAGAGAAATTGGATAAAATAGCCATATTTCACAAACAAACAAGCACAGAGAAAACACAATCACACAAAGGATTAGAGTATTAACCTCAAGGCACCAGTTGAGATTATAGCAGCGGAATTTAAATAATTTTCACAGTATTGCACACAAAAAATTATCAGCCACATAGGACACACAATCCTATGCCGAATCATGGCTACTACAAGCAAATAATGATGAATCCTATGTCGAATCACGACGACTATTCAGAAATGTAAATAGGTTCAAGCCGCTTTACTAGAGCAAGACCCTATGGTAAGGGCCTCATTTTACCGTCTGTCATGGATAACCGGACTAGTTGCACCAAAGGAGGTAGTAGACTTTTCACTACAACGTCCCCCTCGTCTACTCATCAGTAGGAGTAGCAGCAGTGAATAATCCATGCGTTGGACACGAGGTTGGTGTGGTCGCGCAGGGTTGGCGCGAAATGGGTGCAGACGCAAGGGTGCGGCTAAGGTAAGTAGAGCAGGCTGGACGAGGTCGAGCGTGGCTGGCGTGGAACGGGCGCGACGTGGGCGCGCAGGTGCATTGAGCGGCACTAGGGTTTGCGGTCGCACTGGGCATCATTGGGGCTGGTGGGTGGCTTGGGCAGCATGAGTGCGAACGGGAACGCGAGCGAATGGCTAGATTCGGGCTGTAGATGAGAGAATTTGCTTTCACCACACTAAAAAATTATCAGAAGTAAGCTTGGAAGAAAGAGGATGAGAGAAGGTGGTTGGAGTAAACCAGGTAGAAGATGCAGAAGAAGGACCAACCATAATGACGACGGCGGAGTAGATGGAAACAGATGGAGTATCAAAGGCTAAACTAATAACATATTAGATTTGAAGGTAGAGAGGATAGAGAAAGAGTAAGAAAAGAAACACATCACTGAAACTCTCTTTATTTGAGCAAATCAGGATTACATAATGAAAGTCCATGCACAACTTTAAATATAAGTTGTTAACTCACTATCTAATAACTACATAACAACAATCTAATTGAATAATCAACTTCTAATAGAATCCTAACAAACTCTTGAGCGTGTGAGCATATCTAATAACTACTATGTTGTACAAACCAATAAACATTATATATCAAAATCGTGGAAAATCAATTTCATGTTTATAATATTGTGCAATTCTTGTTTTAATGTTTGTGATACTTAGCCAAAATACTCGATCCGTCACAATTTGAAGAAATGGAGAAAGAAATTATTCAATTTGAAGAGCTTGTTGTGTAATGCTTTTATAATAAAATTTTTGTGCATAAAATACTTATATGCACCAAATGCATGAATTTTCTTATATCCAACGGATCATATCATAATCTAAAAATGATATAACACTCAGATTCTATCTGACCCAGCCCAACCGTGATTCGCGCAACAATGCTCAAATTTGGTGCTTGCTTTGCATCTTTTTGTTGATATTGTTGTTGAGGTTCTATGTCTGATGTACTTGCTTTGCATCTTTTTGTTGATATTGTTGTTGAGGTTCTATGTCTGATGTACTTGCTTTGCATCTTTTATTGTAATAGAATATATGTTTTGGTTATGAGTGTTTTGAATTATTAATGGGCTTTCCTCAGCTCATTCTCTGTACATATGCTAGTTGAGAGCCCAATTCCATTCTACTTCGTTTTCGTTCTTTTGAATTATTAACGGGCCTGTCTAAGCCCAATCCCTTTCTTAATTTATTACTAAAATGTCATTTGGAATTGAATAACTATGTGTGTGTGTGTATATGTCTAGATTATGTATGTGATTCGATATAATTAATGATTGGTAATTAAATAGGGTAGGACCATATGAGACAAAGCATATATTGCTTTGATATATACCAACACTGCAGGTGTATTCAACAATATGGATTAAATCTCATCACAACGTATATTATATTATAAGATGCATGGAATCAACTTTACTCACTATAATCATTGAAGGAATTCATGTATTTGAATATATAAAGATGCGATTAAACTAATTAACTATTTATGTATTAATATTACTCTGTCCCGTTTAAATCTTACTATTTTAATTTCATATCCCATTTAAATTTCACTATTTTAATTTCATGTGGAAGATGAGCAAAGAGGAAGACGACTATTTTTAGGATCAGGCAGATAACATCTTCTATAAATAATGACAAAATAGAAACACAATAATAACGGTAAGTAGTTTTAGAACTTTTAATATCATTAGTGTCCGAATATTAAAGATAGACATTACCGTCTCCATTTATGTAGATAATTCAATTTTTTATTTCATATTAAAGATGAAGAAATTTATCTCTAAGCTTTAGCATCGATCATTTTAGTGATAAAACATTTTATTTCAAATATCTCACTACCTTAGTTTTAAGAAGAACATCATGTAATTAAAAAAAAAACTATAATTTTATTTTTTCTTCTAGTGAACATTGTTCCAATATTCTTAATAAATATTTTCTTTTAAATTTTCAAAGTAAATAAATATATAAATGCGGTTGTGGAGAATTTATGAGAATTTATGAATAATTTTAATGAACCTCTCTCTTGTATATCTCAATGTTTTCGTTCATAATCGTGTGTTCATTTATTTATTGGGGGTGGCTATTTGATGCAGCGGAGCGTATAGATTGAACAAGAACAACGCCTTCTATCTACGTTGATTCACACAAGAATACCGTATGATAGGATAAAGGGATAAAACCCTAATTAATTCAATACTCCAAAACTCTCCCGCATAATTAGGTTCACAAGGTTTAAATACGAGAAGTTCTAAGTAGCAAACTTAAAGATAAAAGCCCACAACTTGGGTCCAATAAAACATAAATAAAACATGCAATTAATAATAAGTAAAGCCTTAATTGAAACGGGCTTTCTGCTTGTCAATAGATATGGGATCCACTTTGTCGAGGTAAAGCATCGCAACTTCATCTCCACCATTCTCCTCCTCTTCAAAACGATTCGCCCTTGAATCGAAATCAGCTTCATCTCCAGAGGTATTGTCGCCAAGAAAAGGAACAAGATGCTTCACATTGAAGACGTCGGAAGTACGAACACTACTAGGCAAACGAAGGCGGTAGGCATTAGGATTAATCTTCTCAACGATCTCCACAGGACCAATCTTCCTGGACTTCAGCTTATTGTACTTATGCAGGGGAAAACGGTCCTTCATCAACACAGCATAAACGAAGTCCCCGACCTCAAAGTGGACATCACGCCTGCGGGAATCTGCAGCGGCCTTGTATCGGGTGTTCGCAAGCTCTAGACGGCGTTGGGTAGTGGCGTGAATTTGCTGGATGTCGGTAATGATATCAGCTGCCCGGGGCTCGGCGTGGACGTCCGCCGAAAGAGACAACAGGTCGATGGGCTCCCGGGGCACCACCCCATACACAACAAAAAAGGGACTGAAACCCGTACTTCTATTCACTGCCTGATTGTGAGCAAATTCAGCGACACACAACTTCGAATCCCAAGACCTCAAGTTATCACCGACCAAACAACGAAGTAAATTACCCAACGAACAATTGACGACCTCCGTCTGACCATCCGTCTGAGGGTGGTATGCACTACTAAAATTCAAATCGGTATTGGCCATGCGCCAAAGAGTGCGCCAAAAATGACTAAGGAAACGTGTATCACGATCCGAGACAATGGATGAAGGGAACCCATGCAGACGAAAAATCTCACAAAAAAACAAAGTAGCCACATTCATAGCATCCGTAGTTTTTTTACAAGGAATAAAATGCACCATCTTAGATAAACGATCAACCAAAACGAAAATAGAGTCATTACCTCGTTGAGTACGGGGAAGACCGAGAACAAAGTCCATGCTGAGTGAGGTCCATGGGCGTGCTGGAACAGGCAGGGGACGGTAGAGTCCGGCATTGGTCGCCGTGCCCTTAGAGAGCTGACAAACACAACAACGAGAAACATAACGGGCCACATCCCGACGAATTATAGGCCAAAAGAAACGACGAAGCAATAACTCAACTGATCTATCACGGCCCACATGGCCGACACCATGCACCTCCGCAATAATCTTCTGGCGCAGACTACAAGTAGGAACACAAAGACGAACACCTCGAAATAAGAAACCATCAACAAGAGTGAAGTCATCATACTTACCATCCACAAGTAGACCAAAGATAGGACCGAAATGGGGATCGGTGGCATAAAGGTCACGGAACGTGTCAAAACCCACCACCTCAACACGCATGTCGGTCAATAGACTGTAACAATGACTCAAGGCATCAGCAACCCGATTGCTAGCCCCGAATTGATGACAAACAACAAAAGTAAATTGTTGCAGGAAAGCGGACCACTTAACATGTCGAGCAGAAAGGGAGTCCTGATTAGCAAGATGTTTAAGCGCCTCGTGGTCAGTATACAACACAAACTCCCGGTGAAACAAATAGTGGCGCCAATGGCGAACCGCACGGACAACAACATAAAACTAAATGTCATAGGTACTGTAACGAGAACGGGCCCTCGCCACCTTCTCACTAAAATATGCGACTGGGCGGCCACCCTGACTCAAGACTGCGCTGATACCAACTTTCGAAGCATCACAATGCAACTCGAAAGGAGTAGAGAAATCCGGGAGCACAAGCAAATGAGCATGAGTCAATTTCTGCTGAATAGTACGGAAAGCGACATCAGCAGCCGAGGTCCACGAAAAATTCTTACTATGCATGCAATCAGTGATCGGGGCCATGATGGAATTGAAGTGAGGAATAAACCGCCGGTAAAAAGAAGCCAAACTATGGAAACTACAAGCCTCAGTCATCGTCGTGGGAGTAGGCCACGCACGAATAGCATCGACTTTCGACTCGTCCACCCCGATGCCCGCCACTGAAATACGATATCCAAGGAAAAGAACCGAGTCGGTAAGAAAAGTGCACTTCCCCGGGGAAGCAAAGAAGCGCTCCGAGCGCAAAATCAATAAAACAGCCTGCAGATGCTCAAGGTGGTCGGCCTCGGACCTACTGTAAATCAAAATATCATCAAAGTATACTACGACACAAGAACCAATCAAAGAACGTAGTGCCTGATTCATGACACGCATGAACGTGCTCGGAGCATTAGATAACCCGAATGGCATCACCAACCACTCAAAAAGGCCCTCTCTAGTCTTGAAAGCTGTCTTCCATTCGTCACCCGGTCGAATCCGGATTTGGTGATACCCACTGCACAAATCAAGCTTGCTGAAAATCACTACACCACTAAGCTGATCCAACAAGTCATCCAAACGAGGAATAGGGAATCGGTATCAAAATGTAATCCTGTTAATAGCTCTACTATCAACACACATACGCCAATCACCAGTCTTCTTCGGAATAAGAAGGGCCAGAACAGCACATGGGCTCAAACTCTGACGAACCAGACCCTTCCGTAAGAGGTCCTTAACCTGACGATGGAGTTCCTCGTGTTCAACCGGACTCATGCGGTAATGAGGGCGGTTGGGTAACGGTGCACCAGGAGTCAAATCAATCTGATGCTGGATATCACGCAAAGGTGGTAATCCATCAGGGAGCTCCGAAAGAAAAACATCTGCAAACTCAGAAACAAGAGAAGCAACTGCAGGTGGTATATCAGTAGAAGCAGAGATATCATGAGGGACTAATAATAGGGTAAAATGCACCGACGACATTTCCTCAAGAAAAGCATGACGTGTCAAACACAAAACCTTAGTATCTGTAGACGACGGCGGTGGCTTAGGCACTGAGGGAATCAAGGTGATTTTGATTCCCAAAAAAAGAAAACTATAAGTATTCCGACGACCATCATGAACAAACCCACGATCAAACTGCCACGGTCTGCCCAGTAACACATGACAAGCATCCATAGGGACCACATCACACCAAATAGAATCACAATACTTACTACCCACAGAAAATTTAACCAAGACACGCCGATCAACAGTAATATTATTCCCTTTTTGCAACCAAGACAAGCTATAGGGTTGCGGGTGTAATTCCGCAGAGAGGGACAATTTATCAACAGCATCACTAGCAATAACGTTCTCGCAGGAACCAGAATCAATAATAAAATGACAGACCTTACCATTAATCGTGCAAGTGGACTCAAAGAGAGAATGGCGTTGAAGGTCGCTGTCGGGGCCACGAGGAGTGAGGAATGCGCAGCGCAAGATCAAAGCCGGACCGGTGTCACCTGCCACAAGCTCCTCAGGAACTGCCCCATCGTCAAAATCATCATACAGGGGCTGTTCGGTGGACGGGTCGCTGGAGCCGTCATCCAACAACAACGCACGACTGTCTGCATGTTTAGGGCAGTTGGCCATACGATGGCACTGCTCGCCGCATGAAAAACAAGGGCCACGGGTCTGAGAGGGCTGTGCAAACTGGCCGGAACCGCTGTTGGGATTGGCGGGAGAAGGGGCGCAACCCCCAGGAGGGCGCGCGACCTGCGGAGGCGCTGAGAGAGGGGAGCGCGCATCAGCCGCTGCCTGTGGGATTGGCGCACGACTCGACGAAGGAACAAAAGGGCCTGGTGCCCGACGCGCAAACTGCCTCTCCAAAGTGACAGCCCGCTGGTGGGCTTCAGAAATGGACACCGGCGCGAAGAGATTCAAGACATCCTGAAATTGCATGCGGAGTCCTCCCACATAGCAAGAAATCAGTTGGTCATCATATTCGTTCAAATCATTCCGTGCAAGCAATTGATAGAACTCTTCGGTATAAACATCAACAAATCGTGATCCCTATTTAAGGTTTTGCAATTTCTGATAAAGTGATTGTGCGTAATTGAAGGGTAAAAACTCACGTCGGAGATGTTTGGTGAATTTGTCCCACGACGTGATCCTATCCTTCCCTCGACGGACGCGAAGAGATTTGTGTTGCTTCCACCACGAAGCAGCCCTACCGCGCAAACGAGTAGCGACGAGGGCGACACGACAATCGGCGGGGACGTCCTTGAATTCCAACACTTCTTCAACGGAAGTGAGCCAATTTAAAAATTCCTCCGGTTACAAGCCGCCACAGAATTCCGGTAAGTCGAGCTTGAAACTGGACTCCCACTTCCGACTATCATCACCAAGGCTGGGCGGACGAGCCGCCAAAGGGGTAAACGGGTTATCAATTGTGACTTCATCATCGGACGAAGCATCATGGGGAAAATTCGGCAGGGGAGGCGCCATTTACGGCGCACGCGGGGCGCGCAGAAAAGGTGCAGGGGCGGCGGGTGGTGCAGTTGCTTGGGCCGTGAGTAACTATACAACAGCGCCCAACTGCTGCGTCAACTCGTCAAAACGGGTCGCAAGGGCGGCATCTCGATTCGGCACACATCTCGGCGGCATGATGGATCGAGGGCTGGTCTCTGATACCAACTGATGCAGCGGAGCGTATAGATTGAACAAGAACAACGCATTCTATCTACGTTGATTCACACATGAATACCGTATGATAGGATAAAGGGATAAAACCCTAATTAATTCAATACTCCAAAACACTCCCGCATAATTAGGTTCACAAGGTTTAAATACGAGAAGTTCTAAGTAGCAAACTTAAAGATAAAAGCCCACAACTTGGGTCCAATAAAACATAAATAAAATATGCAATTAATAATAAGTAAAGCCTTAATTGAAACGGGCTTTCTGCTTGTCAATAGATATGGGATCCACTTTGTCGAGGTAAAGCATCACAGCTTCATCTCCACCACTATTCATACCTCGAAAATCTCTAAACATACCCCATAATAATTATTACAAAATTAGACATAAATAAGTTGACTAAAACACCCTTATATATTTAAAAGCAATTTAATTTTATTCTATTTTTTTCTTCTTGTTGCTACTGGTTAGTTTTACTTTTATTGTCTTCTTCTTCTTCTTCTTCTTCTTCATATTTTTTGAATGTAAAAATACAAAATTAAAATTGCAAATTCATTCATGACTTTCTTAAGAAATATGTGTACAAGGGTTCATATATATATATATATATATATTCCTTCTTCTGAAAGGATTGTAGAACTTTGGGTTAATAATCAACGTCACTCATTCTCCCTTCACAAACCTCTCCTTATTCTCCAATGACATTAACAAGTAACATAAATCTGAACAAATTTTCCACTATTTTCTCTTCGTCGCCAGTCTTTGGGTGCTTAGACGTATACATGGTCACAACCTGTAACAAAATGTCAACTCCATTCATCTGACCAAACCTCTTCTGATTTCACTGTTCTGCAACAAAATAGCCAGAATCTCAGAAGCATATATATATATATATATATATATCATATTGCTAGAATGTGATGGAATTATTTCATAAGAAACATTATTTTTCCTTTTAATCTTCTTGTGTTATACTAATATTTTCTAGAAAATACTGATTTGAAGAGATGAGATGTAGGTTAAAAGAGAGATACATTTATGGTAGATTAAAGCATAGAGAAATTGCAGAGAGAAACTTTTAGGGATTTTTCTGATTTATTTTTTGTTTTTTATTTTTTATTTTTTTAATAAAAATGGTATAATAGGTATAAATGGGGTATATTTAATAAAAAGAAGAGAATTATTAATTTTAGTTGGGGTGTATTTAGACTCTGGGGTATATTTAGAGATTTCGAGGATATGAATAGCCATACCCTTATTTATTTATTTAGTCTTTAAAAGCTAAGAATTTATGCTTCGTCCGACTAATTATTTTTATGTGCGGATGAATAGTCTAGTTTGTCTTAAAGTTTTTAATATTTTAGTTTGTCTTAAAGTTTTTAGGAACCCATCCTTTTTTTTTTCATGAGATTTTGTAAGTTATATAATAACAAACGACATAATAATTAAAAGAATATTTTCCGTGTCCGTTTCCTTCATTGTTCATCAATATTTATACAATTTACATGGAGTAATTCAGCCATAATTCTAGGCTACAAACTAGGCAATAGACTAGGAAACAATCAACATATCCTACAAACTAGGAAACGATATATACACTTGACTAATATAATTATATACATAATTATATTAACATAAACATATCCTACAAACTAGGAAACGATATATACACTTGACTAAGATAATTATATACATAATTATCTTAACACACCCCCGTAGTCAAAGCGGGAGGGCCACAGACGCTGAGACTATCCCGAAAATCTTCAAACAATATACGTAGAAGTCCCTTAGTAAAAATGTCCGCTATTTGATGCCGAGATGGAATATGAAGCACTCGGACATCACCACGCGCAACCTTCTCCCTAACAAAGAGTATATCCATCTCGATGTGTTTGGTTCGTTGATGATGCACTGGATTACCCGAGGGATAGATGGCGCTTACATTGTCACAGTACACTAAAGTCGCCTTCTTTAGTGGACAATGCAACTCGAGTAGCAAGTTTCGAAGCCAGCAAGATTCGGACACCACATTTGCTACTCCCCTATATTCAGCTTCGGCACTTGACTTGGAGAGTGTAGCTTGGCGTTTTGAAGACCAAGATACCAAATTATCCCCTAAATAAACACAATATCCCGATGTAGAACGCCGTGTATCGGGGCACCCTCCCCAGTCCGCATCGGTGTAGGAGATAAGAGACAAGGTAGACGATGGATATAAATGCAACCCATGATCCTTAGTACCTTGAACATAGCGAATTATTCACTTAAGAGTAGCCATATGACAGTCATTTGGGTCGTGCATATGTAAACATACGTGCTGGACTGCGTATGATATGTCGGGCCTCGTGAACGTCAGATATTGCAATGCCCCTGCCAGGCTGCGGTAGTGAGTCGGGTTAGCATATGGAGTGCCCGACGCACCTACTTTCGGCTTGGTATCAACCGGTGTGGCTGATGGTTTACAAGCCGACATACCTGCTCTCTCAATTATGTCCTCAGCATCCTTGCGTTGTGAAAGAAAGAGACCCCCTTTGTGTCGAGTCACAACGATGCCAAGGAAATAATTTAAAGGACCTAAATCCTTCATTGCAAATTCGGAGCCAAGAAGAGACATAATAGAACACCGGAGAGCATGAGACGAAGCTGTCAAAATTATATCATCCACATACAATAAAAGATATGCCATTTGTGACCCCCCGAATGATAGATGAATAAAGAATTATCAGACTTGCTGTTAGTAAAACCAATGGACAACACATAATCAGCAAACCTGTTGTACCATGCCCGGGGTGCTTGCTTAAGACCATATAATGACTTACGCAACAAACACACATAATCTGGTTTAGTGTGATCACAAAAACCGAGAGGTTGATGCATATACACTATCTCATTAAGCTCACCATGTAAGAATGCATTCTTGACATCAAATTGATGAATCGGCCAAGCCTTAGATAAAGCAAGGCTAAGAACAGTTCGAATGGTCGCTGGCTTGACCACCGGACTAAAAGTTTCTCCACAATCTATGCCAACTTGCTGAGTTTTGCCATCACCTACAAGACGGGCTTTATGCTTCTCAAAATCACCGTTAGACTTCACTTTATGAGTAAAAATCCACATAGAACGAATGACATTAACATCAGGTGGACGGGGCACCAACTCCCACGTCTTATTTTTAATAAGAGCATTATATTCATCATCCATAGCCATTTTCCAATTTGGATCACGAAGAGCATCAATTGGGTTACGAGGAATAGGAGATTTCGTAACTTTAGAAATTGTAGCAACATTGCAATATTTTTTATTTGGCTTAAAAATGCCATGTTGGCTTCTTGTGACCATTTTTGGAATAGGAGTGGGCTGGGAAGGATGTGAGATAGTGGGCTGGGGAGGTTGTTGGGCCGTGGATGTCACCGAACTGGGTGATGGATAAGATGGTGATGGCGGCCCATGCTCAGGTGTTGGGTCCTTGAGCTGGGTTGGAGTAGCAGGAGAGGGAGAGTGATGTTGAGGGGAAGAAACATCCTCACCCATGTGAGGTTGGGCCGTGGGAATGGGCCTAGATGGAGTGGAAGTCTGCACATGATGAATGAGAGAAGGAGAGAGGCCTTCATCCAAAAAATCATAGGCAGTAGAAGAAGGAGAATGTAGCTTGGCAAAGGGAAACACGTTTTCATCAAAAAACACATGTCGGCATATGATTATTTTATTTGATGACAAGTTATAACACTTATATCCTCTATGATTAGGAGGGAATCCCAAAAACACACAAGGGGTGGAACGTGGTTGGAGCTTATGTATCGTGGTGGAAGGAATAAGAGGATAGCAAAGACACCCAAAAACCCGTAAGTGAGAATATGACGGTTCCCGACGATAGAGGACATGAACAGGAGACTTGTTCCCTAACAGCTTGCTAGGAATAATGTTATGCAAATAAGTGGCCATTTGTAAGGCATGATGCCAAAAGGAAGGTGGTAGAGATGCATGAGCAAGAAGAGTGCGAGTGATATTATTTAGAGATCGTATTTTTCTCTCGGCTTTTCCATTTTGTGATGAAGTATGGGGACAAGAGAGACGGAAAGACAACCCATTAGACTCACAAAATGCCCAAAACGAACTATTATCATACTCCCTCCCATTGTCACATTGGACATTCTTAATTGGTCGCTCAAATTGTGTTCGAATATGAGATTGAAAAGCTAAAAATGTATCGAAGACATCAGATTTTTTAGCTAAAGGAAAAGTCCACACAAATTTTGAGAAATCATCCAAAATGAGCATATAATAACGATGTCCCGAAGAACTTAAAACGGGAGAAGTCCAAAGATCACTATGCACTATATCAAAAGGTAAAGAAGTAGATGACATAGAAGAATAAAATGGCAATTTAATGTGTTTCCCAAATACACAAGAACGACAAATACTAGAACTTGAAGTACGAGTACATTCAATACTTTTATTACTACGAAGAGTAGCTAAAATAGATGACCCGGGATGACCCAAACGATCATGCCAAAGAGAGGGAGCTAAAGCTGCAAAACTCGAAGGTGTAGAAAGATTGGTGGAAGTGGTGTTGGTGAGAGGATAGAGATCACCCGTGCTATTACATCTCATTATTGGTATCCCCGTCCGATAATTCTTCACAAAGAAACCATAGGGGTCAAACTCAACAGTCACATTATTATCTAAGGTAAATTTGCGAACTGAAATAAGATTTTTTATGAGTTTGGGAGCATGAAGGACATTATTGAGAGATAAAGGAGGATGTGGGGATGAGAGTGTAGTACGACCACAACCAAGAATATGAATAGTATGACCACTTCCAACAACAATATTATTAGGATGATTGCTCAAATTAAAATAAGACGAGAGATTGCCCTTGGAGGATGTCATGTGAGAAGTGGCTCCGGTGTCCATGTACCACGAAGGATCGGGTTGGCTCAAAGTCATAGTATGCATTGCCGACTCGATATCCGTGGAAGTGTACTGTACGGACTGATTGGATGCGGCATAGGCTTGTTGAGGACGCGGACCCAAAATACCGGACTGCCTTGCTGGGCCTTGAGGACGAGCCCACCCTTGGAGGATGTCATGTGAGAAGTGGCTCCGATGTCCATGTACCACGAAGGATCGGGTTGGCTCAAAGTCATAGTATGCATTGCCGACTCGATATCTGTGGAAGTGTACTGTACGGACTGATTGGATGCGGCATAGGCTTGTTGAGGACGCGGACCCAAAATACCGGACTGCCTTGCTGGGCCTTGAGGACGAGCCCACCCTTGGAGGATGTCATGTGAGAAGTGGCTCCGGTGTCCATGTACCACGAAGGATCGGGTTGGCTCAAAGTCATAGTATGCATTGCCGACTCGATATCCGTGGAAGTGTACTGTACGGACTGATTGGATGCGGCATAGGCTTGTTGAGGACGCGGACCCAAAATACCGGACTGCCTTGCTGGGCCTTGAGGACGAGCCCACCCTTGGTTGGGGTACGGGCATGGAGGAGCAGCCCACTGAGGACCCCACCCCCAACCAGGGAACTGCGGCCACTGTGGCTGTTACTGCCATTTGGGTGGCGGGGACTGCCATTGCGGCTGTTGCTGCTGGGTAGAGCCACCCCGGCCACCACTACTGCCCCCGGATTTTCCACCTTTGCCACTGGATTTTCCTCCCTTACCACCGCCCTGTTTTCGGCCACCAGAATTCTTTTGTGGGTTTTTTCAGCCACGAGAACCACCAGACGTGTCATACCCATCATCAGAATCCCGAGAAGTCACCACCATTGCCGACGCCGAACTGGTTGCTGCCTGTTTAGCGAGCCCCGCCTCCTCAAGCGTGAGCATTGATCGAGCCTGGAAAAACAGAGGGAGTGGTGAACTCTGTCGGATAAGGGTACCAACACCCTTATAAGGTTCGGTGAGACCCGAAACCAACTGAAGGACCAATCGATTATTATCGACCGGTGCTCCAACATTTCGCAATTGATCGGAAAGACCCTTGAGCCTTTGACAGTAAGCCGATGCATTGAGAAAATCCTCCATTTTTGTAGTGGAGAATTCTTGTTCTAGAGTTACGGCACGAGAGTTTTGGTTGTCTTGGAAGATGTCACGCAACCTATCCCAAGCCTCCATGGCCGTAGCGTCGGGTTCGATAATGGTTTGCAAAAGATCGTTGGAAATTGTGGAATAAATCCAAGAGATCACGGCTGCATCCAAAGTAGACCATAACTCATTCTCCTCATCAGTGAGAGGAGCCTTTTCCTTCCCCTTATCCTTAGACTTAGGAGGAATAATATGATCCAGAACCCCCTTAGAATGAGCGTGAAGTTTGAAGAGTTCCGCCCAAGTAGAATATTGTGAGTTTTCGAATTCAAGAACAATCGGGATGGTGTTCTTGATATTCGTCACAATGAGTGCGGGGTGAAACGAGGACTTTGATTCCCCCATTGAAAGAAGCAGAGAAGAGGTAGAGAAAGAGAAAGATGGGCGGAAACGAGAGCTAGGGTGCAGCGGAAGAAAGTCGCCCTAGTGCTCTGATACCATAAAAGAATATTTTCCGTGTCCGTTTCCTTCATTGCTCATCAATATTTATACAATTTACATGGAATAATTCAGCCATAATTCTAGGCTATAAACTAGGCAATAGACTAGGAAACAATCAACATATCCTACAAACTAGGAAACGATATATACACTTGACTAAGATAATTATATACATAATTATCTTAGCATAAACATATCCTACAAACTAGGAAACGATATATACACTTGACTAAGATAATTATGAATTATATACATAATTATCTTAACACAATAGACTAGGTAACAATAAACATATTCTACAAACTAGGAAACAATATATACACTTGACTAAGATAATTATATACATAATTATCTTAACAATAATAATAATAATAATAATAATAATTTTTTAAAAAACTTTAATTTATATATGATTTTGTTCAATTTATATTCAATTTTACCAAAATTAAAAACCTTCATCAAAAAATTATGATGTGACAAGTTAAATAATGAGTGTCACACAGGCAACTTTCGAAAAATATTTGAAATTCCAACAAAATTGAATAAATAAAAAATTAAAAATCATTATAAAAAGATCCTATAGTATTAGAGCTCTTACGTTTAAAACGGCTAAAATTAACGGACACAAAAATAAAATTTTATCTAAGTTCTTTGACCCTTTTAAGTTATAAACTCACGAGGAGGCAGCTGCATTATTAAATATTTTATTTTTATTTTTTTGTTATTTTAAAATTTCAAAATAACCTATTTATTTGGTAATAAGAAGTTCATGCGCTTATTTGATCCATTTTAAAAATAAAAATTATATTTGTACGAAAAAATAATTTATAGTCCAATTTTAGCCTGATAACTAATTTAGAGGCTAATTTATACTTTTTTTCTATTTTGTTTTTCTAAAAGAAAAAAGATCAAACTTAAAGGTTTTTTTATTATAATTATCCCAGAAATACAATATGTTTTGTTCGAAGCCAAAATACAATGTTGAAACACACTAATAAACAAAGTATTGATAAAACAATATATGTATATTTAGGGACATCCGAAAATAGATTCAGTTTTCTAAGTGAAATGATTTTCACACATTCTTCACTTTTGTGCATAACTATTTTGTCTTGTGGTGCTGACCTAAATTCATAAATCAATTCCTTATATATAAATAAGTCGGATCCATCCACAAATATCGAAGTCTTGTGAATTTGACCTAAGACACTGTTCCTCGATGGACTTGTTTCGCTCATACAAAATCTGAAACTTTTTTTTAAAATCACATTTCTTTTGTAAAAAGTAATGTTTTTTTGTACATTATTTGAAAAGTATTATTTTTTTACGACAAAATTAATACTTTTCACTATAAAAGTATTACTCTAATTTCACTAAAACAAATGTTAGATTCAAAACACGTACGCGCACACATCAAGCACTGGATCCGTGACTATTTTATTTATTTATTTTATTTTATTGTTTGGAGATTAAAATCAGATCAACCAGAATCCAAGCGTTTTGCCATTTTCTGTAAGGATCCAATCCATTTAATGTAAGGAGATGAGTGATTGGTGCATATAAGTTATTATCTATATATGATATATTTGGTAGATATGCTTTAAGTTTTCATTTTTCTCATCTAGAATTAGGGATGAAAATTTTCTTATGGGAAACCATCCCGTTGGTGGAGGAATCCCTTCCAAATTGGGGATGGTAGCCGAAATAAAATATAACGGGAATGGTGATCGGTTCAGTATTTATGCTCCCACCATTTTTTTATGATATTTTTAACGATTATTAATAATATATAAATATTAAAAATCTAATTTATTATTTTAGGTCTAGAAAATTATAGTCAGTATATGAAATATTAGTGTTGTGCAGACTTGTGGTTTTATAAAATAACGTTGGTTATGGTAGTGTAATTTGATGAAGTTTTATTATTTTAGAACTTAGTTAATAGTTATGTACTTATTGTTAATTTTAGTGACAATGATGTTATTTTTGTAATTCATCTCTTTGATATTATTCCTTCAGTTTTAACTTTAGAAGATTATTCTATTGAATTGAAATTCATAAAAAACATATATGGAACCCGAATCGCAATGGGATATTTGTTTCTCGATCGAGTGAAATGGTAGCGAACACATATTTAGTGTTATATTCTAATAAGAAGATGATAATTAATTCCAATAGCATCTTCGAACTCGACCATTGTCATTTATATCTAGAATTTTATGTATAAATTTATTCACCTCGATATTATATATGTGTGTGTGTCTTAATGGGATATGGAAGTACATATAATACAATGTTGCATGGCCGAGCCACCACACCCTTCCCTGCCCCAAAGGCCAGAAAATGACCTGTTTTGTTTGCACCCCCCATGCATCATAATGAAGTAAAAAGTTGCTTGTGGTTAAAATTTGCCTGCTATATTTCCTTCAAATCACATCCACTCATGCACTAGGTGGAGGAGAAAAGGTAAAACGAGAGAGAGAGAGAGAGAGAGAGAGAGAGAGAGAGAGAAGAGACCAATGAAAGGACCACAAAATAGAAGCTTTAAGAAACAAATCGGAATAATTGAGCCACTAATTAATTAAAGGAGAAAACACCAAAACTTCCTCAAAGCTGTGAAAAAGAAAGGGAAAAGAAGCTGCCAAATACATGTCCATCTGCAATGCCAATGGACCCATCAGGAATCCGTAATTAGGTCACACGACCAATAAGAAGGAACCCTTTAAGATGAACATGGAAATTACAGCCAATCAGAAACCAGATAAGAACCATTCATGGGCCCCACACCTCACTCTTACACTGTAGCAACCCCCCCCCCCCCCCAAATCCATTGGACAAGATCCACTAAACTGCTTCATAACTGAAAGTGAGCCTGTTTGTGGGTCTATACTATTCACAATCAAGAACCTCAACACATAATTCTTATATATGAAAAACACTTTTTCCATCGGAATTCGCAGTTTAATCTGTACTTGTTACAACTATGAATATCACTGATCAGAGCAAAGCTTCCAATGTTCTTGGCGGCAAAACAGCTAGGGCTTGTGACAGCTGTTTGCTGAAGAGGGCTCGATGGTTTTGCGCGGCAGACGATGCTTTTCTCTGCCAAGCTTGCGACGCCACGGTGCACTCGGCTAACCCCTTGGCCAGCCGACACGAACGGGTTCGGCTCGAAACCTCGTCGTGCAAGATCAGGGATTCCAATCCTTCCCCACCCGCCTGGCACCAGGGGTTCACCCGCAAGGCCAGAACCCCGAGGCAGGTGAAGGGGGGGCCGCGGGCCCCGCCACCAGCCAACCACCAGCTGCCACTTGTCCCTGAGATTAATTGTGAAGACCCTTTTCCCGAGGAGAGCGATGAACAGCACTTTTGTAGGGTTCCAGTTTTTGACGCTTTTGGGGATGAGTTTTGTATGGTGAAGGAGGGAGATGTACTGTTTGATCTTAATCAGGATGTTTCTGGGAATATGATGTTGGACGATGATGGCGATTTGAATCTTGATGTTTTGTTGGGCAATTGCGATGAGGAACTTGCAGAATTTGCAGCAGATGTTGAGGGTTTGTTAGGAAATAATGGAGCTGAAGATAAGAACTTAGGGTTGGGAGCAAAAGACTGTCGAGAAGGATTAATCCATGAATTTTCGGATGGAAAAAGGGTAAAAATCGAAGAAAAAGAAGATGATGACGACGATGATGAAGAAGTGAAAGTTGTGATAGCATGCAATTTTGATCCGTCGCTCGAGATGGAATTAAATTGGGACTTTAATTATGCATCCAGCTCCATGAATGGGGAATCTGGGGAAGAGATGAAAGGGGGACCCACCGTAAAGACAAAGTTGAAAATCGACGTTGGAATGGATGATTCAGAAGATAAGAAGAGGATGTTGCTGAGGCTCAACTATGAAGCAGTAATCGCTGCTTGGGCTTCTCAAGGTTCTCCATGGACAGACGGAATTCGACCTCAGTTTAACCTAGACGAATTCATGGTAACTCTCTCTCTCTCTCTCTCTCTAGGTTAGATTATGAGTCTTGAACTTGTGCCAATCAATATGAACGTACAATTTCAGGTAGCATGCTTGGGAGGAAGTAGCTATCATCAATGCGGCGGAGGTGGGGGCCGATTTTCGGGCAGGAGTAATGCCGGAAGAGAAGCAAGAGTGTCGAGATACAGGGAAAAGAGAAGGACAAGGTTGTTCTCGAAGAAGATCAGGTACGAGGTTAGGAAACTAAATGCAGAGAAGAGACCACGAATGAAAGGTCGGTTTGTGAAGAGGACGCAATTTTCAGGGTCTTCTTTACCCTATCAGTTGATGAATAAATGATCAACTTTGCAGAAACGAAAATGTTCGTCTATCCATTGTGCGCACATATTACTCGATGTCTAAAGATTATCTAAATTTGAAACTAATCACCCTTTTTTTATGTGCGACACATCAACGGTGGACAGACAAGCTCGGATACATGTATATGTACATTAACTCAAGAGTATAGCAACCAAATTGAATGTGCAATTTGGTAGGCTTAACAAACTAAGATTTGTTTGGAATAAAAGGAGGTGAATTGTAGTCCATGTGCAAAAGAATTTCCTGATCACATGTGTAATATTTAAAATGGTGATATGCTGGTTTATTTGAAATTTTAGTCTATGTAATTTTTCTATATATATTTAGTAAGCTTCCATGTCTTTTAGTTTGTCGAGTTATATAAAAAAAAAAAAATATCATTATTATATAATTATATTACATCTATTATTCTAGCAGTTGGATTGTCGCAATGGTCATTTCAAAATCTCATCTTTTTTTGCATGTCAGCATTAGTGGGTTGTTAAGCAATTGAGATAGTCTTATCTTAAGATTGTTGTGCAAAATTTTTACGTATTTAGTCCCACTAAATTAGGGTAAAAACAGTTTGGTCCAAAGTTTGCTTTGTTTAGTCCTCTATTTTGTTTTTTTTTTGCACTTTTGGTCCTAATATCGTAGTTTTTTGGTCCCAATGATCCAACAATTGAGTAACTGGTCGTTAGGTGAATTAATTCGGGTGTTAACCGACTGTAAAGGGTGCATTTGGAGGGACCAAAATGCAAAGAATGAATTCAAAATATTAAAGAAATTTATTAATTAAATTAAAAAGTTGAAATATATATCTTTTAAATCAAGACACTATAAAATAATATGAAGTATTATTGAAACTAATATGTTCTCCTGTGCGATGCACGAGCATATTATTATAATATAATATTATTAAATTTCATAAATACATAAAATTAATATTTTTTAAAAATATATATAATTATGTTTAAATAAATTATATATGTACAATGATTATAATAAGAATATAAATATTATACATAAAATTATATGTGAACATTAATTAATTTTATTTATAAAATGTAATCATCAAATTATCAAATATATAGTATTTTCTTCTGAAATCAAGAAAATTGATTAAAACCTGGTTCATCAATGTAAATATTTTTATTATTATATATAGCATTGAATCTACCACAAATTCATAATTGATTTGTTAAAATTAAGTAATTATGAAGATATATAATTTTTTATTAGGTTTGATAAAATTAGTAACATTACCAATATTAACAAATAAAGATATAAAACATAGAAACAATCATTTTATTATTATATATACTAGTATGTATTCCCATGCGATGCACATATATATTACTATAGTATAATATTATTAAATTTCAAAGATACATAAATTTAATATTTAAAAAAAATATATATATATAATTATATTCAATAATTTATATATGTACCATGATTATAATAAGGATATAAATATTATATATAAAATTATATGTGAATATTAATTAATTTTATTTATAAAATACAATCATCAAATTACCAAATATATAGTATTGTCTTTTGAAATCAAGAAAATTAAATAAGATCGGGTATATCAATGTGAACAGGTTTTCTAATTATATATAGCAACGAATTTGCCACAAATTCATAAGTGATTTGTTAAAATCAAAGTAATTATGAAGATATGTGATTTATTTTATTAGTTTTGCTAAAAATTAGTAACATTACCAATATTAATTAATAAAAATATAAAAAATTAAAAAAAATGAATGCTTATTGGTTAGAAATATAACAACATTTTCTAAAAATTTATCTTTCCATTTGTGGAAAGAAAAATGGATGGGAAAAATGAAAATAACAAATATAGATAAGTGAGTTTATTATTATTATTATTATTATTATTATTATTATTATTATTATTATTATTATATATAGATATAGATATATGGAAAACATTTACAACTTGAGAGATCAATAAATACTATAACAAACCTGAAAATTGATTGAAAAATATGAAAACCAATCAATAACAGATAAAACCCTGAATTTTTTTATTTTTTTAAATTGCTTAAAATTTCTGAAAATTTTATATTTGAGGAATATATTATTGATATTTGAAAATAATTTGGGAAACTTATAAATCAATAATAATGAAATATAAAAAAACCTAAAAGTTAATTAAAAATGCATGTATATTAACACAGCTTTGTCAATATGTCAATATCCATATTTAAATTTTATATATATATATATATATATATATGCATAAGTAGAATGCATGTTTCAATTTGTATTAACCTGCCCAGATGTGATATCTATTTTTAGCATATATATATATATATATATTTTTTTTTGGTTACATTAATTACGAGCTCATCTCAACCAATTAAACTTCAAAACTACAACTTTTAAAAATATTTAACAATTTAATCATACATAAAATAAAAATGAAAAATTGACGCCCTCATTGACGAGGCACCATGTCGTCCGCCCCAGGCCCGGCTTTCCTCATGTCACATAAATATAGTCTAATAACTAGATTAGAGATATATAAATATTATATATTGGATGCACCGTGCAATTCAATTTACAGTATTACTTATTTGACTAAAAGTATTACTTGTGCACTTTAAAAATATTGCTACTAAAATTCGATGCACAAGAAACTCACTCAAATTTTAATAA
This sequence comes from Caryopteris x clandonensis, assembly GCA_028749325.2. Taxonomy (NCBI): domain Eukaryota; kingdom Viridiplantae; phylum Streptophyta; class Magnoliopsida; order Lamiales; family Lamiaceae; genus Caryopteris; species Caryopteris x clandonensis. Next base: position 5,978,044 of record JAPYKT020000003.1, on the reverse strand, counting down.
GTGTTATGTATTTATTGACTTATAACATAGATGGTTAAACTAAAAAATTATTTTGATAGATATTGATGAGTTATAACATAAATGGTTAAAGTTATTTCTATATTTGTATTTGATAGTTAATTACTACAAATAACAGCTCTAATACAATTTTGTACAACTGTAAATTTGAAAAAACAAAATAAAATTACTTTGAAAACGTTAACAATATTATTGTAGTCCCCAATGCATAGCTGGTTGTACTTTGTTGTTTTTATTGCAATTTCATTACAAAGACATGCTTGGTACAATCTTAATGAAAGTTATAAATAACACAAAGTTATAACATCAATAAAAAATACAAGGTTGAAGTCAAAACAGGAAAATGATACTTTTCACTTCATGAAGAAATGTTACTGTTATGATTATAGTACTTAATTAAATCTTTATATTGTCCTTCGATTTTTGTTTCGTATGTCCTGTTTAATTTATTTCTTAAAAAAAAAAAAAAGATTTCCGTTGAACTAATTATAATAATCTTATGTTATACTTGATTTGTTCGAAAATAAAAATTCACATTTCATAAAGCTACAACTTTTATTTTTTGGTTAATTATATGACTTTAATTATTTTTTTATTTAACTTATACAATCACATGTAACATTAAAATCTTTAAAATTTTATTTTGATCAATAAAACGAGATATCTACGTGATATAATAATCATATGCGAAAACAGAAGCAAAAGCCCGTCTAGCTCAGTTGGTAGAGCGCAAGGCTCTTAACCTTGTGGTCGTGGGTTCGAGCCCCACGGTGGGCGCACTTTTTCAATTTCATTAATTTTTCAATTTATTATTCTATTGGTCGTATTTACATACTTTTTTCTGGGCTAAGATTATGAGAATGAATAGAATATATTAGTAAATTTTGCTTTGGAACCCCAAAAAAGAAATAATAATAATATATTACATCATATGTTATTAATGTGGATATATAAATATGACTTATACAATTTTATAGTATAATAATATAATTCATCATATATTATTAATGTAATAAAACATATTTTATATTGTACATTGCATTGGATATGTCGTTATAGTAAAAAATTTCACTATAGAAAATATTTATGAAATATTATTATCGCATAGTTTTAATATGCTACTCAACTCAACTTTGAACAAGAAATAAAAATACGGTTCAGAGCTGTCAAAGTGCAATAAATTAAAGATACAGTTTTTTTCCTAAGAACATACAAAATAAAAGGATACTCATTATGGAACTAAATAAATCAAAACTTAAAAGTATGTCAAATCATCAAATAAACCTAAATTTTTTTAAAATTTATTAACGGCATTATAGTCATATAATTTAGCCATAAAATATTCCATTCAATTCAAAAACAGAGTAATATTTTTTTAAAAAAAAAATTGTCATATTTTAAAAGCTAAAGTCTCATTTAATTAATTACGTGGTTCGATCTTGTGAAAGATCTACATCCACGACAGAGAAATTGAGCTATATTATTACTGAACAATCTTACAAATCACTCACTGAATTACACTTCAAGATCTTGATAAATGTGATCAAATATTCACTCACAACTCACTGCAAACTTCTCTCAATTCTCTCTGCAATTTCACTGATCTTGAATTGAATTAAAATTATGTTTCTCTCTCTGCTGATAACTCTCCTATATTCCTTCTAAACCAATCACATCAATAACCGCTTAGCCACGTGGCAAAATGAGCTGCATCTCTAACTGAAATCAGTCCCTAGTTAACTGCATGTCTAACTGAAATCAGCTCCTAATTAACTGCATGGATTCACCCTTTGCTGTAGGCTCGGGCAAACTCCAAAACAGGTAAATTTGTTGTTGATGTGGCAACTTAATCAACAAGTAATCAGCTGCACTTCTCCTTTATTCACCCATGCACTCGGCCAATCGATTGCTGAGACATGAGATAAGTGATTCAAAAGCTACACTTAAGCTTCAGCTTCACAAATCTCCACTTTAGCTATGAATCACTTCATAGCCATACTTACTGACTTACTTCAACTGAAAATGTAAGCTCCACATAGAGCATCACTTCCTAGCAGCTCCACTTTGAGCTGCTACTTCCACAGAACTCAGTTATACCATCCCAATAGAACCAAGACTAAGCTCAAACTTAGGAGCTTGCAAAGCCTTGGTGAATGCATCAGCTGGATTGACAACAGTGTCAATTTTGCTCACCACAATACTTCCTTTCTCAGTTAAATCTCTAACAAAGTAAAACTTAACATCAATATGTTTCGTGCGTTCGTGGTACCCCTGATGTTTGCAGATTGATTGTCACAAAACACAGTTACCTTATCCTGCACTACTCCAAACTCTGACAAAATACCTTGCAACCAAATCCCCTCCTTCACAGCCTCTATCACGGCCACATATTCTGCTTCTGTAGTAGAAAGAGCTACCACACATTGATGTGTTGCTTTCCAACTAACTGTTGTCCCAAACAGGGTGAACACATACCCAGTTAGACTCTTCCTTGTATCAATGTTTGCTGCATAGTCAGCATCAACAATCCAACAAGTGAATCACCATCTGAGGTAGACTGCTTGAACTTCAAACACTTTGCAACAGATCCTTTCAAGTATCTCATTGCCCACCATTGCATACATCAAAGATCCCACACTGCTCACATATGGAATCACTGCAATTCCCTTCATCTCTTCTTCTGTCTTAGCTCCTTGATGTATAAACAACTTTAAACCAGTCTTGATGGGTGTAGAAACTGACTTGCATTTATTCATGTTATATCTGCAAAAAACTTTATCAAGATAAGTTAATTGTGACAGAGTAACATCACCCTCTTCCCTGTTCCTTTTGATCTGCATTCCAAGAATAACTCTGGCCTCCCCCAAATCTTTCATCTCAAATACCTTTTTGAGAATCTACTTCACCTTATTAATGCTAGTCATAGTTTCACATGCTATTAGCATGTCATCCACATATAGTAGAAGATATGTGAATGAATTTCCCTCCCTTTTGATGTAAACACAGCTATCATATAAGCTTCTTGAGAAACCTTGTGACATAATGAACTCATCAAAACGCAAATACCATTGTCTGGGTGACTGTTTGAGACCATAGAGTGATCTTTGGAGTTTGTAAGCCTTACTGTCACCTCCTTCAGCTGAAACACCATCTGGCAACTTCATGTAGATGTCTTCAATCAGCTTTCCATGTAAGAAGGTTGTTGTAACATCCATTTGATGCAACTCTAGATTGAATTTAGCAACTAGTGCCAATAAAATCCTTATAGAGCAGTGCTTGACCACTGGGGAAAAGATTTCATTGTAGTCTATGCCCTCTTTCTGAGAAAAACCTTTTGCTACCAGCCTAGCTTTATACCTTATTCCTCTTTCCTTAGTTGCCTCTGGTTTTTTCTTAAAAATCCACTTACAACCAACCAACTTATGAGAATGAGGCTTAGTAACTATCTTCCATGTATTGTTCTTGCTAAGAGATAGCAATTCCTCTTCCATGGCTACCATCCATTTATCTCTTTCATCACAGGTAATGGCTTCTTGATAGTTCCTAAGCTCATAGGACTCCACTTCAAGGGCTGTAAGGAGAGCAAAAGAGACTCAATCTTCCTGTTTGTATCTCACTGGAGGTCTGATTTCTCTTCTACTTATGTCCCTTGCAAGTTGATAACTGTTGTAGCTGGTTTGTTCCCTCTCTTCCACTGACTCATCATCTTCCTGTTGTGGTTGAGATGATGATGCACCATCGGCTCCTTGTTCCATAGTAACAACATCTGGTGTTTGTTGCACCACTTCCTTCCCTTTCTGTAAGCTGACTTCTGTCATGGGAAACTTTGTCTCATCAAATATTACATCACTGCTAACCAAGAACTTCTGTGTGTCCAAACACCAGAGTTTGTAACCCTTGATGCCAGTAGGATAACCAACAATTACACATTTGATTGCCCTTGGATCTAGCTTATCATGTCTGACATGTGCATATGCCAGACAACCCAACACCTTTAGATGACTGTATTCAGCAGGCACACCAGTCCACTTCTCTTGTGGTGTCTTAAAATCAATAGCCGAACATGGGCTACGATTGATAAGATAAGCCATAGAGCTGACAATCTCACCCCAAAATGACTTGTGTAGACCAGAGTCACTTAACACATACCTCACTCTCTCAAGTAAGGTTTGATTCATCCTCTCAGCTACTCCATTCTGCTGTGGAGTACCAGGAACTGTGTGATGCCTGGTAATCCCTTTTTCTTTGCAAAAGATAATGAACTCTTGTGACATAAACTTCAGTCCATTGTCTGTTCTTAGATACTGCACTTTCTTACCACTTTTGTTCTCAGCTTCAGCAACCCAATCTCTGAATTTTGAGAAAGCTTCTGACTTTGTTTTGAGAATGTAAATCCAGACTTTTCTGCTGTAATCATCAATCAAAGACATGAAGTACCTTCCTCCACCTTTTGTATAATATTATGATGGCCCCCATAAATCTAAATGTATGTATTCCAGCTTCTTAGTAGAGACATGAACACCAGTTGGAAACCTTAACCTTCTTGTTTTGCCTGCAATGCAATGTTCACACAGTTGTACCCGAGTTACATGATTTCCAGCCAGTAAACCATCTTTTGCTAGAACTTCAAGACCTCTATTTCCCAGGTGACCCAACCTTGAATTCCATAGGTATGAGTTGTTTCTATGAGTAACAACATGAGACTGACCAGTGACAATATTTCCCTTTTAGCCGCCTTGAACGCCTGTCACATTTCTCTTTTAGCCGCCTTGCGGTTTTTCATTCTACTCTTCATCTTGATGATGATTTTTGGAAGAACAGCGTATTGATTTCATCAATATTGCTGGGATTATCACATTTATCCTGTGATTTACAAAAAAAAAAAACAAGAGAGAGAAACACAATTGGGGAACGTCTATCATTAGGCACTGTTGGCTATTTTCTTTGATGATTTTGTTTCTCCTGTTTGCGATTTATGTTCTGGGTTTCAGATAGCATTCCAGTGATGGATGTATAATACAGTTTGTGATTTTGTTTCTGTCCCTAGCGATGGATTTTTGAAGGGTCTATTATGGTTTTTTCGGATTGGGATTCATTTTTCTTTCCTCGCTCTTGGCGAACTGGAGAGTTTTCCACATTGGGGTTACTGTATTGGCGAGTTCTCATGGGTGGTAATGTTTCATTGGTTCTCTCATTCCTGCTGGGTGCTGCGATCATCACCGGGAAGACATCTACAATGGTGGTTCGTAATCTATGATTGGGACTAAGTTAACTCGTGTGGCGCTCAGTCATTTCTAGGGTTTGACCGAGTCAATACTGACTTATAATCTGACTCGGCCCTAACCCAACTCGGGTCTATGATGCTCGCTATTGCTGTTGTATCTTTGCTGCATTGATCCTATTTCCCTGGCTGCTGAAAATTGTCTCCTGCTGCTGAATCTTACTTACCTGCTGCTGCAATCTGCTGTAGCTGCAGGGTGAAGACATGTCTGCTGCCAAATATGGTTCACTGGTCCTGATGCTGTTATGCTGATGAGTGCGTCGTTGCTGCTGAAATTTTTTGTTCGAGGGATAATGCTGTTTTCTTCTTCTGGTCCACTGGCTGTTATGCGGGTTTAGATGCTGAGTTTGTCATTGATGGTGCCGAATTACTGCTGATACTGTAGCTGCGGCCTGTTAATATTGCTGCAGCTGTCCTGCTGCTGTCCTGTGCTGATATTGCTGTTGCCGGTCCGTTTGTTGGTCCTGCTGTTCTCTCTTGATGGCCCATTTGTTGTTGCTAAGTGGGCTGCCGGCTTCTATGCTGGTTTGAGAGGTGTTGGCTTCCACTTTGGAATGCTGATACCAGTTTTTTTGAAGGGGTCTGGAAATTCCTACTTGAAGGCTGTTTTGCTCCTGCATTAGAGCTTTCTAGTTTGTTATGTTGGCCTTTATGTTTATGGTTTTTATGCCACATATTTACAGTTTTTAGGGTACTTGTTCCTGTCCCCGTGCTGGGCTTCGGGACTAGTTTTTATTTTCTTCGGGTATGCCCGAGTATTGGTGTACTACAAACTTTTTTTATTTTATTTAATTTTTGCGGTTTTGACCAAAAAAAAAGAAAATACAATTCATTACTTCTAACTCCCTTCATCAATACTACTCCATCTTTTGAAATCTTCATCTTCCCTCTCTGTGATTCAAACTTGTAACCATTTGAATCAAAGACTCCAAGAGATATGAGGTTTCTTCTCAAGTCTGGTACATATCTCACTTTTGACAACTTTATCTTACCATCATACATCTTGATCTTGACACTTCCAATCCCTCTAATCTTGCATGTATGATCATTTCCAAGCAGGACTGTTCCTCCATTAATGAGTGTGATTTCAGAGAACCACTCCCTTATTGGAGTCATGTGAAAGCTACATCCTGAATCCAAAACCCAATCACCATTTTCTTCACTTGCAGATGCCATCAGACTTTCACTGTCACATACCATCAAGCTCTCACAATCCTCTTCCCTAGTTTGTTGGTTTGCTGAGGCACTGTTGGCTTGATTTCTCTTCTTTTGATTGCGTTGGTCATTTGCAAACCTAGACATCATTGCCTTCCACTTACTGCAGTCCTTCTTGTAGTGCCCAGGTTCTTGGCAGTGAAAGCATTTTCTATCTTCTGGATCAACCCAGCCCTCACCAGGTTTCCTATCTGACTTGTTAACTTGTTTCTATGGTGGTTTCTTCCCTTGTTTCTGAGGTGGTTTTCCCTTCTTGACATTCAGACATTCACCACCAGCAGCCACCACCTTGTGATCTGAAGACTTGTGTAATTCTTTACACTTCAAGACTACCTGGACATCTTCCAAAGATATAGACTCCTTATTTCCAAATAGAAGAGTATCTCTGAAATTTTCAAACGCTTTTGTCTCCAGCCATTCTAAACGAATACAATTTCTGTTTCATGTAGAGTCTATTTGCTAGAGTCTTTGCCATGTAGAGAGATCCTAACCTTTCCCAGACTGCCAAAGCAGTGGTTTCTTTGGAGACTTCGCGTAGAGCCTTGTCCCCCAAATACAGGAGAACCATGCTTCGAGCCTTTGCATCACTCTGAGCATGATCTTCTGGTTTATCTTCCTTCTCTTTTCCAGATGAAGAGATTTTCTTCTTCACCACAGCCTCGCCTAATCCTTGTTGGATTAGCAGAGCTTCCATTTTCACCTTCCATAGACCGAAGTCTACCTTATCCGAGAGCTTCTCCACTTCAAACCTCGTCGCCATTGAATTGATCAGGTAGTTTTCCCACAGACGGCGCCAAATTGTCAAGAAAATCAAGCTGAAACCGCGATCAAAACAACACAACAACATATTGAAAAAATGAAGAACACACATACACAATGCAATTGGATTTATGTGGTTAGATCTTGTGAAAGATCTACATCCACGGCAGAGAAATTGAGCTATATTATTATTGAACAATCTTACAAATCACTCATTGAATTACACTTCAAGATCTTGATCAATGTGATCAAATCTTCACCCACAACTCACTGCAAACTTCTCTCAATTCTCTCTGCAATCTCACTGAACTTGAATTGAATTAAAATTAGGTTTCTCTCTCTGCTTATAACTCTCCTATATTCCTTCTCAACCAATCACATCAATAACCGCTTAGCCACATGGCAAAATGAGCTGCATCTCTAACTGAAATCAGTTCCTAGTTAACTGCATGTCTAACTGAAATCAACTCCTAATTAACTGCATGGATTCACCCTTTGCTGCAGGCTTGGGCAAACTCCAAAACAGGTAAATTTGTTGCTGATGTGGCAACTTAATCAACAAGTAATCATCTACACTTCTCCTTCATTCACCCATGCACTCGGCCAATCAATTACTGAGACTTGAGATAAGTAATTCAGAAGCTACACTTAAGCTTCAGCTTCACAATAAATTATAAGACATAATTTGTGAAATCAACAAATAAAATAAAAAGTCATATAAAGCTTTGTATATATGTTTTTTTAATGACATAACTCATGTGAGCGTTCTAATTGTAAAAATAAATATTTATATATATTAAATATAAATTAGATATGGTCATAAAAAAGGCTCAGCCAACACAATCAACACGGAGTCAATGCGGTCATTGCATGGTCAACACACTTTTTTCGCTAATCCCTTTTGCTATCTTTGTAATATATATATATATATATATATATAACATTTTCAATACAAACTGTAACGTTTTCAATGAAAAATATAACATCTTGGAAAGAAATAAAATACATTTGATTTAATGCAAAAACTTCTGTAAAACGGTTGCACGTGTGATACAATGTAAGGTTTTACTTGTTTAACTATAAAATATTACTTGTTTAACTATAAAATACCATCATTTTTTTAATTGTATTACTAATGATTAGTTACCTTAAAATAGTAACACTTTATAGTTAAACAAGTAATACTTTATATTTATATAAGTAATACCTTAAATCGTGTCACACGTGCAACCGTTTCAGAGGAGACCCACTCTTGATTTAAAGCATCATGAGGTTAAACAAAATATTCACTTTCAAAATAAATAATATTACTTGTGGTTGATTTTTTTTTTCTTTTGAAAGAGTATCAATTTATTTCAATATATGTATATCTCATTTTTATATTTTAATTAATAATATTTTTCACAAAAACCAATATTTTTATTGAAAATGTGTTACATATGGTTTATAAGTATTAGTAATGAGATTTAAAAAATATATTCTCTATACAAATCAAAAGTATTACTTTATGTTGAAAATATATCATTTTTTTCAAAAAGATATCTATTTGTCATAAATGTTTCAATTTTAACTCTAATTCTATTAGTATTAATTTTTACATAATGCATTTAGTTTTGTTGGAATAACATTACTTATGTTTTAAGAGTCGGGTTAGTTGCATAAAAATCACGAGTGCTTGTAAAAAAAATTAATCACAAAAGTTTAATATTTGCAATAACACCATTGTTTCAATTTTTACAATCCAAAACATGTGACAATTTTATGATATAAAAATTTAATCATTTTCGTTTAATTTTTGCAATAATACCACCTTTTCAATTTTTGCAATCCAAAATATGTATCAATTTTATGATAATTTTTTTTTATATATTTAGTTTGATTTTATTATTATTGTTGTTGTTGTATTTGACATTATGTATAAGAAATTATCTTTTGCAAATCATTTCTATTACATCTGAAATGATGGTAAAAACTTAATGAACATTTTATCTTTAGTCAAATAGAATATCTACAAATTCATACACATTAATGATTTAGTTTATCTACTTGAATATTTGCATTCAAGATCAGTATTAGATTAAAAAATATTAATTTTAAATTTAATTATAGAAATTTATAAATAGATTTATTTATTGATTACAAAATCTAATATTTAAATAAATTCATAATATAAACGCATACTATCATTTGTGATAAAAAATTGTCTACATTGGCGATACAATATCGCCTGAAATTTATTAAAATAACTATTGTGTGCTTTGTATTGTAAAATTTTAAAAGATGATGCTTACATTATAAAATTAAAAGATCATGATTAAAATGTAAATTTATTAAAAAAATAAAAAGTTATGACTTTTTATATAATTAATCTTTAAAGTAGTACTAATGAATTTAAAAGCAAGTATCATTATTAGCATAAAAAAATCATAATATTTGTTGAAAAAATATTAAATTTTCTTGAAAAATTATCGAAATTTTCTTACAAAAATATAAATTTTGTTGAAAAAATACTGACTTTTGTTCATACATTTTTTGTATGCGATTTTAGGTGAGCAATTAAAATAAAATATTAATTTTGGCCATAGTGGATTTCATTCATTATTAAGACTTCTCAAAATACAAAATATAACTTATTTAAAAAAGGTGTCAACTTTTTATAAATAAATAAATATATATATATATATATTATATCATTTTTTGCAACAAAAATATGTATTTAAGTTAAAACTGTATTCCTTTATGAAAACAGTAAAATAATGGACTATATCTATATATATATATATTAACCGCATGTTATTACTATATTTAATCCGTACTTAATTAATTTAACTATGTGTATTTACATAAGACCGTCTTATAGAAGACCACCTCTTTTTCAATGAATACCAATCTTATGCACATCATTTGTAAACTAATACCAAAACATCACAAAACTCACCAACATTATTGATTTTCTTTTCTGAAAAGGAACATGATAAAACTTTTTGTTTTTAATTATCCTAAATTGAATCGAAAATAGATTCAATTTTCTAAGTGGAATATTTTCCTTGAAACTACTTTTATTTTTTTCCGATTTTACTTTTGTATACCCTATTTAGGTTTTTTTTTTCTTTAAATAAAAACTAGAAAGTTTTCTGAAATAAATTAGATAATGTATAAATGGAGCACAAAAATGAAAACCACTAGCCCGTCTAGCTCAGTTGGTAGAGCGCAAGGCTCTTAACCTTGTGGTCGTGGGTTCGAGCCCCACGGTGGGCGCTTCATCTGTTTTTCAATTTTTGTTCACTAATTTAATATATTTTATGTGAAAAATAGATAACAAATAATAATAATAATAATAATAATAATAACAACATTTTGAAATTATTTCAAAAGTAAAAATAAAGAAAAAAAAACTCTGCTCCCTGTCAACGCCAACGAAAGCTTGGGCAGCAAGTCAGTAGTTGAATGGTCAAACTGAAGCTGACCAGGGCTGGGGCGTATCAATTTCCCGAACACAACCAGACTATAACCAATGGGTCTGAACTTTGATTATGTATTGGCGATGACCCGTGCACGGAATACCCAGTAGCCCATCCTTTCCAAGGAAGTCTTTGGTCAAAGATCTCCTTTCCGAGATAGACCCCATTAGTTATAGCAATTTCTTAATGCACCTATTTGTTATTAATAAATTTTATTTACATAAAGAAATCATAATTAATTGGCTTGTGACTTTTTGCAGCAGAGTGTTCATTTTATAAAAGACTAATTAGAATAATAAATTATTAGTAACACTTTTTTTTTTCCGATTGAGCATTAATGTAAATCAAACAAATTTATGTCATTTTTATAGTCCAATTAAAAAATTATTAAGATATAAAATACATAAAACAAAATTAAGCAATATTAATTTTGTAAATTTTATATTTTTCTTAAATAATCTCACATTTGTATTTCATATAAAAAATAAATATCAAAAGATATTATAATAAATCTCAAAAAATATTTTTAAATTTAAAAATTAATGTATATGCAATATAGATATCAAATAAAGAATTTTAAAGAGAGTTTTAATATATTTTCTTATAAAAAATTAGATGTCCACCCGAGCGAGGCACGTATAGTGATATAATATATTTATTATATTAATAATTTATTATAAAATTATGTTATTATTACTAAAAAATATACATAACCTATTATTTATATCAATATTATTCAATCTGAAATATACTTTGTTATAATATTAAATTGCATTCTTATATTCTTGATTTAGCATTACTAAATAATAAATCATACAACATTTTAGAGTGAATTTAGTATATTTCGAACAAAATATAAATATTTTAATTTACTAAAACCATTGAAGTTAAACAATAAATTATAATATTATATAAATTGATAGTATCATCTTTGTATTTTATGAAGAAAAAGATTTGTATGTTCTAGATTAAATCCATATAAAATTTTGATATATTAGCAAAATTTTAAAATTAATAATTCAGTGCATAAAAAAATTATTCCAATAAATAAGTTAATATATGACATTTAAAAAGTTATTATAATTAAATTTAAAATTAATATCTTGCAATATAATTCTAATCTTGACTGCAAATATTCATGTAGATAAAAATAGATAATTAATTGTGCATGGATTCATGGATGGTATATATAATTAAAGGAAAAACATGTAACATTTTACCGTCATTTCACATGTAACGAAAATTCTATAGAAAGCATAATGTCTTAAATATAATTTCTTAACAAACATTTCAATTATATAATAATAATAATAATAATATTAATATTGATATAAACGAAATACATATATATATATATATATATAATATAAAACTATCGTTCTTTAAAGGGAAAATGTACAAATTAACCCCTGAATTAGTATCTTTGGATCAAATTGGACCCTGAACTATTTATTTTATACAAATAGAACCCTTAACTTTAAAAATAGGTCAAATAAGCCCTCGAACTTCTTATTTTCAAATAAATAGGGTATTTCAACAAATTAAAATAACAAAATAAATCTAAAAAATATTTAGATAAATAAAAAATTATTAAAATAAAATAAAATTGAATATTTAAAAATAAAATGATAAAATCTAAGCTATTTAATACATAACAAATATCAAATGCCTTAAAAGATTTAAATATAATAAAAATAGAATATCTAAAAATCATAACAAATCTTCACATTTCTAACCCTTTTTTATATTTAAATTATTAATAAATTTTACTTTATTAATTTATTAATTTATTGATTTATTTAAGTATATTTATGATTTAATCTACTGATTTTTAAAATTATTTAATATTTTTAAAATCTATTTAGTTAATTTAATAGTTAAAAGGGTCCTATTTATCATATATTTAAATTTTAGAGGTTTATTTGATCTATTTTAAAAGTTCATAGGCTTATTTGATCTATTTTAAAAATTAAAGATCTTATTTGTACAATAAAATAATTTAGGATCTAATATAAATATGAGGTACTAATTCAGTGGTTAATTTGTAATTTTTTCTTTTTCGAGCGGCACATATTATAGAGAGAGAAAGAGAGTTGATCTGCACACATCAAGCACTATTGTCTATTATTCTACGTGGGGAAAGAGTGTGAAAATTCATGTAAAAGCCCAAAATTAAAAGCCCGTCTAGCTCAGTTGGCAGAGCGTAAGGCTCTTAACCTTGTGGCCGTGGGTTCGAACCCCAATTACTACATTATATTGTTTTAATATGAAATGGCAGGCAGTAAAACCATTTTTTTGTATGGAGAGAAACTACATAATTTTGAACACAGTAGAGAGGAAGATGACCTCATCTCGTACTCGACCATATTAATTGTTCTCTAATGGTTCCTTCTCAAGTATGCAAAAACTAATACCGATAAATGCTCAAGTAATATTAAATATACAATGTGTGCACACCAAATATATTATATTTTATTATATTAAAGATTTTAAATAAACTTATATTTATTATTATTATATAAATATAATTTAATATAAAATATAGTTTGTTATATTATATTATATTTTTGTTTCTCTAAAATTAATTTCATTTAAATAATAAATTGTATGATATTTTAAAGTGAATTTTGAATTGTCCTAAATTAAAAAATTAATATTTTAATTTACTAAAAACTATTAAGGTTAAACAATAAATTATAATATTATATAAATTATCATTATAGTAACATTACTTGCTAGAGTTAAATCTCGTAACTTAAAGTCTGATTTCATAACTAGTTAAATGAGGATCATTAATATAATTAGAGTTGGACCCATAAAAAATATTATATATATATATATATATATATATAGCCTTTAATAAATTCTCGTTCTAAATTGAAATAAATGAGACTAATGATTTGTTGGTCCACTTTTATACTTTTTAGCCCAAGATATTTTCAAGGTAAATCATTAAGGGAGCCCTAAATTCTTTGAGTCACATTTTCTTACTTCTTCAATGATACAAGAAAGGAAAAGACTTTTTTCCTAAAAATTAGAAATCGAGAATCAAGGGATTTGTCTTCTATCTTAATTAAATCAATACTTCCCCCTATAAATTGTCAAACTCTACCTCTTTCATAAACACACAATCCTTCAGCAATAATACAAAGGTGTATATATATATATATATATATAATCTTTGTTTTTCACAGTGTTAATCTTTCGGTAGACTGCCCGCCGAACAACTACCGTTGTTTTTCTCCCTAAATAATTCAGTACCTTTAGAAGGGAGAAGAGCCAAAATTTCTACACCGATTCATTATTTCTGTTTTTTCTTTTAAATGGTCAGTTGAGTCGTCATCGTCATTCAACCTCCTTTTCCCTTCTTTTCAATCTTCGGTATTCTTATTTTAAAAATTCAAAAGTCTTATTTCTACATCTTCGAATTTACATAAATTTTGTATGTTGTTCATATCTATTATATAATGATAATGTTAAAATTTCAGTCCAATTAAATATCTAGTTTATTTTATATGAATTTTTCATCACTCCACATCTAAATTCCAAAATCCTACGTTTTTTAATTGAAAAATTAGAATATATAGTTATAATATCTAAATCTCTTGAAATTTGAATATGTCGTTCTTATACATGTTATTTATCCTTCATAAAAGTTTCAAGTATTTTCAGTTTTCAATTTATGAGTTACGATATTTTTCCTATGGTTGTGTATAATTTACAACTTTCAGCTATTTCGATTTCAAAAATTCAAAACCTATATCATATCTTCTTAGAAAAGTACGAAATTTTTATATGAGGCTTACATATGAGTCTAGTATCTACGGTTAAAATCTTAGATTTTTCCTCCATGCATTTTATGAGTTATAAAATATTCATTTGTTGCTGCCGATGAATAAACACGTTCGAATAATTTCCTATTACTTTAAATTTGTTCCCATATGTTTCAAAATTGTCCTACCAAGTTCTACACGTTCAAAATATCAATGTTAATATTCCAAAGATAACTCTCATTCCCGATTTTCTATTATTAAAGAATAAGGCGCTAATCTCATGGAGTTACGAGCAATCAAGGTTATGAGGCTTAGCACACATTCATCAACGCATTTACCATTCAAGTCATCATTTCTTTAAGGTGAGGTTTTTATTTCAATATTGTCAAATTTAAATGCTTAGAATGCTTTGTTATATATATATATATATATGCTATGTGAAATTATGTGATATGTTAGTTGATTCCAACCATGTGATCCGTTAGTCGATCTAATTATGTGATCCGTCAGTTGATCCAAAAATATTACATTGTTATGAACGATATGCATATTTTGCTTGTATATCTTGCTTACTTTCTCTATATTTAAGTTTGATAATTTAAACCCCACGAGTTGGAGGTAGCTCACCCTAATGATTTCACCATTCTAGATTGAAGGAGCTATTCGTGGAGGCGAGATCGGACAGTTGTGTCGTACGATGAGTGAAAAGATAATTCAAATACTTTGGTGGAATAATATTATTTCATTTAAAGTCTTTATGAATATGATTTAAAATAATTGAAGTCTATGTGATTAGCTTACATTTATTTATGAAAATCTTATTATTGGAAGATTTTTGAAAATTAATGTGGTCTTATTAAAGTTATTCAATTATTATGATTATAGAAAAACTTTTCATGGTCAAAATTGTAATGTGATTTTATTACCTAGAAATTAAGATTTAGAATAAGTTTTAATATACTTTAGCTTATTTTAAAGTTTTAATAATGAATTTTCTCAATAATAATGATTTTATATTTAAGGTTTATTTTGAATATATTTATATATTTTGATTAGGTTAAATTATTAATTTATATTAATTTCTTCCGCATAAAATATTATTAGTTATTATTGATTTCAAATTGATGAGGTATTACTACCACATATTTATTTGTGATCACTAAATCTCTTTAAAGACAAAAATATTTCTAACGGCCCCAAGTTTTAAGTTACTTTAGATATTTTCAATTTTATAAAAAACAGAATTATTTTATTTAATTTAAAAAAAAATATTACAAAAACAATTAGGAAAATTCAGGCTCTTACAGGTTGTTTCTGCCCCTCTTTATCAAGTATCATCGTCGAGGTTAATATTTTGTAATAGATTGAATATTTTATGTTATTGATTACGTGGTTCTTTCTTATACGAACAAAATGAGGCTTACACGATTAATTTATCGCACACAAAAACTGTTTAATTGACACCACATAGATTGAACGGCACAGTCCTAAAGTAAAAACTTGAAGCATAACTTCTTTCATCGTTTTATCAATTAAAACTCTTTCTTCATCGTCGAACCCCTTATTATCTAAGGCTATCTATCGTTGAACATTGTTACACATGGGCGAGCAATTAGTTGCAAATCCCATTGATGAGGTTGTTCCGGCCCCTCTTCATCAAGTTTTGTCCCTAAAGTTTAGTGTTTTGTAATAGATTGAATATTTTCAGTAGTTGATTCTGTGGTTCCTGCTTACGTGAAATAGCTTGTTTGAAAAATAGGCCTAGACGAACAAAATAAGGCATACACGATTAATTTATCTCTTATAGCAGTTATTATGATGCTGTTTACACAAAAAGTATTTACCTGATTGCATATATTTACCCCTTATGCGTCTCCACTTTTATGCCAGTGTTTCAAAGTTTAAACAATTAATTCAACTTAAACAAATTCTCTACAAATACTCCAACGTAATCGGTATTTGTTTTTCTATTTAAAAAAATTATCCATAATTTTCATAATATATTATAAACATTAAATTCAGAAGTACTAGTCCAGAATAAGTGTCAAGAATGATTAATTGAAGTACACTCTTTTATTAATTTCATATGTTGAGCCTGATGAGTAATTAAGATGTTTGGTTTGCTACAACCGATTGAAAGTGATCATCACATAGTATAGTATCTGAGTGCACGTCCAGCATATAAACAAGCAACGTGTTTAATGATGATGTCATTTTATACACAAGACGTGTTTAATGATGATGTATTTTATACACAAGACGTGGAGAAATGAAGTTACTAACAATCATTTTAAAATTAACTATACCATACAATTATAAAAAATTCCTTAGGCGAAAAATCATAAAACCAGTAATACGACATCAATTCACTCTAAGAGAGTTAATTCATAAACAGAGGCACAGCCGCACAGGTATTTAATTAGTAAAAATGGACAAAACAACTCAAAATATCAGCAAAATAACACTTAGTCTGGAAAGAAGGGCTCAAGACCTAGGCTTTTCCTTCTTCTCCTTGAAGAGGGCTAGGAGAGAAACTCCAGAAACCTTCACAACCTTGAATCGAACACCAGGAATATCTCCAACGGCATGACCCTTACGTCCAAACCCAGCAATCAAAACTTCATCCTGTCAATGTGGACAACAAAAAAAGTAAGTAAGAGAATAAACTAGAGCAAGTTCAATAAAGAGAGAATGAAGAATAAAAATAAATAGGATAAACTAAATAAAAGTGGGTAGCTCACATTTTCTTCTATATAGTTTAGACAACCATCATTGGGAACAAAGGCAGCAATTTTCTTCCCATTCTTAATGAGCTGAACCCTCGCACATTTACGGATGGCAGAGTTCGGCTGCTTAGCTTCAATGCCTCTGGCAATAATCAATATACATATGAATATATATTAATGTATGAATTTATCTATATTTAAGAAGTTAGAAGATATAAAGGATCTCACATCTTCTCAAGCACGATGCCCTTGGCGTGAGATGATCCAGCAAATGGTTTCTTCCATTCATTCCCAAGGTGAGATTTCTTGTATGCCTTGTCAGCCCACCGTTGCCTGATGCGGTGTGTCTTGAGCTTGCGACCAGCTCCCATACCACGTGTCTTCCTGTAAAATGGTAAATGACATTGTAATCCCTATCATCCATAAAACAACCCATCATAAAAGAATCGTGCAACATGAAAATCACCATAAATCTCTTCAATCACCCACCAAATGAACATTTGTGTACTCAATGTATATTTGATATGATACTAAATTATTTACCGAAAGAAGAGGAATTCAAGATCAAACATTCCCACCATGAAAATACACAAAATCTCAATGGAAAATTCAAAGAGTTTGAATACATTGTAAGTTAAAAAACTACATAAAATGAAACTCACATACAAATCCTGTGAAATTCACTATTTTGAATTCCAGCTTCAAACTACATACAATGAAACCCATATACAAATCCTCTGATAATCACTCTCCTTAATACCAGCTTGGAAAGAGAATATTAAATATACAGCAGGCTTCTTAAAGAGATCGACCAATTTACAACACAAAAACCAAAATGATAAACTAAAAAGGACGAATATTTCTTGGGCAAATTATACTTTAAATCATCTGCACTCTAATCACCGTTGTTACAACCAATTCAGTAAGAACATCATTAGCTCAAAAATCAAAGACATCACAAACAATCATAAACTTTAACCAAAATCTCATTTGAATATAAAAATGCCACAGAAGAGCCAAACTTGCAAGCCATTCATTATACACGCATTAAACTTCTGTTCCCGTGTTTGGGGAAGGGAAAGGTTCTATCAAGAACAAAGAGTAAATCATCCATGAACAATAGCACCGCATTAAGCTCATTCCCAAAATTTAACCACAAAAGAGAAATTAACGGTACCCCATGATTGCTGAACAGAGGACTGGAGCAAACTCAGTGCTGATCAGAAGAGTGGAGTAAACTCGGTGCTGCGCCCTGTGCTCTGTGCAAAAACCCTAGGTCAACTACAAGATTAAAAAGAGGTTCACTTTGATTGGGCCTCGGCCCAGATAAGGGAACTACTTTTTTTATTGGGCTCAGTTTTGGCATTCAATTTGAACCCAGTGGTTCCCTATAGAACTGCCAAAAGATTCACCCAAACTAGTATGTTGTCCTGTACGACGCGAACATATTTTAAAATTAAAATAACTAATATTTTAAAAAAGTATATATAATTATATTTAATAATTTATATATATATATATATTATAATTATATAAGAATATAAATATTATATATAAAATTATATATGAATATTAATTAATTTTATTTATACAATAAAATACAATCATCAAATTATTAAATATATAGTATTTTCTTTTGAAATCAAGAAAAATTTAATAAAATTTGGTAAATCAATGTGAATATTTTTATTATTATATATAACATTAAATCTGCCACAAGTTCATGATTGATTTGTTAAAATCAATAATTATGAAGATATATGAATTTTTTTTAAAAAAAGTTAGTTTATTATTATATACTGTAAGTTCATATATTAATTTCGTTATGAATTATTTTCATATAATTTTATAGTACTATAATATTAAATTTAAAAATACATAAAATTGATATTTTTAAAAAACATATAATTATATTCAATAATTTGTTTATGTAGCATGATTATAAGAAGAAATATAAGTATTATATATAAATCATATAAGTATATAATGGGTAGAATAGAATAAATCTAATTTTGAGATTAATGAAGTAATTATATATAGTTTACCTAAAAAGTAATAGGTCAATCAATGCTTGGATAAAAATAAAACTATGAATATAAGTAAAATTATATGAAATTTATAATATTTTAAGGTTGCATATGAACAAATTCATACAATATTTTTGTGTTATAATAACATGTTTCAGTTGGAAAATATGACAGCAACAATAAATAGTTGATACTTCTCTTTATATATATATATATATATATAGATTTTAACAAATTATTATATTATTTTTGGAAGAAATTAAAAAAAAATAGAATAATTGAGGTATCATTTTTTGATATATTCTAGAATTAATGTTAATATATAATTCCAAAATTTATGTTAATTAACTTCATAATTGCAAAATCTCTTCCAAATTTTTAGTGTGAGATTAACTTTCTTAATTTATGGATGAATTGGGTATTTTCTAATAATAGTAATATAGTTTCATAATAAAATATATATATATCATAATTTACAAAACTATTTCAACTAGCACTTCTCTTTATATATATATATATATAGAGAGAGAGAGAGAGAGAGAGAGAGATTGGTACAGGTATTTTAAATATTATACATTATATATATTATATGCCAGATTTATTATAAAGCAAATCACAAAAATTCTTTAAAATTTTGAACAACAACTATATTCTAGCAAATCACAGAATTCTCTAAAAATTTTAACAAGCAACCGTCATTCTTAATATTATAATAAATATAAAAATTAAAAAAATTAATATTACTATTTTTGTTAATGAAAAAGGCGGGAAAAATATGTGTTACTATAAATAGATGGACTTCTGCTATATATATATGTATATATATATGTATATATATATAGATTAGTAAGTTCTCACGTGCGATGCACAAACATATTATTATAGTATAATATCGTTAAAATTTAAAAATACATAACATTAATATTAAAAATATATACATATATATATAATTATATTCAATAATTTGTAGATCTAGTATGATTTTGATAAGAATATAAATATTATATATAAAATCATATGTATATATACATATATAATGAGTAAAATAGACTAAATTTGGCTACCATTATCAAGTTGCAGAAATTCTTATGTTAAGAAAAAAAAATGATACCCATTATTTTCTTTCAATTTGCAATTTTGAGATGATAGAAATAATTATATATAGTTCAACTAAAAGTAATAGGCTAATGTATGGATAAAAATAAAAGTAGGAATATAAACAAAATTATATGAAATTTATGATATTTTAAAGTTACATTTGAGTAAAGTCATACAACATTATCAATTATTTGGCACACACATATATATATGTGTATATATAGATAAAATTATAATGATATTAGAGATTCAATGTCAATTAAATCTCTTAATTTTTGAAATTATTTGATAATATATAGTCGCAAATATATTATAATATTATACAATCGTAAAATATCTAACTAAAAATCGGCTAAAGTGATAAATAAATTTAATATCTATTAATAGAAAGAAAATGAGTGGAAAAATTAATGGGCTACTATAAATAGATGGTACTTCTATTATTATATATACTAGTATGTTCTCCCGTGCGATGCATGCACATATAATTATAATATATTATTATTAAATTTCATAAATACAAAAAATTAAAATTTTAAAATATATATAAATATATAATTATGTTCAATAATTTATGTATGTACTATAATTATAATAAGAATATAAATATTATATATAAAATCATATCTGAACATTAATGAATTTTATTTATAAAATACAATCATCAAATTACCAAATATATAGTATTTTCTTTTTAAATCAAAAAAATTGAATATAATTTGGTATAACAATGTGAAATTTTTTTATTATTAGCTTCGAATCTACCACAAATTCATAATTGATTTGTTAAAATCAATTATGAAGATATATGAATTTTTTTATTAGTTTTGATAAAATTAGTAACATTACCATTATTAACAAAGAAAAATATAAAAAATTTAAATAAATGCTTATTTAGCAATATAAAAATATTTCCT
The DNA here is from genome assembly GCA_028749325.2 of Caryopteris x clandonensis. Classification (NCBI taxonomy): domain Eukaryota; kingdom Viridiplantae; phylum Streptophyta; class Magnoliopsida; order Lamiales; family Lamiaceae; genus Caryopteris; species Caryopteris x clandonensis. The sequence continues at coordinate 5,956,769 of JAPYKT020000003.1, read as the reverse complement.
AACAATCCGTCTTGGCGGGAAAAATGAAAATATCAAATATAGAAATAGTCAGTTTATTATTATATACCATAATAAACTCAGATAAAACATCAGTTTCTCAATAAACTCATCTCGTAAGGTCACTGTTAGTTTATTATTTCTTCAACACTATAAAAAATATATCAATATTAACAATAATTTTGAATCATACATTTGAATTTAAGTTGAAAAAATTAATATATTATATATTATATTATATAAACTAGAAAATTTAAAATACATGTAATGTTCAAGATTTATCTCCATCAACCTCTTTGGGCCATTCTTTGTTGGCATGGATCTAGGTGGTTGCATCCCATAAACTCGACCAATCACATCTTAAAATCAAAGACAAAATATTAATATATTTGATTAGAATAACACATAGAATAATTATAAATAATTAAAACTATAATAAATAAAAATAGAGTACCAAACTGGTTTCATCTTTCTTCTCTAAACCAGCTATCCAATTGAATGATTTAAAGTTGAATATGTTCATAGGAAAAATGAGTTCCTAAAATCGTGAACCTTTGTTTTGCCATGAAATTGAACTTATATCCATGGCTTCCTGTTTTAAATTTAAATTCATCAATTAACAACATGACTTCAGAGACAATATATAGTTTTCCGTCAAATAATAGCTTTTTAAAGCTATTGATGTGTGATCTTCTTGCTTGACCACGAATAGTATCATCCTGTAAAAATAATAAAATTAAATATGTTAAATATTACATGTTTCATACTACCGATTTTATTATGTTTATTATGAAATTTATTTTTTGACTATACATGTTCATTCTTAAAAACACACTCAAAACTGAAGATCTAATTCATTTTTGTCTACAAATATAGGTACATCGTAAGCGCGAACCAGATAAAGTCTAAGAGTGCAATCCCTTCTCTTCAGATGAACATCTTTCACAAAGTAAATAATCGATATTACAGATCAATAAACAAAGGTAAAAAAATATAGTGAGAGTGCACAATGTAAACGACACAATAGATAATTATGTATTACTAAAGAATCTAGAAATACGTTTCATAGATTGGTAATATCGACATTCTATGGTGCAAATTATTTAGATATGAGATATTACATCTACAAACATTCAGCTTAATAAATAGATATTGATGAAAAATCTAGGAATCAGTTCAACAGATCTGTACATATCTATATTCTATCGTGCAGAATATTTAGATATGAGATATGTTAGATATATGAATAGATTATTGTGGAAATTGATAAGTTAAAAATAACGTTCCAAAATCCTGATATTATAAATATATTAAAGTGAATGCTTATTGGTTAAGAATATACCAACGTAATAAGTTCAAATCAACGATCCAAATCTTGAAAAATTGTGAAAATATAAATATATTAAAATGAATGATTATTGGTTAGTAATACAACAACATTTCCTAATATCCGCCTCTCCATTTGTGGAAAGAAAAATGAATGGAAAAAATGATAATAACAAATATAGAAACAGTCAGTTTACTATTATATATATATTTTTTTTCTTTTTCTTTTTCTACGGTGGTGGGTATTATACATCCGGATCCTCTAATTAATTTTAATATTTTCTTGACAAAACTAATCACAAAAATATTATTGAAACATCATTTTCACACACTTATTCAATTATGCTTAAGCTACAAAACAACATATATGATTTGTTGTTGCTATGATAGTGTATACAAGTACATGGTTATAAACTAAGAAATTCAAACATAACTTTCAGACATATTACTCGATTATGATTGAATAAAACACATACAAGAATATAGAATCCGACGGTTCCAACATAAAAAATTCAAACATAATTTTCAAACACTTACTCAATTATGTAAGCGAATACTATATATTTACAGGATAATATTTAAACAACATATTCGATCTGCACAATTCTAAAGTAAAAATTGAAACACAACTTCTCTCATCGTCTAAATGATTAAATCTCTTTCTTCGGCGTCTAATCCCTTAATTTTGAATCCCGTCAATGAGTTTGTTCAAATCCCCTCTTCATTGAGTCTCATTTTTTCGTGATAGATTCAATATTTTCTATTGCTGATTATGTGGTTCTTGCTTGCATGAAATTATGTGTTTGAAAAATAGGCTTAGCTGAACAAAATAGCTTACACATAAAGTTTAAAAATGAAATTATATGATTAATCATGCCTATGTTTTTGACATAATAAAAAAATAGTGAAATGAAATAATAAAAAATAGTTTTGAAGAATTCGTTGCATGCAACAATGGCTAACAAGTGGAAAATGATATTAAATATTAAAATTTGTATGAAAAAAATAATATGGAATTTATGGGTAGAAAATACTGAAAGTATCACCAAGAAAAATCTCAAAACTTAATTTATGCCAATATGAAATTGTCTTTTTTCATTAAAAAAGAAAAAGAAAAAAAGGTCCAAACTCTCAGCATAAATTGAGTTTATCATGACTATATATAGAAAGGCAAGAGAGGTTAAACGAGCTAAACTTGTTGGTTTTGGGCTGGTTCTATGAGTTTTGGATTAATTGAATTTTGGTTTAATCGGCTTATTTTAAACGGACTCGTAATATGGTAAATCTAATCTTAACCCTACCGATTTTTGGGCTAATCGGGCTACTATCGAGCTATGAGTTAAAATAGTTAAATTACATATTTAAATTAAAAATTTAATTAAATGCATATAATATTCTATATAAAATATAATTTTAGTTAAAATTAAAAAATTATATATTTCATAACATTTATATCACCATACAAAAATTAAAGATTCAAACATTGAATTGATATAATACTATTTCATGTTCTTAATTATAGCTTTAACACGTTATAAAATTTAATATCATGTTATAAATTTAAATGATAATATTTTGATACTTCTAGTAATTCAACATAAATTTTAATATCTTCTATTAAAAAATTAGGTTATATGAAAATTAATTCAAAATGATGTATATTATTAATTTGATATTAAGAAAGAGTTAAATAACAGAAAAATGCGGGCTATCGGGCTCATGGGTGGGAAAAATATCGAAAATACTGGTATACCGTACTTACCGTACCAAAAAATACTGAAAATATCAAAAAATTTGGTATACCGAGATTATCGGTACGGTATGGTACCGTACCAAAATTTCGGTACGATAATGGTACGAAAAAATAAAATTTTTGGTATATCGGTATATATTTGATGTACCAGTATATTAAACGGTACTTGACATACTAGTTTTTCGGTATATCGGTATACTATTTGGTATATTAGTATTTCGGTATATACCAAAATATTGATATATTGAAATATTTTCATTACACCGGTAATTCGGTATGCCACAGTATACTGTATATTTCGATATAAAACAGTATACCGAAATTTCGGTACAACACAGTATCGTTATGACAGTATACAATACAACGTAAAATTTTTAGTATACCGTATCGTACCACCCCTAATCGGACTATCCCTATAAAACATCAGGTTAATCGAACTTGAGCTAAACGAACTAATAAAATCAATACCTAATCTTATAATTTTTTGGGCTAAATGGCCGGGTTCGTTGGGTCATATGGCCTTTTAACGTTTCTAAAGGCAGAAGAGAGAAAGAGAGTTTATCTGCACTCTTCAAGCACCATTTCTCTATTATTCTACGCGTGGGGAGACTGTGAACTTTCAAATATAATTCTGCAAAGCCGAAAACAAAAAGCCCGTCTAGCTCAGTTGGTAGAGCGCAAGGCTCTTAACCTTGTGGTCGTGGGTTCGAACCCCACTGGGCGCATTTATTGTTGTTTTTATTGGTCATATGTACACGCACACATCCTTATCGATATCCAAATTTTTAAATGGATATATATATATATATTTATATATTATTTTTTGTATAAAAATATAATAATAGTATATCAAAAGTCACTTTAAAATATGGTACAATTTATTATTTAATATAAATAATTTTTTAAAAAAGTAAATACAGTGTAATATAGTAATAAAAATTATATTTAAAAAAAGTAGTTTTATATAAATAAAAAAAGTTTTTTATTAAACTAAAATTTTAAAATTCAAATAATATGTTTTGTTACAAATCCGTTTCTAATATATGATACATCAAATTTATCGTCTTTTTACGATCTTTAATTTGATAACCATATTGTATTTATTAAAATAAAATATTATATTTAAAATATAAAATAAGTGTTTTATGAGTTAAATTATTTATTTTTATTTGAAATATGTGTTAATTTTGAATGAAAAATGGATTCAATTCTTATATGAATTTGAGACAAATAAAAAATAGTACATATTTTATATATTTTTATAGAATAATAATAATAATAATAATAATAAATATTTTCATATATTAAAAATATTATATTATTCAAGTATATATTAAGTTGTTCAACTTTGAGAAATTATATTAAGTTGGATCGAGTTTGAGTTCTAAAATTCACTTTGTTATATATTTTTTTATTTATTAGAAAAACTTTTTAAGAGAATGACAATGCATTATATGAAATTATACTTCAAATTGATATATGTGAAAATTTAAGATTTTTAATTTTTTATATCTACTGTATATTGCAAATGCTATTTGTTATTTTTTTTATAAGCTGATTTTTTTAATAAAAATTATCTGAAAAGTACACACAAAATATATTTAGAAAATAAGATGTTTTACTTTTTTTTTTTATCATGTAAAAAATGATTTAAAAATATGTTTGAGTCACACGCAAAATTTATTAATTTCTTTCTTTGTATCTTATATTTCATAGGTAATTTGTTTACATTATGAACTCTTGCTTTGTTATATAATTATATGTTTAATTTTTTTTGTATTATTTATAGATTTTATAATTTTTTATAACAAAAATATAATTTTATAACATATACTTAATATAGCAAAATATATTTTATCTCGTGCATCGCACAAACAAGCATTTAGTGTGTGTCTGTATATATATATATATATATATATATATATATTATATATATATATATATATAATTTTCACAATCTTTATGACTTGTTTCCTTCAATTTTCACGTTTTTTATGATTATTTCTTAATTTGAATGAACTATTATGACTTATTTCTCTCTCTTAATTTGATTGAATCATTATGACTTATTTCTTGATTTTAATAAATTATTATGACTTATTTCTCTCTTAATTTGAATGAATCATTATGACTTATTTCTTTAATTTTCACTATCTTTAAAGCCACCATACCATTTTCCTATTGAGTAGTATTGCACCAAGGTTGCGTCCCAATTGCCATCACTTTTTATTTTTATTTCTATTTTGGAATACTGAATTTTATATATACTAAAAAAAATATTTATGGAAGATGTTCTCTTATTTTACTTGCATACCATTTATTTATACAATAATAAAATAATAAAAAAATTGCATCAGTACAAAAGAAAGAGGAAAAAGTCATTAAATGTTTGGGATTTGTACAAAAGAAAGTAACGTCCAAACTGTGGATTGGAGAGAGCGTGAAGTCCTACAAAGATTTCTCAAGAAAACCTCAAACTTAATTTGTGCTAATCTCTATCTTTCCGTTACAACAAAAAACATTTAAAACAAATTTCCAAATTAACTCTATTTAGGGATGAATCGCAGGTTAAAGAGCACCAATCATTCCTGAAACTAATAGCAAGTCACTTGTAATTCAGGTCTACTAATAACTAAAATTTAGAGGATTCAAACATTCGTGTGTGAAATTTGCAGAGCTTCCTTGGATCCAAGATCACGGGCTAAGAATCGGATAGAGCTGCCATCTCATGCATTCGGCTAAACTCAATACATGTGTTTGAGTTTTAACCAGTGCATGAGGTGGGAGCAACTCCTTCCGCTTTCTTTGTCCGTTGATTGGAGTGAAGGGAGCTCTCAGAGGTATCAGCATATGCAATCATAGCTTCTTGTCTCTCGAGAGACACACATCTATCAATATGTATGCACAACTTGTATGTTGCCCTAATTATTTCCCCTTAGCTTATTTTATTGTTTTAATTCGAGTTTCCTTTGTCAATACACAAGCAGATCTACAGAAGAAATATAACAGCTGCAGTTAGAGCTGTCATTGCATAACATAGTTGTTGTAGCATTGACTTTCTTTCCCAGTGAGAGAAACACTCCCCCCTCTCTAAAGAAGAAGAAGAAGAAAGAATACCCTAGAATATCTTCCCTTCCTCACTTGGTCTGCCGCCTATCCCCGCCCCCTCTCTCCACGCGGCTTCCGACCGTTGACAAACCCCTCCCTTGTTCTCCTTCTTTGATGTCGATCACGATCCTCGTTCACCTTCTTTTTGGCGTTGTTAATGGTGGTTCCTCGGTGTACTGTGGGACCAGCATTAGTTTTTTTAGCAGAGGCAACATCGATTGCTCGTTCATGTCTGGTGCTTTCATTGAAGGTTGGTTCCTTTTCTTTTCTTTTGAACAGTTCATTGTGGCCCACAGTGGAAGGAGCGGGAGATCTAGGACAGTGGAGACGGTGGAGTTTTGGCTTGCTAAATGGTTTGAGGTTGATCATGCAAAAGCAGAATGTAGTAGTAGGTTACATTTTTTGAATCACTGAATCTAATTTTTGTTTTGATTTCTCTCTGAATTTGTATCGTTTTTGTTTTCTAATTTATGAATGCTTTGTCTCCTCTTTGTAAGAGTGTTCTTTCTCCATCTTACATTCTTTGTAAATTTGTCAATTAAGGTTCTCCATCTCCACTTGAATTATTTTAATAACTCAAATGAATCAAATTGGTTATTCTATAGTTTCACCAAAAAATAAAAATTAAAAAATCGCATGTTATGGTAGCATATCCACCAAAAGACAACATGAGATGCTACTCATATTATACTACCAATATTTTTCAATATATCTACAATATTAATAGATATACCCTCCATATTTTTATTTTTAGAACATATCCAATATTGAGGGAGGGGTGGGGGTGGGGCATCCATCTTACAAATTTCAAACACACCAAAAATAAAAATCCATCTTAACAATTTTGGACTTGCCAAAAAACAAAATATAGGGTAAATACCAATTTATGAATTTACAAAGTAAGTGGTAATATCACCGCAAAATTTCCCACCCAATTGTAATTAGAAAATAGAGTACATGACAAAATAATTTCTTGATATTAAGAAAAATATAATTGAAAAATAGAGTTAAAACTATATCAATTCAGAAATATATATTTACAAAATAAAATGTCAAAATTTTCCCTAATTTAATATTTTAATGTTTTTTCGGTTTCAGAATATATCATCACTTGAAAATAGATAAACATGTAGATCATGTCTCGAGATATAAAAAACACCATTTTATTATACTCACACCGAAATTTAGAAGAAGTTTAATTTTTAAATAGAAAAGTTTACACATTTTAGAAATAAATATTATTCAAAAAATTAATATTTTGTTCTATTGCTACTTATCCACACTATAAAATCTCTTGGATGTGAAATTTGAAAAATAAAAATTTCAGCCCATTTAGTTGTTTATAAATTATTAAATATATTTCATAGATTATATTTATTAGCATTTTAGGTACGTTAACATATATGTGTGTATATATATATTAGCAAACCATATATAGTTTTTTTTTAAAAAAATTATTCTATATTTGTTTCCATCTTTTATTGTGTTGTACTTGAATAATTTATCAATTCTTAAAATATAACTACTAACATTTATAGATTGTGTGCATCACACGAGAATATGTGTGAATGATTGCAAACTTAGAATGGATAGTAGACTCGGTGTGATTTGGCGTGGGATTTAGGGGACCATCACCAAGACCACCTTCCTAGTCATGATTTGATGGACACCTTTTAGTTTAACAGATAACATGGCGCCCCTTCTCCCTCTCACGTTTGCCCAGCAAATTATAAAACTAATTCTATTTTTTTATTTGATAGGATAATATATAATAAATAATACTAGAATATGTAATTTAGTATTATATATGAATTTTATATTTGTAGTAGTATTACAATACATGGTAATATTGATATATAATATAATGTTTGTTACAACATATTAAAATTGGAATAACGGTAAAATAACTTTTATACCCTCAACAATTTTAATTTATTTACAATTTTACCTTTTTTTTAAATGACATACATTTTTCAAAATTTTTTCCATTATTTTGCTCATATATTTTTTTTTCAGATTCTATATTTTTTTTAAATTGATCTGATTATAAAATATTTAGGAATTATTTTGTTGATATATATATTTTTCCAGATTCATCAAATTTTTTTTTTATTGATCCAAGTACAAAATATTTAGAAATTCATACAAAGTTGTCTTCATAGTTTAAAAAATATATATAATTTCAATTGAACAATTGTCCATTGGTAATTCATGTACCAAAATGTATAATTGAATAGTATAATGGTAAATTAAGGTAGTAAATAAGTATTAATAATTTTAAGTTCATATTTGTTAAGCATAATAAAATTAAATACAATGTTAAAATATTTCTAAAACAATTGTTAATCCATTAATTTTTGTATAACTTTTTTAGTACATTCCAATAACACATATTGATAAACAATTCAAAAGCAATATTTATTTTAATTAAGGAATACAAGTGAAAAAAACATATAAATAAAAATTCATTATACCCTAAAATATGCTAATTAATTATGCAACATCAAGAGGAACATGGGTTGACGTGGTTGAAGTTTTTGAGTGGAAGGACATAATGGTAATTTTAGTTCTAATTCTAATTAAAAAAAAAAGGTAGGATAATATATCTCACCCTATAGATGGGATTTACTATCATATATTCTAGAAATTATGCATACAGGCCCTCCTTTATACATGGGTGAATGAATATCTTATCATTCAAAATAAACATCAAATTCATGGGATAATTTATGTATCCTTCTCTTATCATGCCTAGTAAACTAGCCCTAATTATAATATTTATAATTTTTATTTTTGTTTAAATTTAAATTTACAATTATGTTCCATAATAATTTTAACATCACAAATTTAATCTTAATTTTGGTGGTAATTAGAAATGCTGCCGAAATTTAACATATGCATCTCACGTGCCTTTTTCTGGCGAAACTTTTTTGACGTGGCTTTTAGATTTCTACACAATCTGCAAAAAAAAAAAAAAAAAAAAAAAGCCATATAAACAAAAGCAATTTAAAATAATTTAAAAGAAAATGATTGTGTTTTTTAAAGGAACAACCCGTAAGTAATAAAAAACCCTAGCTCATTTACATTAATTATTTATAGATTGTTCATTTAGGAAGACAACTATTTTGTTTTAAATTATTTTTATTTATGTTGCATTTTATTTTATTGTGTGTTTTTTTTACAAGTTGTATGAAAATTTAAGTCACGTCAGAAAAGTTTCGTAGGAAAAAAAGACACATAAGACGCACATGTCAGTTTCAACAAAAAATATAATTTTCACCTCTAATTAGAACTCAATTGGCAAAATTAAAATTGCTATGAAACATAATTATAAATTTATATTTAAACATAACTAAAATTACAAATATTCTATATGGAAATAATTTTACAATTTGCTCCACTTGCCTCGGTCTACTTCTACCGTCATATTTTTTTTCGTTCTTGGAAAACATTAACAAAGATTAAATTTTCTTCCTTCTAAATATGCATTAGACACATCAAGGTTTGATCGTCAAACTTTGTGTTTAACACATCAATATCGAACATTATATAAAATGTTTGACCTCTTTGATTGAGCAGAGAGCAAAGAGTCCAACCGCTTTGTTCGAATAGCTTCAGGTGGCCATTTTTGCCGCCGTAGGTTAGGAAAAGTAAAGGTTTTATTTAGAGAATAATAACAAATAAAAAATGGAAGAGGAAAAGAAGCAGGGGCGGGAAGGGATGAGGGAGAAGCTTGAAACAGACGAGGAAGAGAGAGAGAGAGAGAGAGAGAGAGAGAGAGAGAGGGGGAGAGACAAGGCAGGAGAGGGAGGAGGGTAGAATTGATATTTACCACAAGTTCCAATTATTATTATAGAGTAAATGGCTAATTACTTTTTCAGACATGTAGTATTCTATTTTATAATTTTGGTACTATCTTTTTCATTTTTTTTTTGCAATTGATAATATATAACTTTTTGCAATCTTAGGTGATTTTTTCCGATCAAAAAACAAAATTTTAAGAATATTAAAATAACTTAATATTTTTAACTAATTTTTTAATTTTTTTAGTTACTTTTAAGAAAGAACTAAAATACCCATACAATTCTGTTTTTTGGGCGGAGGTTGCAAACTGCAAAAATCATAAACATATACTATGAATTGCAAATTAACAAAAAAAAAAAAAAAGAAAGAAAGAAACTTTAGATATCAAAGTGATAAAACCGCAATATTACGAAAATCATAAATCATATACTATAAATTGCAAATAAAAAGAAAAAAGAAAAAGAAAAAAGAAACTTTAGGTATCAAAGTGATAAAAAAGGCAATATTACTGGTTGAAAGAAGTAATTAATCCCAGGATAAAAGAATAAAGTGGAAGCATATAAAAAATAAGTTCAATAAATTTTAAATGGTTGTAGCACAGTCAGGCCACCTATGTGACCCACTTGTCTAAAAATATTTTGCATTCTAATGACAATTTTGTATTTAGTCTTTCTGTGCATGCAATAAAATAACATCAACACCAACTTGAATACATCTCAAGAATCAAGATTTGATTTTATTAACTTTTTCAAATCAAAGCATCAAAGAGTGTATGGAGTAGTAAGCAAAATAACCATCTATTAACACAGGTGAGTAACCAGAATTTGACAGGATAAGAACACTTAACACATCATTTTGCTATTGATTGTATGTAATGACACCTCTCTTATCACTTTCACAATTGTAAGTCACAGGTGAAAGCACAAGTTACCCACCTGGATTTCCAATGTCCGAATGAAATAGAAAGCGTACACCCAAAAGTAACAGTCAACTACGGGTAGTAACCCAACAAAAAAGACCTGATTCACATGCAGACATCTCTCCACATACATTAGCCCTTTGGGTAAACATGATTACCTGCAGGGAAGAAAAGGCAACAAAGAGCAATCAAATACATAGGCTAAGGAGTACATAAATTGGAATACAGAACTTGAGAAGATTAAAGCTTGAGAAGGTTTTGTTTGTTTGTCAAAATTAATGTAATGAATAAACTAAGTGATCTGAAGATGCATGCCAAAACAAACAAATAACTAGAACAGGTGATGGTTAGTTTATGCCAATTATTAGGAAAACATAAACACCTCCAGTCAAGAGAGTTGGGATGCAAAATTATCTAATCAAGCACAAGGATACTCCTTTAAGTGAGAATGAAATAATAGATCTGATTTGATGGATGAACATTTAAGAAAACCATCTGTAAAATTTACCCACTTGAATAGGTTTGTGATGAAGATTAGACGTTTGAATACAATGTAGGCTTCTCATATTTAACTAAGACAAAATCAAACCATTTCAAAGAATGAAAATAGACAACGAAGCAAATATTGCGAAAAAAACAGTAAATAGCCACAACAGGCATATCATTCATGGTCACATGATATCGTATGTCCATATATCTTCAATTTGAAAAGAAAACATTGCAACTAAAAGAATGTGAAGGGGCATAAGTACACAAAGCATACCATTTGTTGATGTTTAGGCGCCTCCAAGGTAACATATCTCCATCATTTTGAAGGATCAATTTGTGTTACTAGTTTTAACTTGTTCACTTGTTAAGGTACACTTTGTTTGTTCTAATATTAACTCTAGTTAGTTTATCTTGGTCGGCTTGAGCAACAGGAGCTGAAAATTTGGTTATACTTTATTTCTCAACAATCAATATCAGGTTACGAGATTATCGTTAATAACAAGGGACAACTAGAAAATTTTAGATAACAAGAACACAGATAATTCAGAATCCTTCTCCACCATTATCAATTAGATACAGCAAGTTAGAATAACACATCTGATAAGTCCTGCAGGTCACATTCTTTGCCTTTAAGAAAGAGTTATTTAAGTCGCAATTCTAAGTGGGGACTACAGACGAAGCACCAATAAATACATGTGCAAAATTACAACTAGAAATTTGTACTTGTGAGCAAGCTCAAATTGAGCCCCAATGTTTTAACATATCCAAATAATTAAAGCTAAAACAATGACGTACTAGTTTATCATCAAAGTAGAACATTGGACAACTTAAATTCAAGGACATGCAGATTAGAAACTGCAAATCTCATTCTTGATCCACTTGAACATTATAAGTATCTAAGTCACTACAATGTTGGGCAACTTGTTTTCATGCTTATTCAGCTTTAAAATAAACTTTATGAGTTGGTTTAAGATTTTAAAACTAGTTGCACAAAACAAAGCAAGTTGTCCGATGTTTTATTCCAGATCAAAATTTATCTCTTCATTCCTACCAAAAAGTTTGCAAATTATGCAAGCAGAAAGGATACTCTCGTATTGAGTTAAACTGCATATTAAAATTTTACTGGGTTGTTTTCTTTCCAAAAAGCATTACTGGGTTATGGATAAAACAACTTCTTATATAATTTAATCATTTATGCATGCAGCATGCAAATTTAATGAAAAAAGAACTTCCCTCATAGGCCAAATTGATATTTGGTGGCATATGCTGAGATAATTCGGCTCACAGTGGTAAAATAGTAAATAATCCATAAAATTAAAAGTACATTACATTCCAAACACCTCACAACAGTTATCTAAAAATAATAAATTAATTTTTTTTTTTTTTTTTTAATAAATACCAACACCTACTACATTGATCTGCTGAAACAAATTAAAAAACATGTGAATTCAATTCAACCACGATTTTTGCATTGAGTTTGAGAACCTAACTGGTGCACACTTAACCTTTTACAAAGCCAAACATGCCCTAGCCATTTTTCAGCTGCATGTAATCCAAGTTACAAGCATCAATTGGGTCATATCATCCAAGCAACCACGTCATCTAACTTCAGCATCCTCTTCCAACGTCGACAATAAATATTTCACATATGGTGCAATTTCTTGGAAAACTTGTATCATTTTTGATAAAACAAAGATCTTAAGATCAATATTCATCCAAAAAAGAAAGGATCTAAATATAGTAGAATATGGTAGAGAATTTTTGTTCTTATGAAAAAAACTTTGTTTAAGTAAGAATATACTTTGTGTATCAAAATTCAATCTCACTAAAACAGCAAACATGAAAAAAACTGGCAGTGGTACCAAAGTCAGAAAATATTCAAATATGAGATGTTTCTTATCAGATGTTGCGCAATGCAGAGGCTTCAAAACAGCTCATTTTTCTATATAAAATCGCCCTTTCCTTCCCTTCCACTGGCCATAGTCGAAGGAACACATGCAAAGGTGAGGAGGCATAGAACCACTGTCTCGAGTTCGGAATAACCCAACAAAAAGCATTGCAACAGGAGTTCCACTTGCCATAGTAGAAGGAACATATGCAAAGGTGAGGTGGCATAAAACCACTGTCTCGAGTTCGGAATCAATTTTGTTATTTTCTTTTTAATGCATAATCATAGGCCTATAACTGAAACGAATAATTATAGCTATAATAGCTATACAAACAAGCCTCTTCTTTAGACGGAGTAATAGTACAATTGCATACAGCACATAGTTATGCATTCGCTTAGAACCAATGAAATAGGAAAACACAAAGCTCAACTCGGAGCACACATAAATTAAAGATCAGGAAAAAAGTAGAAAAGCAAGAAACAATTCAAAGTAATGAAAATACCTCAAATTATTCAAGCTCCCCTCCGCCCAAGAACCAGTCACTCGGCCGACGCCTCCACCTTCGGACCTGCAAAACCAAATCCCATATTAAAACAAATCAATTCATCAAACAAATAGAAATCATTTCAAAATGGGGTGAAGCACTACCATGGAAGGCGTGGGGGCGGTGGTCCTTGCCCCACCCGATACCGCGGGTGGATTCCAGGTACTGGTGGACGAGGTGTCGGCATTTCTGGAGATGATTGATGCCTTCAACGCGGTAGCACCACTTGACTTTCTCTCTCAAAATCTTGGCTTTCTCGATCTCGATCCACTTCTCTCTCACCAGATACTCCCTCATCTCCAGAAAAGCCACCGGGTCTTTGTACGGGTTTTCCGGGTCGAAGTCGTCCGGTGGACCATCGTGGGTTAACACATCGCTCTTCTTCCGACCCATTTTCTGAGTTAGGGTTGATCGAATTCAATGGAGGAAAAAATCAGTTCGATATAGCTGAGGAGGGGAACGATGAGTTTAGAGTGTTCAAAGAAATACAATTTACAACGTTGTATGGGCTTTACCAGAAATGACGGGCGGCCCAATAGATTTTTTGGGTTCATGCCCATTTAGTTGAAAGTACCCACTAAATGGGCCCTAATTATAGTTAGCCACATTTCCATATTACTGAGGCTGTGTCCATGATTAATCTGGAGCCCAATAGAAGTAACTGTAGACATTCCAGAACTTCATAATTTATATTAGTAGTGTGTTTGTTTTGTATTGATTGAACTAGTATTTGTCACGTCCGTCTTCCACAATTTATAATATATTAATATAATATAATTTTTAAAAATAAAATACATAATTATATAAAATATATTTTAATAAAAACAATTTCAAATATTAAAATATAATACAATTAATATATAAAAAATATTTTATATTTAAAAATTAATATTTTATTTTTATATATGCAATTTGGATATAAAATTAAAGATCATAAAAAGATGATTAATTTGATATATTTTTCATAAAAAACGAAGTTGAGATGAAAAAATTATAAGTCTTTAAAAATTAGAGTAAAAAAGCAAAGCAAGAAATTAAATTTGATTAGATATCATAGTTTTTAAAATAGATAAATAATTTAGACGGCAAAATAAGATAAATTGGATAAAAAAAGAAAAACGAGAGAGAGAGAGAGAGAGAGAGAGGTATGTATAATTTTTTATTATTCCTCTTTTTGGGGAGAAGGGGAAGAGTTGGATTTAACCAATCCAAAATAAGTTGTAGAACAAACATAGAAGTCGGCCAATTCCCATCCATGCGAACCAATTCTTAAATAAACATTATCTTACCTTATCTTTACATATACTATGGTCGTTCCTGGTTGAAGCATTAAAGTTGCAATTATTGTTCGGTCATGCACTTTTAGTCAGGGATTTGTTTGCAATTCATTGTGATTTTGAATTATTCAAATTAATTTTTATATGTAAATTAAAAGTAGATAATATTTAAAAATGTAAGTGATTTTGAATATAAAAAAATGAAAAATTGAGTGTTTGTTAAATAATCAATTTATTAATAAAAATATTAGATGACCGTCCATGCAATGGAAGAAAAAATAATGTATTGTTATTGTTGTTGTTTTTGTCAATTATATTTATATAAATATTATGCGATTTAATTTTTTTATTATTTTATAATATATTGTTATTCTCATAAAATATATCTTTATTAAAAAATAAATTGCACGACTTTCCGAACTGAGTTATAGTGTATTTCAACTGAATTTCAACCCACTAAAACCTATTAAGATAGATGAATAAATTATAATATTACATAAATTAATAGTATAATTTTTTTACACAAAAAATATTCACATTTTTAGATCAAATTCATATATATTATTTATTCAAATCCAATATATATATCAAAATAAAAATAAATATTTCAATCCATAATAAAACTATATTATATATATATATAAAATATAAAATATCATATTTTAAATATAATTATTTAGTTTAAAATATTCAATATTGGTGTCAAATTAAAGATAATGAAAATATGATTAATTTAATAAATGATACATCAAAAATGGATTTAAAACAAAAATTTTGTTTGAGTTTTTAAATTTTAGTAAAAAAATAAAAATAAATGAGAGATGGAGAATACAAATGAGATACATGTAAAAAAAAATAAAAAAATTCATAATTTTTCGGCTATTCTTCTTTTATATAAAGAAAAATTCTATGATCACTTTTATTCCGTTTGAAGCTGAGATTTGGCTGATTTTGAAAATCAACTTAAAACATATTTTCACATTCAACTTTAGGAATTACAAACATTTTAAAATAGCTTTTGTATAAAAAGGTAATTTAAATCCAAGAAAGAGTTTGCAAACACCCGTTATGTCCTGAAATTCAGTAGATGGAGGGGGTATGTTTGTCATTTTATTGCATTAGAATGGGAAACATTTTAGCAGATTGCTCAATTTAGTCAAAAATATCAAACCCAAATTTTAAAAACTTCTAAGTTCGGAGCTCAATTCTTTTTTCTCAATTTAAGACATGCCCCTAAAGTTTTATTCTCAATTAGGACTTAAGTTTGTTGGTTATAAAACCCAATAATGATTTACAAAAAGTAAAAATAGAAATAAAATTTAGAAACTGTTACTCATTTCTCTCATTTTTTGGCGGAAATGTCGAACGGTGATCCTTTAGCTTCTATACTCCGAGAATAACTTTGAGATACTAGAACAAACTGGAATGATTGAAATCATCGAGGAAGACCTCTCTCCACAAAACAAATACATTTTAGTTAGTACTCACCATTTAACGTATCGTTCCCAAAGAAATGATTTTTCGTCATCTGGGTAGTAGTACCACTAGACCAGAAGCTCTGACAAATTAGAGAATTGTGAGAAACTAGATGCACACTAAAATGCTTGAAAATATGCTTTGTTTTTCACAGGTATGGGATGCAAGATTTTAAGTTTGCGAGTATACAATGCAAGATTTCAGGTGATTTTTTAGCATGCAGATATATTCTTATTTATAGACATCAACTTCAACTAGATATGTTACCATTGAAGCCCCCTCTAACAATGAACCTGAACGTCCATTTGTCCAAATATGTGTGCGTAGCCAAATGTTGTAGTGGGCTTGATCTTGGTTCGAGTGGCAAAACTCGACTTCATTAAACCGAGTCTAATTAAAGGAGACAAAGCCCGAGACCAGAAAACCAAAAGAGCCCAAGGCCCACAGTTGAGGTTGAGCCGAGCGCGCACGTGTGTGGCCCCATTTGGTCACCCATTGGTGAAAGTAATTTTATTATATCATAAGTGTTCTAATATTTATACTATAATTAATGCCAACATTAATTCAATATGTTATGAACTTTTATAAAGTCTCTTTACATCCCACAACATGTAACATTCCTTGTAAGTGACAAATTTTGAATATTAATTTCTTACTCAT
Source organism: Caryopteris x clandonensis (assembly GCA_028749325.2). Lineage (NCBI taxonomy): Eukaryota > Viridiplantae > Streptophyta > Magnoliopsida > Lamiales > Lamiaceae > Caryopteris > Caryopteris x clandonensis. The sequence continues at coordinate 5,939,527 of JAPYKT020000003.1, read as the reverse complement.
AAAAAATTGATTTTGAGAAATTCAAATTACTACAATTATCTTTACGAAATGTAGATTAATTATATGCTATTTAATTCCTCTAAAATAAATATTCAACCTCTTAAGAAATCAGTCAAAGTAAGTTCGACATGTACTTAATAAACCAATTTTTTGACAAAGCCTAACACAACACACACACGCGTATATATATAATTTTATTGTAACAACCTTTTTTTTTTTTATTTTTTTTTCGCATTCAACTTTCTCATGGTTGCAATTGATTCGGACACGGTGGGTTGCGGTGTTGAGGTGGTAAGTGTTTTTACATTTTTCCATATTTGTGTTTTTTCATTTCCCTATTTTTTTTTTTTAGTAAACAAAGGAGTTTCACTATACTTGCTTTGTTACTTTTGTTTTACATGTTGCAAACAGGTGAAAATGAAAGAGAGTGAGAAAAGAAGAAGAAAATAACATCGTTCATTTTTTGTTTTTAAGTTATGATTGAGCTTTGAATTGAAAATCAATTATGAGGTCAATCTTTAATTCAAAAAAATTAAAATTTGTGCCCCAAATTAAAAGAAAAAATAAATAAAATATAAGTCTAATATTGAAAGTTTTAGAATAATTGACCCTCTTGCTAAAAGAAAAAAAGAAAAGAAAAGAAAAAAGAATGACAATAATTTGGAATGTGAAACGTGTGGGTGGCATTTTGTCCAATTTTTGGAAGTACCATAAACTAAGAATATAAAGATGTTAATAAGGCACATGTAACATGCACAATACCACTACTTTTGATAAGTTATACATTCTCCTTGGACCAGTAATATATGGTCACAAACAAGAGTTTATTAAATTTCGAATAATTTCATTTTTCCACCAATATATTTGCACTTTATTATATCAGCTACGAAAAATAGCACTTTACACCTGAATTACACTATTTTATACCACTCTACCACTTTAAGTAATCTAACATGTATTTAAATACAAAAGGCTATCGATAACATAGTACAACAAATTTATTAGTTGATGAGGTAAAATGTTTATAAATTATACGATAAAATCCTGTTAACTAATATCAAAATTCATACCTATATATAACTCTTCCGTTTCCAAAAAAAAAAAAAAATTATAATTTTAAGAGTAATTTTTTTTGTCAATTAGATGATAGTACAATCTTCTAAATTATCACTTGTATGATTTTTGCATTTTTTTTTACTTTGACTTATTACAGCATATATATTTGTTTGTGAAAAAAATAAATTTTGTGTCACTCTAGACTTTTTGTTAATTTTTTTTTTTTACTTTTTTGTAGATCATGTCAGAAGTGACGTGAAATTCAAATTTCATCACCTTGGATAGAGATTTTGTCACATTGAATGGCTCAATTTTTAAGTGGTCTGAATCTTATCTAATTTTCAGCTAATCCAAATCTTTAGATTAAAATTTAAGCCACTTGAAATTTAAATCATCCAAGTAATCCAAAATTTTAAATTTTGTGTTGCTCCTGAAATGTTCCTTAAAAAAGTCAGAGAATTAAAAAAAAAATCAACAAAGCGTACAAATATTAGAAAATTAATAAAATAAAAAAGATGCTAAATTTTTTATAAAAGTTACAACAAAATATTATTTAGATACATTTTTCACATTTTGTTTTGCAAGGGAGGTAGTATCTACTTAAAGATGACTTGTCTATTCCTAAATTCATGTCCAAAGAAAATTGTGGTTGATGATGATTGATGAATTAAGTAATTCTATTGGTCATGCATTGTTTGTGTCTATAGTTTTATTTGAATAAAAAATGAAATAAATTTCCATTTGTGGTGGCTATATTGTTATTAGATTGGTGGGGTGTTCCTATAAAGTGCTAACAAACAAATATATGTGATCCAAAGATGTAACCAACTTGAAACACTTCTATCATTTTGGAATAATACAATTTATTTATTTATTTTTTCCCAAGAAAAATCATTATATTTAAAATAGCAATATTCACATGTGTCACAATTCAAATTGTTAGACAATTAAATTATTATAAAATATATGTATTTATTTTTTCCAATTCATATAATTTGAAAATAGGGTTTATAAGTATATTATTGAAACATCAACTAATAATTAATTATATTTATTTTCGATACAAACTATTTTGAAAACAATTATTTTTTTTAGGGGAAAGGTATATAATAGCAATTGAAATTCAATTGTAGCAATGAATAAGCATGTAAGCATTTGATAAGTGATCGCTGGTCCTCATCTAGAGAGGGAGAGGGAGAGGGAGACTTGTGGTCTTAAAAGTTAAAATAAAATTTGTAATATGATTACCAATTACGCAATGATCGAGTTTCTTGTGCATCGGTGCACCCGATTTATAATATTATTTTTTTTGACTAAAAAGTATTAAATTTTTATATAAAAAATATTACTTTTTTTTAAAAATAACAAACCTTATTATACCTTTCAAGTAACAAATAATAATTTTTAATTTAACAAGTGAGATTGTAGATCGGTTTGCACAGTGCATCCGATATATATAAATTTTGCGTTATGCAATAATATAGCAAAGTCTAAACATAAAATTATAAAAAAAACAAAAAACTCAACTTTAATTTTGGATTCATAGGGCTTTGATAAGAATCGAATATTGTCATCTATATCTATATATTTATATATCTATAAAAAAATAGTTTGAAAAAGTTACAAGAAATATTATTTTTCATCAAAACAGTTATGCAACAACACCTTTACTAATTCTTAAAAGAATAGGTGTTTTCATTAATGGACTTAAATCTTGCACAAATTTGTGCATTGTGTGTATACTGCTGACCGAATTCTATTTGAATAATTTGTTTACTTTTATTTTTTATAAAACCAATAAAATTCCAATTTATTATACCTTACTAATTTTTAATTCATTATTTTTGTCAAATATATTAAAATAATCTTCAACTTACCATCTTTAAAATATAACCCAAGTTGTATTTTAATATATTTTAAATTGTATTTATTTTTACAACAAAATCCATACTAATATAATAACCCTCCCCCCAAAAGAAAAACAAAATAGTTTCCAATCTGGAACTTTTTGGCAATTTCGCGTAAAAAGAAATGGTTACAAGGGACAATTTGTGATTGATTAGACGTTATATATGTTCATCTTTTTATTTTGAAAAGGTTTTCCAAATATTTAAAATGCAAATAATATATTTTTTTAATTTTTATAATATAATGTATCAAATGAATCTTTTTTTTTTTCAAGATCATTAAATTTATACCGATATTGTATATTTTAAAATACAACAGTCAATTAGAAAAGGAGAATTGTTCTTTTGGTTTATTATTTTGGTTAAATTTTTATATTATTTTTATTGAATTTGAGGTGAAATAAAAAATAAATACAATTTTCATAGAAAATTTATAACATAATTTTTAGAAATTCTTTTTATACAATAATCAATTTATTATTAATATGTCTTAAATTTTATTCTACACTCATATATACATATATCTTTATCGTTACTAATTAAATAGCACGACAATTTATAATTATTAAAATTTGTCTTTTGTCAATTTCTAAATTTGTAGGTAATATTCATAATTTTCTAAAGAAAAAAGAATAGCTAGTGAACTATATGCGCCCGTAAAATAAAAACTTGTTGCACATGCACATGTATTCATAATTTTCTGAAGAAACAAATAGCTAGTAAACAATACACGCCCGTAAAATAAAAACTTGTTGCACATGTACATGTATGTATTCATAATTTTTTGAAGAAAAAAAATAGCTAGTAAACAATACGTGCCCGTAAAATAAAAACTTGTTGCACATGCACATATAAGGGGTGAGAAATACTAGAGATATGTCGTATTTTGTAGCCTTTTTATTTTTGATTTATTTTACAAATAATATATCAAGTTAATATTTTGGAATGAATCTAATATTTTTTCGATACAAATTATAAACTTAATTTTTACACGACCATACTAACAAAATAAAATACTATAAAATAAATAAAAATTTGCTCAAACTTAATTTCAAAACCTTCAATTTAAATTTATTTATTAAAAAAAAGCTCTTTAAACTTATTCATAATTCAACAAAGTTAAAAACTCCCCATTTTGAGCACAATTCTTTGTTATATATTTCAATTAAGGTGGTTATAGCTGTAATTTCACTTGCCTAGCTAGCTCGGAAAATATCTCATCACAGCTAAAACACGGACCACGGTCATCCTGCATCCAACGGCTGTGCTGCATTGGCTGTATCAACCTCAAATTACTGTCCCATACGAGATAAGATTAATGCCACGTGGCGCACTGGTAAGGGTGCCCAGTGATAAGGTACTAATCCACCCATATGTGGCCACAAAATCAAAGTGTCACCCCGCAGCTCATCCAACGGTGCAGACCCACCGGGACCCAACAAGATTGAATTCCGGCCCTCCGATGAAAATCTGCACTGTCCAATCAGGAACGAGGGGGTGCATGCATTATAAAGGATGAGGCAGTGAACAATGGTTCCACGCAGTAGCCACATTGAGTGTGTGTGAATTTGATTACAGAAAGCAAAGAAGAGAGCAATGGCTTCCTCAATTGTGTCCACCCCCGCCACCGTCGGCCGCTCCGCCCCGGCTCAAGCCAGCATGGTGGCTCCTTTCACCGGACTTAAGTCCACCGCCGCCTTTCCCGCCTCCCGCAAGAATGCAGACATCACCACCATTGCTAGCAACGGCGGCAGAGTCTCCTGCATGAAGGTACTTAATTCATCATTATACTTCATAAATATAATGATATATTGCCATTGAGAAGAGTAGATCTCGTAAATGCTACATCTCACAATTTACATATTAGGTGGATTATATATAATAAATTACTCCGTACGAATTTAAACAATCATCTTATTTTAAAATATTTTTTGTTCAAAAATAAAATAAAGTTTATCTTTCAAAAGTTAATGTGTCGTTTGATTAGTTAAATTTTATATTTTTTTAATTTTACAATTAAGTTAAATATAATTTGAATAAATCAAATTAATAAATAAAAAAAGCCACATAGTTGCAAATTTATGAATTTTAAAAGATTGTACTTTCATTTAGTTGATAAAAAATAAAAAATTGTACTTCTGATAAATATTTTAAATTCTTTTGGGATTGAAGAGTACATTGCAAATAAATAATAGACACATTATGTAAAAACATAATAAATTTATCAATTGTAAGAAGAAAAAAAAAAAAGTGAGTTGAATTTCAGAAATTGTTTTATGAAATTAGTTGTGGATATATAATTTTGTATATACATATTTGTGTGCATATATTTGTAGGTGTGGCCCACCGAGGGATTGAAGAAGTTTGAGACACTCTCATACCTTCCCCCATTGACAAGGGAGCAACTCCTGAAGGAAGTTGAATACCTCCTCCGCTGCAAGCTCATTCCTTGCCTTGAGTTTGAGTTGAAGGTGCTTTTACATTCATACTCATATCCTCCAATTATTATAATATCTCCTGTCCCCCCATTAATTTGATCCAACTCTATCGAAACGTGTAGGACGGATTTCCGTACCGTGAGAACAACAGGTCCCCAGGATACTACGACGGAAGGTACTGGACAATGTGGAAGCTGCCAATGTTTGGTTGCACTGATGCCGTGCAGGTGTTGAACGAGCTTGACGAAGCCGCCAAGACCTACCCCGAGGGATTCATCAGAATCATCGGATTCGACAACGTTCGCCAAGTCCAGGTCATCAGTTTCATCGCCCACAGGCCCACTGGCTACTAAGCAAAGCCAGCATACCCATATTATCAACCCATGAATTTACTTTCATGGTTGTTCATTTCGTGTCTGTTTTAGGGTTTTTTTTTTCTTTTTTTTTGCTTTTGTATTTCTTATCCAACTTCATTTTGTGAATTTTCCTCCTCTCTTTCTCTCTCGGATTCCGATGGAATAGGATTGGAATGAATGTATGAGGATAAGTATGATCATGAACAACCAATCATTTTACTTAATATATTATAATGCGTGTTTGTTTTCTTTTATTTACGTTTCACTACAAAGTAAGCATGCGTATACTTAAATTAAGCCATGAATTTAATTTCAGGGCTGTTGAATTTCTAATTACCCATGGCTATGTTTACTTTGACTTTCTAATTATCCAGGGCTATATCGACTTTGAGTGATAAAATTAAATAAAACATATTATTTAATTTTATCATCTATTTATTTTGACAGATAATAAATGATTTTATCCTAATGTTCAAGATAGACATGAGTTTCGAGAGAAAATGGACGATAATTGATCCCATCATTTAGGGTCAGACATGTTGTGCACAAAAGACGCAAGATGACCCTTTTGCTCTTACTGTAGCATGGTGAAATTCAAATTCTTATCCTACAAACAAATTCTTGTACTCTTCTGACCCCTTTTTCTGAAAGTCCAACATCGATTAATATGAGATGATCGTGAAATTATAAGTATGAACAAATTTTGATTAGTATAAGCTTTTTGGGGTGAGTATGGACTTTGACCAAACTCTTATTTATCATCGCATTCAGAGCTTACCTATATGCATTTTGGATCTTATGTACCAAACTTAATGTCCCAACCCGGTGCCACATCCAAAGCTACATTGTTTTAGTAGCAAAAGCAATGAGAACTAAAACCATCGGTTGAAGCCAAGTTGTCACTTGCATACTCTCTCTCTCTCCATTTGGTTGAGACGTCAGCCTAAAAAATCCGTAGTTCCTCAAGTCGTAAGTGTTCTGCATAGTAAAGATTTCCAGAATACATAGAACAAAATACGGCTATTGTATTTCACACACTTAGTGATAGCTAGATTTCGACCTCAATAATTTTGGTGAAGTAAGACTAAAAGAAAATCTAAGTTTTCTCCGACTTATTTCAATACACTCAAAAGTTCACTTCTTGGTGGTCTTTTGTATCTTACTTTTGCTTGTTTTTAAAGGGGCTTTTTGTTAAATATGCATTTGCAAATTTTCGCTTTCATCTTTCATTAGCATATTTCCCATGTTTATAAATTTGTGTCTTTTTAGCAAAAAAAAGAAAAAAAATGCAATTGAATACATAATAGATGCAAGATTACCATATATGTTGATGAAACCCAAATTATGAAATATATTTGAAATTTGATTAAAGAACATAGTGTTTCCCACAAATATATCTGTTATAATCAGATGCAAGAAAAAATATAAAATTGAAGTAAATAACGAACAAAAAGATTTACGTGGTTCACCAATAATGTGTTGGTTACATCCACAGGCAAAGGAGAAGAAATTTTTTATTGCTTTTGAGGATGATCAGAGTACAAATTGTGTATTCTAGGCTATAGAGCAAATACTATATATAGGGAGGAGACATGTCTAGAATATACTACATCTCCCAATAGAACATTGGTCTAGGATATGTTTGTTCTCTCGATACACTCCTTCTCCCAATATAACACATACCTAGAATATACTCCCTCATCAAAAGGGGTCCTTGTGAGATTCAAGGCATATTATAACAAATTTCTACCTTAACTTGAATCTTCTCAGAAAAACAAATGTACCAAATGCACCATAATGAACAAACAGCTCGGTTTCCCTCCACCTCAGCCTAAGATTTTCCCCAAAGGGCAATTAACAACTTCTAATATTTAATAAGTCTAAATAGTGTTGGAACTTACTAACCGAAATAGGCTTGGTAAGATATCAGCAGGATTATTCACAGTGTGTACTTTGTTCACCTTAATCATCTTCTCACTTCTCAGGAAATGATATCTCACATCTAAGTGTTTAGTTCTCTCATGATAAACCTGATCCTTGGCCAAACATATTGCACTATGACTTTCACAATACACTACTGCCTAATCATGATGTAGGCCAAGATCATTAACTAGTCCTTTCAGCCAGATTTTCTCCTTTGCAGCTTATGTCAATGCCACGTACTCTACTTCCGTAGTATACAAAGTTATTGTAAGTTGCAAAGTATCCTTCCAACTAACAACAAAACCACAAAGAGTGAACACATAACCAGTCAAAGACCTCCTACTATCAACATCTCCGGCATAATCAGAATTAGAAAAACCACCGAGTAAACATTGTGTATCACCTCCATATATGAGACCAACATCAGACGTACCGCTAAGGTACTGAAAAATCCTTTTCAGAGCTTGCCAGTGCTCCTTTCCAGGATGTGACATAAACCTACTAACAACACTAACATCATATGCAAGATCAAGTCTAGTGCAAATCATTGCATTCGTCAAGCTACCTATTGCACTAGTATAGGAAACTTGTGACATGTACTCCTTTTCTTCAACAGATTTTGGTGCAAATGTAGTAGACAAATGAATATTTGCAGCACATGGAATATCTAAGGGTTTAGCTGTAGACATATGAAACTTAGATAATATCTTCTGAATGTAACCTTTCTGTGACAAGAAAAGTTTCTTCTCATTTTTGTCCCTATAGATGTCCATTCCCAGGATTTTTTTTTTTGTAGCACCAAAATCTTTCATCTCGAACTCAGCACTTAGGAGACCCTTCAGCTTTTGAATATCTGACTTGTTCTCTGCAGCTATCAACATATCACCTACATATAGGACTAGATAAATGTATGAACCATTTGGCAACTTGTTGTGATACACATAACAATTATAGGGACTCTTGTTGTAGCCAATCTCTATCATGAAGCCATCAAATCTCTTGTACCGTTGCTTAGGAGCCTCCTTTAATCCATAGAAAAATTTCTTCAACTTGCACACATAGTCCTCTTTTCCAAGAACTTGGAATCCATCTGGCTGAGTCATGTAAATATCTTCCACCAACTCTCCATATAAGAAAGTCGTCTTCAGGTCTAGTTGTTCAAACTCTAGATTCTGATGTGCAACCATTGCTAGTAGCACTTTGATAGAAGTGTGTTTGACCACTGCGACAAAATCTCATTGTAGTCTACTCCCTCCTTCTGATGGAACCCTTTTGCAACTACCCATGCCTTATACTTTATACCCTTACTAGGTGACATTCATTTCTTTTTCTTGAAGATCCATTTGCAAGTGATGACCTTTATTCTTCTTGAAGATCCATTTGCAAGTGACAACCTTTCTTCCTGTGCGTTGTCGTACAAGATCTCAAGTCTTATTCTTATGAAGTGACTCCAATTTGCTTCTATTGTAGCAAGACATTGGACATACTCAGTATATGTAACCGCTTCTGTGTAGTTAGATGACTCATAGTAATCAATCTTTTTAGCAACTTGTAGTGCATAGGCTACCATATCATTGTACCCATACCTGTTGGGAGGCTTCCTATAGTTCGACCTTATAGATCAACCTCGAGCCAAACTCTTCATGAACTAGCGATGATGCTGAAGGTTCTCGCAATGTAGTTTCTGAATGTAAGTTTTGATCATCTTCTTCTTGATGTGGTTCATCACTCTTATCTTGAGTGACTGATAAGTAGGAAATTGTATGTATTTTTAATTGATAAAATTATATTTTTAATACAATTTATTCTTGTACACCCTCTATTTTCTACTTATTTAATCTTTCGACGAGAACTACTTTCTTTTTGTTTTTATGGTTATTTGAAGAATTTTATGGACAATTCCTTATAATAATTCACATAAGCAGTTGGCCACCCTTGATCCATCTGAACAAGGAAGACTACAAATAAGTTTGTGGATTAAAAACTATTAAGAATTTAATTAATTAATTAAGTCCATAACTTGAATTAAGACAGAAAAGGGTGGCAGCCACACAAAGAGGAGAGAACATTCATTTTATTTGGAAAATGAGGACAACAACCACATTCTTTGGGGGTGACAAAAGAAAAAGAGGACATCAGCCAATTGGAAGAAGGAGGGAGAAAGCAGCATATTCACGCAGGGAGGATAGAATCAATTGGAAGAATTTGGTAGCAACCTTGGAGAGAGGTTATTCGATTCAATTTCTCTCCCATGTTTTTATTAATTGATGATCATGAATTTTGATTTGAATATGTGTAACTAAATTGTATATTCTGATTTAGGGGATATTTTTTAATCCTTTTACAATATTATGTGATTAAATATTCGTGACACCGTATTGATTTAATATATGCAAATTTATTATGTTGATTGTCTAAATGGATGTATGATATATATATATATATATTATTAATTGTGATTGATCAACTCAATCGATAATTTATATATTTAGCGCTATGGTTTGAATTGCAATCTGTAATTGTTGTGATGTAGAATCCATTTGTAGCAACTAATAATAATTATTATTAGAATGAACATAATTCATGATTAATTTAATCGAGCGTATGAATTTGATAACCTGCCTACCCTATTATTCTAATTGATAATGAGTTTAACAAATTAAATTCAAAGAGTGTATTTTAGGCTTTTCAATTAAATAGGTAATTTAGAGAGCGTATTCTAATTAATTACACTTAAGCGATAAAATGAATCAACAGAGCTTGTTGTTGGTTTATGGTAGTGTCACATAATTATATAATTTGGAATAGGGGAAAACTGAACCGTGAACTGGAATTGTTTATATGTGTATATATATATATATATATTATTGTTTGCTATTTGTTTACTTGCCTTATTTTAATTTATTAGATTAAATTGAAATTTTGTCAGTGGTAGAAACAAATTAATCAACAAGCCCCCACCCTTTTATTTGCATTCATAAATTGACATAAAAAAAGATACAGATAATTCAACCATTCTCTGTGGGATCAATCATTACTTCCCACTACTACAAAATAGTAGAGGAAGGCGAGGTAAAATAAAAATAATTAATTTTAACGTGCCTCGACAGCACGGTTAGTGACTTTCTGCTCCACTTGTTTCTCAACACTAATATTTTTATATGTAACAATAGACTTCACTGTGGGGTTAAACATAGCGTTTTAATCAAATACAACATTTCTTGCAACTCTTTTCTCGAATGAAGACCAGATTTCTATACCCTTGAACCCCAACACCATAGCCCACAAATACACCTCTTTTCGCTCTTAGCTCTAATTTACCCTCACTTGCATGATAATAAATAGTATAACCAAAAGTTCTCAAATTGGAATAATCAGCAAACTCACTAGACCATACTTCATAAGGTGTTTTGAGATTGATACTTGTGTGAGGTCCACGATTGATCAAGTAACAAGTTGTACTGACCGCTTCTGCCCATAACCTTCTAGGTAATCCGGCATTAGAGAGCATGCATGTAGCTCTCTCCAGAAGTGTCTCATTGATACGTTTTGCTACACCATTATGTTGTGGTGTATCTCTAATTGTATGATGCCTAACAATGCCTTCATTCTTGCAAAACCCACCAAAATCAGACGAACCAGACCATTATTAGTCGCAACCTTCTTATCTTCTCCATTATTGCCTTCCACTGCTTAAATTTATTGATTTTCTTACCCAAACTAGCTTTCTGATGTTAAAGGTTAATTAATTATATATATGTATATTAATAAAATGTCAATTCATGAAAATCTTTGAGAATCTATAATCATATTATAAAAAATAATATTAGTAATCTATACTAATATAATAATGAAATAGTCAAAATATATATTTTTCTCCCATATTCAGTTTTTATAAAAAAATTAATTTTTATTATTATTTAAAAATGATGTGTGAGCTTTTGATTAATTGAATTTTATTGTTCTTCTTGTTTTAGGATTTTTTTTAATATACATAACTTTTTCTTTATACTCCGGTTTTATGTATGACATATTATATTAATCCTCATTTCATGATCTTTAATTTTACACCCACTAGTTTGAGCCCTGGGTGATGCACAAAGTTTTTTTTGCATGTTATTATTATTAAAAAATACGTTCTCTATTATTAAACATATTAGCAAAAAAATTAATTATATGCAATATATGAATTTATAATTGTCATATTTGAGTATGATTTATTTAAAAAATTCAAATAAAATATTATGGGCAATTTTTTATGGCTTTAAATGTACTAAATCTACTGCAATCTTGACAATGATTTATTTAAAAAAATTGGATAATGATTCGAAACAGACCAAAATTTTCGCAAATCCAATATTAATAGCTAAAATCACACAGTCAATATTCATTTTTCAAATTAATTTATTGTTTTAAGAATGATAAAATAGATGATTTTTGCATATGTAAGAATGTTAATTTGGAATATTTTTTTGTATTATTAACAAAATCAAATCCTGCATTTTTGTTTTTTAACCACTCTCAAATTGGATACAACATAACAGTATTGGTGACATATTTTTTTAAATATATATATTTATTTAAAATTTATAACTATGCAAAAAATTAAGAAAAATATTTTTTATTAGAGATATCTACAACAAGCCTAGAATTTTGTCAAAATCCATTCCATATCTACAATATTATAGTTTACAAAAATTGAAAAATAAAATTTAGAAAGTGTCATTGAATGAAGAAAATGAAAATAAAAACAACAGCATTTTATTATATATATGCATATATATTACATCATACTTACAATTATTGTGCTACACAATTATATATATGCATATATATCACTCATAGAATATCAACAAAGTTAAATAATTAATATATTTTGTGCTACAAATTTTTTATGTCGCTAATGTTAATAAATTTTAATGAAGAGAATAATATATATACTTTTTTTATATACCAACAATGTTGCAAATATGAATATTATTTTATAATTTGAAAAAATCCAGATCTTCAAAACATATCTAGTGCAGATCCAAATTTTGCTGAATATATATATGTATATCTGCGAAAATAAAAACCACATTTGGATGAGAAAATAAAACCGAAAAAGTCATTTTACTTATATATATATTGATATTATATATATTAGATGCGATAAATATAGTTATGAGTTATATATTAATATTGACCGTGCCTTGAATTATTTGAATTTGATTTGAACTACAAATAAATATTAACTAATATTTTTTTGTAAAAAATATTTAATCTTTTTTTATACAAATATCTATTTATGATAGAAATAAGACTTTTAAATTGGGATGGAGAACTTTTTTTTTATATGTCTAAACAGTAAAATAATAAAATATTTTTATATTCTTAATATTTATTTCTTGATTGCCTTCCAAACTCCAAAGAAGATAATTTTAAATATTTTTCTTTTTAAGATGATGAATAAGAGTCACGGTCGATCACTCTCTCATGTTTGGACATTTTTTGAAGAAACAAATTTTCAATTATGACGAGATGTCTACTGCTTTTTCAAGAGTTACTAATTGTAGGGGATTGGAAATTTGTGACCATGGTGAACATATTAATATGATTAAAAAAATGTGCTCTTTCCACCAAAAATTAAAAAAAAATTATGTTTCAAAACTTTTTTGTTCTAAAAAATAGTTATGTTTGAAAATCAAACTTAATTATTGGTTGAAATTTCAATAATATGTTTATACTAACGACTTTTTTTAGCCAAATAAAATTGAAAAGGCCAAACTAACAAATCAATGAATAGATGTCTTTTAACAAGTTATGCTTTTAAAATTGAAACACACTTTTAAAGGGCATGTTTGAATTTCAACAAACATGGGAGAGATATAATTGTCATAAGTATTCAACATATTTAAAGATAATAACTTAAGGGGGGTTTATAAGAAAAAATCTTGATTGAAAAATAGAAACTAGTTGTTAATTAAATTTTTATACAGTAATCAAATGTGATTCCTTTTTTTGGGAGCGAGACAATTATTTGTTTTCGATATCACTCAAGTGCTCTAAAAAAAAAAGACAAAACACTCGCTAAAGACTATGATCAATCATGTGCACACTATTTCAGTGGTCCAAACTGTATTTTAACTTGACTCTCAAACTATCCCTTCAAACTAAAATACAGCCATCCTGCATCGTAGGGCTGTGCTGCATTTGCAGTATCAACCTCAAATTACTGTTCCACACCAGATAAGATTAATGCCACGTGGCGCTCTGCTAAGGCTGCCCAGATAAGGCTCCAATCATCTATATGTGGTCACGAAATGCAAATGTCTCCCCATGACAAATCCAACGGTCCAAGTCCGCCCAAATTCAGCACGATCCAATTTTGGCCTTCCGATGAGAATCTGCAACGCGCAATTGGGGGAACAAGGGGTTTTGCATGCAATAAAAAGGACGAAGCAGTGTGACTAGGCCTACACGCAGTAGCCACATTGAGTGTGTGTTGATTTAGAGAAATCGAAAGAAGAGAGCAATGGCTTCCTCAATTGTGTCCACCCCCGCTGCCGTCAGCCGCTCCGCCCCGGCTCAAGCCAGCATGGTCGCTCCTTTCACCGGACTTAAGTCCACTGCCGCCTTCCCCGCCTCCCGCAAGAACGCCGACATCACCACCATTGCTAGCAACGGTGGAAGAGTCTCCTGCATGAAGGTATTTTTATGACGTGCAACGATGTCTCCGATCTGCACGTATCTTATAGATGTTGCATCCGATGAACTACATTAAACGTCATAAATATATATATATATATATATATATAAATAGTGAATAATGCATTGATTTACCAAATGTAGAATGCCTAGTGTCTAATAATAAGTTATACCATAGTATTGAAAATAACAATTAAGTGTACATACATATTTGTGTGCATATATTTGTAGGTGTGGCCCACCGAGGGATTGAAGAAGTTTGAGACACTCTCATACCTTCCCCCATTGACAAGGGAGCAACTCCTGAAGGAAGTTGAATACCTCCTCCGCTGCAAGCTCATTCCTTGCCTTGAGTTTGAGTTGAAGGTGCTTTTACATTCATACTCATATCCTCCAATTATTATAATATCTCCTGTCCCCCCATTAATTTGATCCAACTCTATCGAAACGTGTAGGACGGATTTCCGTACCGTGAGAACAACAGGTCCCCAGGATACTACGACGGAAGGTACTGGACAATGTGGAAGCTGCCAATGTTTGGTTGCACTGATGCCGTGCAGGTGTTGAACGAGCTTGACGAAGCCGCCAAGACCTACCCCGAGGGATTCATCAGAATCATCGGATTCGACAACGTTCGCCAAGTCCAGGTCATCAGTTTCATCGCCCACAGGCCCACTGGCTACTAAGCAAAGCCAGCATACCCATATTATCAACCCATGAATTTACTTTCATGGTTGTTCATTTCGTGTTTGTTTTAGGGTTCTTCTTTTTGTTGCATTTGTTTCTTATCCATCTTGATCAATTTGTAAATTTCCTCCTTTCTTTTCTCGGATTTCCGATGAAACAAGATTGGAATGAATGTATGAGGATAAGTATGATCAGGGACCACCAACCATTTTACCTTAATAAATTATAATGCATATTTGTTTTCTTTTACTTAAAGCTTTCATTAATTACTATATGCATTTTGGCTATGGGCTCTTGTGAATATTGCATTACATTAGGTTAGATGTGCCACGATTCTCTTGGTTTTGGTTGCAGTTTTAAAGCTATGGATGCTTAAAATCGTAAAAGGTCAAATTGAAACCTAATTGGTATATAAATGGTTTCTATTCTGAATCTCGATATCTTTTTAATATTTTTGGTCTATAGTTGTCGACCAAATGATCTAACCCAGAATTGGCAGTTTGAAGTCAAAATCAAAACTATAATCAATGGTTAGGAACCTTCAGTTTCCAGAGCTAGCTTTTCTTGAACCAAAAATCGATTCGGCCAATTTTTTGTTTCAGTTTAAGTTCTAATATGAAATCGAGTCAATAGTTAAATCGAATCATTAACAGCCAGTTTCGATTTCAAACTGGAATCGCACACATATCTACATCAGCTACATTTATTAATTATTTATCCCATCAAATACTTTAATTTTCGTAAATTACGATTTTGACATGCTTAATTGATGGATAAAATGTTGATTCCAAGACATTGGTCATCTTAATGATGACGAAGCTATAAAGTCCATTCAAACTCTTTCATACGACACAAAAGAAGTTGTACATATACACACACATGTACATATATTTCACTTATGTTCAAAAGATAGTTCACTTATGTTCAATGTGTTAGTCCTTGAGTCATTTTTCATTCACCTATAGCTCATTGGTGGTTGCGAAGCATTAACCTCAACCACATAAAGGCATAAATCATTGAATGTCTTCATATGTCTCCATTCTTATCTTAAATGTGCAAATACAAATTGACATTTAACTACCTTATCACTTCACTCATATATTTGTGCGGTGGTAGATTCTCCATTTACCACCAAATTTCATAATTCCATCCAAATCAAATATATATAATGATTCAGGGTGGACTGTTAATAAATTTGGTTCAAAATTATATCGAACTCCAATGATACGAAAAGAAAATAGGTCCGATCCTCTTTTATTATTAATATTCGGGTTATGTAACTCACGGGTCAACCTCACCACCCCTATTGTTTTTAATATTTTTTTTAAATTCGTTTATTTTAATTTTACAAGATATATATATATATATATATATATGAAAATATATTTTTTTGTAGAAAAAGTATTTTATATATATATAAAACTCTGCAACATACAATTATAGATTGTTAATTTCAATTATTATTTTATGATCTTGTATAGAGTTATATGTTCACATATTTATATATCATAATTTATTTATTTTATAAAATAATTATAATAATTTTTAAGTATTTAGGTCTAATCAAATTGATCGGATCAAGTTAATCCATAAAATAAACTTGTCGTATTCAAATTATGATTTCTGACACAAAAAACTAAATGTATTGTATTAAAATTTTGTGCAAGATTTACAATAATTGTATCCCAATCTATCCCGCGGACCCAAACGTACTTTGAGATCTGTACTCTTATCTTTGGATAATAAATTGACAAACTTTAATTGGTGGATTATCCTTTTCTTTCCCTCACAAATAACTTATCTGAAATACCTACTATATAGAATTGTTGGGGCTTTCGGTTTGATTAGCCTCAATTTCCTATGTTCTTCAATTTTATGAGAATTCGAACTCTAATTTATTTATATTATTCATGGCATACTTTATGTATTATAAATTATATTATTGAATGAGTTTTTTATGTATCGGATGTATCATGCATTCGATCTACAATATTACTTGTTTAATTAAAAAATATTATTTGTTTATTGGTACTATTTTTTTAAGATAATAAATTTGTAATAATAATTTTAAAGTAAATAATTTTAATTTTAGTTAAACAAGTAATATTGTAAATTTGGTTGCACGAATGAATTTTTGCGTATACAAGTAAGTATTGTAACATGAAATTGATATAATGCACTATGATATATGAAGCCTTTTTTCTAAATCCCAAATATTGTAATATTCGAAGTTACATAGTATGTTGCTGAAATTTTCATTCTTATTTTCTAAATCCCAAATATTGTAATATTCGAAGTTACATAGTATGTTGCTGAAATTTTCATTCTTATTTGTCCAAATTTCATACTTTATAAAAATAACAAGTCCAATGGGTTCGGATGGGACTATTGGCTGTCGTGGGTTTAATTTCATTACAAAATGGACCGGCAACTATATAATCATAGAAGGGTCGTTTGGCCCATTATACCATCAATGGTATCTTCGGCTTATTATATCACAATATTTCGGCAAAGACGGGAATGACAATAAGATATAAGGTGCATGCCTCAAAATCTCTAAATATATCCTAAAATTTAAATATATTTTATATAAATTTAATAATTTTTTCTTTTTATTAAATATACCCAGTTAATTTCTTTATCTACCATAAATTTATCCCCACCTCACCTGTTGTCACGGGTCGCGGCCTTCCGTTATTCGGGCCGTCGAGTTTTCATGCAGTCGAACAAAACCCGTGCGGTCACAAAGACTCTCGCAGCCTCTGTCGGACCTTCTCGCTTCATCGAGTCCTATGATGACTCGTAGCTCGGTATAGCACACCAAGCATACCAGCATACTCATTCGAATGCATCCCTGCGCTGCGCCTTATGCAAGCACTCGTCTATTCTCAATGACCATGTTCGCCGAGGGCGCCCTGTTGCACACCTTGTGTGTCTTGGCATCAGCCCCCAACTAGCTAGCCCGCCTGCTACGCCCTACCGACACTCTCAAGTTCTTTCGGCACAACTCGTGATGGCCTTGGAGCACTCGTGCTCCATCATGACACTGAGGGTCTCTCGCACGCCCACAGTGCAACTCCTCGTGCTTGTCACGCACTCGGGGTGTCCTAGGTGCTGTACCTATGACCCCTCGTTGTGCCTCGCCAGAGACGGACAACATTGCAAACCTTGGCTTAGATATTGTGCCATCTCATATTCGTCCCACAATGCTCGGGATGTTTGCCTAGCATGCCGACACATGCCCACAATTACCCATAATGCGTGTTGCCATGCAACCGCATGTCTCAAGACAATGGTCCCTTGTGACATGGCTAAAACCTATAGCGCATGCTACGAGTCAGCTCACGAGGCCTCGGAATGTATGCCTCAATCACTCTCTCGGCCTAGAGGTGGTGCCCAATAATTTCCATAGCCACGGGGCACCTTTGGATCTCATCCAAACCTCATGGCCCAAGGGAGCGCCCAACATGGACATCGCCGTCCCATGCCGCCCCATCAGTCCCCAAATCGATCGAGAACTTTCGCACCCTTGTAATGGCACAAATTTAGATTCAACACCGAAATGTAGCGGCGCCTGACACCAATGGAATGATAGCGCCTGGCGGAGCGACAACTTGCTGTATGTGGGTAACTTAGATTTCAATGTGATGGAGTCTAGGGAGTTATTCATTAAGATCACCAGACATGCCCAGATACAACGAACATACATATATACATATAAATCCTTGTACACAAAATTCTTAACAAAATCAAGTTTGAGGAAATAACATTTAAAGAATAATGTTAAGTGTTTGTTACTTATCAAGTTTGACCTTTCGCGGTGAAAGATTTTAGATTTAGAGTCGAATCTCAAGAAAGCCATGAATTTGTAATTTCAACTTTTCTGTATTGAAGAAACATGGAGAAGAAGAAGACAAGACGAGACGAGATTCTGGAGTTGAGAATAAGAACATAATAGAATATATATATATATATATATAAGGGTTTTTTAGTCAACTTATTATATCTAATTTTATCATAATTATTATGGGGTATATTTAGAGGTTTTAGGGGTATGAATAGCCATGGGTAAATTATAAAAAAGAAAAGGCCAATTATAAAGTTATTAAATTTTAATATTATCATATTTTTGGCATGATCTTAAACCCATCACCTATTTTACAATTTGCTGTTGATGTTGATGCTGTGGTGAATCGAAAGTAGAAAGTTAATGCTTGATTTTATTAATTTAAAATATTTGTTAAAATTTTAGCTTCACGAACAAACTACATATGAGCGAACAAACCAAATTAACAACTATACAAAGTCATATAAATGATACTTGATTATGCATTTATTTCAAATAAAATCGTATGTTTTAAAAAACATAACTCTTACCTAGAAAGAAAGTATATTATATGATATTGCAATCCATACAAAACATGAATCGGTAAGATACAAAACGGAATATAATATTATTCCCCTGTCTCATTATTTCAAACAAATTGAGAAATGATAATTAATATGGTTAAACCATTAAATTTTAACTCTATTTTTCCTTTATAGCACTATGTCTTGGTCATTGTTTATAAATTTTATCTGATACAGAGTAATATAAATAAATAATAACATACTCAATATTGTAATTGACTAATCGTTCAGGAACGATGATGTTATATCACTCAAAATTAAACATAAAATTTAAGTGACAACCTATAATTTATTATTCAACGTAGTTTTTTATGATAACAGTTCGATATTTATCAACATAATTAGAAACCTAATAAGAGTTCTGTGTCCCCTAAAACACATTAATTATATTTATTCAAGTCTAACTAGAAACGAACCTCTTATGCCTTAATCTAGTAATACAAAAATACAAAATAATTTATCTAATACGATGAAGTCTATTGAAGTTCGAATTACTGAACTTATACAATTACTGTTTGTCAGTTTTTTCATTTTATCAATTGCAGGAACAATAGAGAGAAGAGGAGACCAAGTCAATATCTACATACAAGGGATGCAATTTCAGATTTAAAAAAAATAAAGACCAAGTCAAAAGTGTATCCAAAGAGGGAAGCCGTTAGCATGAAACATGGAATCATGATGGTAGAAGTTACCAAGACGTTCATGAGTGAAGAATGGAAGAAGACTACCAGAGTCATCTTACAAATATGAAGAAGATTGGAAGAAGAAGACACACTGAACGAGAATATCTTCTATATATCAGATAAGAGTGTTACTGAGAAAGTTGTATTCACTCCTACTCCAAAATTCTGTAGTTCTGGACATCAGATCTTTCTGATCATGCTGTACTTGATTTTCAGAGTGTATTAGTGAGTGAAAACTTTTGCTTTAGGTTTACTTTCTCAGTTGTGTTTAGTTGTTCTTGAATTTCATCTTTGAAACCAAGAACGTTAAGAATCTATAGGTTAGATTAGTTATTTCTCACGATTCTTTTTGTAATGCACTGTATATTAGTGGATTTCTTTTGCCCTGACGACACTCACAAGTTATTTATAACTTGTGAAAATTTATCTTGGTGCAATTTTTATTTTTTGCTGCTATTTTCCATTGATACCACACTTTCAAGTGGTATCATGCCATTACTTGATACACTAAGTGTGGTTCTGGATTTTTGGTGTTACGATGAAAATTATGAGTCTTCCACGTCCTCCGATTCATTCTAAATAAAATTTTGACGATGTTCAATGCCGAGCATGTAGAGGATTTGGACACTAGGCAAATGAATATGCAAACATCCTTTGTAGATGTGGAAAATTAATTTGGGTGTCACTAAGCGAAGAAGAAATTGATGAAATGCACCCTGAAGAAGAAGAATCAACAACTATGTTGACGTCTATCTATGAAGATTCCTTTGAAGAACGTGTGGATGGAGTACTTACGCCCTCCAGCACAACCTCTGATAAGTATAATTTCTTTAACTCTTCTGATTTTAATTGTTTTAATGGGTTTATTAATGATACAAAGTCAAAGGATGAAGATTATGATAGACAAATTATTGAGGAGATGCAGGTTATTCAAGAAGAATTTCTCAAAAAGTTGAAGCTGCAAACTCGAGAAGCGAAAATCTTGAACAAAGAAAATGATGAACTCAAGAGGATGATTGCCAAGCTAGAAGTTTCTCTTACAAAGAAGGATGTTGAATTGAGCAAACTCGAGATCGCACTTCAAGTAGCGAATGAAACATTCAAGAACTTGAATACATGTTCTTCTAAGCTTGATGAAATTCTGGCTGTAGGAAATATAGGTAATACTGGAATAGGATATCACATCATTGCTGCTACCTTATCATTTAATTTATCTTGTGATCAAAATCCTATCGTTTTTGTTAAATAAAAGTGGAAAAGAATTGTCAAAAATAGATACAAGAAAAGTGACCAAAAGAAAAAGAAGATTTGTTGGTCATTACTGTTTTATACCTGGACATATAAAATATTACTGTCAAAAATTGAAATATGATATGTCACTAAATGAAATGTTGCCACAAACGTTACATAACATTCTTAACAATATCATGAATCAGAACACACCAATCTATCCAAAATTGAAATGGGTCTATAAATCTAATTTAACCAGTAATGTTGTGTTTACTACTCTAAAAACTAACAATTCAGAGTTTTGGTACTTTGATAATGGGTGTTCAAGACACATGCCAGGTACAAGAAATTACCTCACAAACTATGAATCATTTTAAGGAGGTACGGTGAGATATGGTGGAGAACACAAGGAAAAATAATAGGAAAATGAACAATGTGTGTTTCTGGACTTCCTAAGCTGCAGAATGTATTTCATGTGAAAGGGCTTATGGCTAATTTTTTTTAGCATAAATCAGTTGTGTGATGATGATCTTCAGGTAAAGTTTAATAAAGATAAATGTGAAGTTGTTGATAACTCTAATTTTTGTGTGATAAAAGGAAGAAGATCAGTTGATAATTATTACCTCGTTAGAGACAGTCTACCATGCATTAAGGAAAGAATTGAGGAGACTGTTTTATGGAATCAGAAGTTGGGACATACAAATTTAGAAGTATTGGCAGACTAATTAAAATCGATGCAGTAAAAAGCTTGCCAAAACTCAATCGAGGTAAACAAATTGTGTGTAGTGATGATTCGTTTAGTGAAATTAATATCTTGCAAAATCATCTTCATCATTCACACACAAAACACATTTATTTGTGATTTGGTAGAAAAAGAGATTATCCGGATTGAATGCATAAATATTGGAAATCAGATTGCAAATATATTCACAAAAACTCTTGATTTGGAGAGATTCTCCAGCCTTAGGAAATCTCTCGGTCTTTGTGTTATGTAGGGTAAGATAACTGAAATGTTGCACTGAATGTCAAATAGACATTTGAGACAATATTTTGATTATGTAAATAGTTCGTTTTCTTTTCCTTTTTTTTCTTTGTTTCTGTAGGATGTTTTTTGATCTGGATTGTTCTCTAAATTTTTCCAGCTTTAAATCTGGTTTTGATCGCCCAAAAAAAAAAAAAAAATTGATGATGCTCATCAACTAGTAGCTCGGGGTACGACGCTCACTACGATGATGCTTCCTTGTCAAACGTTGAACAAGCTGAGAAATTTAAGATTCAATCTAAAAATACTCATCAACTAAAGTAACTTAGGGGGCACGACGCTCGTTATAATGATGTTACCTTGTAAAATATTGATTAATTGAACAATTTAAGAAATACTTGAGTAACTAGGGGCACGACGTTCGCTGCGACGATGTTCTCTACGTAAAAAGGGTATTGCAAACTTATTCTTCCTACCTCACATCATAAAGTACCTTGGGGGGCACGGCGTTCGCTGCGACGATGTTACCTTGAAAAATATGATGAGAAACCAGAATTCTTACTTGAAACTTAAATCTATATATTAAAAAAAACAAAAATATATTATAAAAAAAGCGATCAAACTGATAAAAATATAGGAACTTTTTTTAACATCCGATCATTAATTAGAGATTTGAATTCCCAAATTTTCCTCTTATATATATTTTTTATCTGCTTTGTTGAGATTTTGGAGGAATATAATTTGAGATTTGATTTTTCAATATATATTTATCCGAATATATCTCATATCTACCTTATATCATTTAAATTTGGTGAGTCTAATGTGGATTAGTGTGAATAAATGCAACATATTTGGTTGAGATATCTTTGGTACTAAATATTCTTATTTTCTATCACCAAATATTCACTGCACTCACCCATCATTCTATCACGTTTCCAAAGAGTCAATCCACCTCTTTCCCAAATACCCATTCCCATCTCTCTCCTCAAATCTAACATGGTCGATGACCTTCACCGAATCTTAGTACATATCCCAAATCTGCTCATTAAAGTTATTGTCTTCTCATCATTATTCCCCATAGCTGAAAATCCGTATTTTTCCATACCCGAATTGTCGTCGTTTAGTCAGTTTCTCTTGGCGTAAGAAGATTTCGATATTGAGAAAATCATGAATGACTTCCATGATGATGAGAGTGATCAAGATTTTATTCTTCCAGAGGATTGGTTTGAAAAACTAAGGGGGAGAATGCCCCATTACGGAACCGCGTTCAAAATCGCAAGAATAATGGAAAAGATTCTGCTAATATAAAATGTTCCCCAGAACGTTCCCAAAACATTCCGTCCAACATAAGGTTCTGCCTCTTATCTCTCACCACTTAATTTCGGATCTTAGGTATCATTCGATTTATCAATTCATAATTTTTTTAATGCTGTTATTTTGAAAAAGAGGGATATTGATAATTTGAATTGTGTGTGTTTCCATGAATGGAGAATTGAACTATATAACTTTCGTCGATTTAAACTTGATACTTTTTCCATGGTCGAAAGTTGTTAAATATGTTGTGAAATCAAGTGATTCATATTTTTCATGCTATTTTATCTTGCCAAATTCATAGTCTAGCTAAATAGATTCTTTGTCACCAAGTTGTTATGATATTCTTTCTTCACAATTAGGGGGAGAAGAAATATGATTGTTTTGATTATGTGATTGCTTTGTTTTGGTTCTGTGATTGGTTTGTTTAGGGGGAGAACCGAATCGAACTGTTTTGTGATTCCTTTGTTTAAGGGGACAACCGTTGATGTATTTAGGATGATAAGAAACATATGATTATCTGTATTTTGCAGGTTTGATGCTTCTTTGTTTTGTCTTGAAAATTTATTTTGGAGATAATCTTGGTATATTTGTGTACTAGTTAACTCGGCCTTGATTTGTGTTGTGGTTCTGATTTTTGTTGAATAATTCTACATAATACTATGTGTTGCATTGGTATTAAATATCATGTAATTAGGGGGAGTTTTGCAGGATTTACAATGTTGATATGTATGTTGGATAAACTTTCTGGTCAACATACATGTTATAGAATATACTCGAAATTCTTGTTTGTTCCTTTGAATATGATCGCATTATGTATTGTGTCCTGCATTTTAATTTTTGTCTCAGGTGTTGAGGAATTGTGAAGAAAGGCAAAAAGGGGGAGATTGTTGAAGTTCGAATTACCGAACTTATATAATTATTATTTTGCCAGTTTCTTCCTTTTATCAATTGCAGGAACAATAGAGAGAAGAGGAGATCAAGTCAATACCTACATACACGGGATGCAGTTTCAGATTTTAAAGAAATAAAAACCAAGTCAAAACTGTATCCAAAAAGGGAAGCGATTAGCATGAAACATGGAATCATGATGGTAAATGTTGCCAAGACGTGCGTGAGTGAAGAATGGAAGAAAACTGCTAGAGTCATCCTACAAATATGAAAAAGATTCGAAGAAGAAGACGCGCTGAACGAGAGTATCTTCTGTATATCAGACAAGAGTATTACTGAGAAAGTTGTGTTTACTCATACTTCAACATTCTTTATTTCTGGACAGCAGGTCTTTCTGATCATGCTGTACTCGATTATGTGAGTGTGTTAGTGAGTGAAAACTTTTACTCTAGTTTACTTTTTCAGTTGTGTTTAGTCGTTCTTAAATTTAATATTTGAAACCAAGAACGTTAAGAATCGATATGTTAGATTTGTTCTTTCTCTCGATTTTTTTTTGTAATTTACTCTATATTAGTGTATTCCTTTCGCCCTGACGGTACTTACAAGTTATTTATAACTTATAAAAATTTATCACGATGTAATTTTTATTTTCCGCTGCTGTTTTTTCATTGATACCACACTTTCAAAGTCCAAGTCTAATTTCTTATAAGACATATTAAAATGATGTATAAATTTATTTTTATGGGATGAAGGGAATACGGAGTACATTTTTAACAGCGTAGAATCGAACACCTTGATTTGTGGAACAAAGCAAACTCCCAGTTAAATTTTGTTTGGAAATGAAGTACAAGAATCATCATTATTTATTTGGAAGTCATTAGGTGCACAGAATGAAGTGATACAATAATATACTGAAATATTCCAGCTGCAGAATCTGTACATTTATAATGGCCATCATTTTCCTTGTATTAAATAAATAAAATAAAAATTACTTTTTCATGTGATCCTATCCTTAATTACATGGCCCCACCCCACCATTTGCATTCTGCTTTTCTTTTCTTTAATTCATGCAATAAAATCCCCAGCAGATAATCTTTGTTTCAAAGATAAAGTCATTAAAGCTAACATTGTATCTTTCCATCTTGTTCTTTGCTTTGTCAATCACCCCACCACATGCAATTTCACTTTGATGTGTGGGACTCACTATTCAAAGATTTTCCTATTTTGGTATTTTTCTAAAATTATTAATTTAACAATAATTTTGTGAGTTAGGTGACATGTGCAATGACATAAAATTAAATTTTATTTTTTATTTTTTATTTTTTATTTTTGATGGATAATGTGTAATTATTGGATTCATCGGCATAAATTTAAAGTTATGTTTTGTTTATATATTGGTCTGTGCAGGGATTTGTCGATCCAATTTTAAGTTTGTATCAAGATTTATTTTTTGAGTTGGATTAATTTAATTTTGCACTCTCCTAAAATAACTGACACGATATATTTTTCTCTCTTCCCCAGCCCATTCATCTTATCAATTTCAATAATCAAAGTTATGATAACTCAAGCATCCATTTAACAAAGAGTGTATTTTGTGCATTGGGTGCACCGTTTACCTTATCTACAATATTACATATTTAACTAAAAAATATTACTATTTTTTATTTAATAAATCAGTAGTAATACTTTTATAATAAATAAACAATATTTTTTAGTTAAACAAGTAATATTGTACATCGGGTTGCACAATCAACTAATGCATAGAAGTTTTTGCATTTTACAAAACACAGCATTTTCATTATTTTTTTCATTATTTTTTACATCAAGATTTTATTCTTTACAAATACTATCATATTCATTCTCAAAATAAACACAAAAATTTTACTATTTGTTAAAACTCACACAACCTAAAATTATTAGGGACAAATTTTGCACGCAGCCTTCAAGCATAAACAAATCTACCCTAAAACAACTTACCAAACAATAAAATCTCGTAAATTTTCATTTTTTTTCTTATTTTTTGGCAACTAATCATAATACATCCTACTTAACATCTGGTCCAATCATCTCCATCTAAATATTATTCTTATTTTCTGTCTAATCTTCCTGACTAAGAAATAAAATAGAAAAAAAAAAAAAAAAAGATGTACTGTACCAGGTGTAGCATAGAATTATTCCCGAGATCCCTAGTCGATAGTGCATGTGGTGTTACTATAGTATAAAAAACAGTGTGTGTGTGGGGGTGCATGCAGATTCAGCATCATCATCTAGTCAGCAATGAGTGGTGTGTGTCAGTGGGCTGGGAAGAAAAGTGGGGAAGAATCTCTTTGCAGTTTTCCATCAGACACCCTGACTTTAGTCATCTTGTTCTCACACCAATGCAGCTGCTCCCCATTCAAACCCCCCATTCTCAACACTCTTGACACCACTTTTAGGTCTATTTGAGCCATCAAAATCTCCACCTCTTCTTCCACCCTCAGCCTCCTCTTTCTAAGGCACTTTCCCGACCGTCGAATCTCGTTCAGCTTTGCCTTTTTCTGCATCATTTTGTGGTTGAAGTTCACGTGTATATAGTGTGTACATTGTATGGATGGATATGACTTATAATATGAACTAAGTTTGGGATTACCTTTTTGTTCAGTTTCTTTAGTAAGAGGAGGAGAGTTGCATCAGCAGAGCCCCTTCTGTTTCTCTTGAACAAATCTGCCAAGATTTGGTAGTGATTCTTCTTGTCCTGTTTCATGAAGTTCATGAAAGTTCTTATTGATTCTTCCATGATTTGAAGGAATGAGCTTGATGGGATTCTTGAACTGTGGCCCTGATCTTCTCGTTTGTCATCATCAGAATCTACGACGGAATTTTTTTATTACGTCGCTTTTCGACGTGTAACATAACAAAAATTGAAAGAATTCTAAGCCTCTGAAAGATTTTTGTACCTCTATACTCTGGAACTTGAAGCAATTTTGGAGCCAAACTCCTCATTCTTGCATAGATTTCAGGCCTTCTACCATGCTCATAAGGCTCATTCTCAATGTACCTTTGCAAGAGGACTTGAAATTGTTGGAACTGTTGCGCGACATATGCTGGGCAGCCTGGATCAAACTCCCTACGCGATGCCCTTAGGCGTTGGAAGTACTTGTAGTTCCAGTTTAGAGCTTCCCATGTTAAGCAAATCTGTGCAACATAAGCCGATTCCAGTTCATGATATGGGTTGTGCCTGAATTCTGCTGACGATTTCTTGCTTGTTGTTCTTAGTTTATGAACAATTCTCTCTGATATGGATCTTGGACATGCTTGTATAGATCTCAATGACTCTGGAAAAGAAAATCTTCATTAGTTGTGATCTCGTTAGAGCTTTGTTTAGTAGCCTTGGGAAAATTGCAAAATCTGTCCTCCATAAGGGGTGGCCTTTGATGTCCTGTATGTTTTGCAAATTGCGCGAAAATAAAATTACGAAACAAGCCTTTTCTGTCGTGTATCTTTACAAAAATTACGCAGTTTCAGGACTTTCTTGGCTGAAAAATGTCACATGGCACGCAAATGACTAATGCTCAAATTGCGCACTTTTTGAAATCTACAAGACCAAAATACTTGTTTCTGAAACTATGGTCTTCAAATCGCATATCTAAACAAATAAGACCAAAATTGACACCCCTGTTTTTTTAGGACAAAAAACACCAACCTCCATTAGTTACGGAACTAGTTTTGCAATTTTCCCGAGAAAGTGAGGGAAATCTTGAATATTAATACATTATCAGCACACCTGTTTCATGGAGTTTCTGGGCACTTATTCTGTCCAAAAACAGCATTTCTTCATCGTACTTTTGGAACACAGTGTAGGATTCCCATTTAGGACAGCTTCTTCTTGATGAAGATGAAAATGGATCTTCAGTGCCTGAATCTCTATAGTTGATTGAACTTCTCCACTCCGATGAATCCTTAGAAGTTGATCCAATGGTGAAAGTATCTCCATAAATTTCTCTCTCATCTTCCTCTTGTACCAACTTCTTGCCTTCTGATACAGGCGGTTGAAGCACCAGAAAATTCTCTTCTTGCTTAAAACTGATGTCGATTTTTTCCGGTTCAACGACCCGGATCCGATCATGATCCTTGTCTGAAAAACCTGATAGTTGATCATCACCATATTATAATAAGGTTCCACATTAAGAAACATGCATGCTAAATATAGAAATGATTTTGACCTTGATGAATAATGTTATTAGTAGCCCTCAAACTGGTTTTTCTGACAAATCTTGAAGTGGGGTCAGTTTCACTTGCATCAGAATCATAGGAAGAATCTGTGTCTCTTGCAAGAATCTCTTCTTCCTCAACATCCTCTTCTTCACCACTAGATTCTGTATCTGGTGTTGTGTAGTTATCCAAACTTTCTTCTGATGATTCTCTGCTAAAGTCCTCATCCGAATTCCTTAGAAGGTCCGTCTCACGATCGTCAACTCCACAAATCGTGTCATCTTCCTCCTCCACGGACTTAGCCCGATAAAACGCATTTTCTTCCTCCACTTCCTCATCGGAAAACGCGTTAGATTCGAACCCATCCTGACTCCTGCATGGAGACCGTCAAAAGTATAACATGCAAAGTAGGAACGATGAGTCTTATTACAAGATTCGATTATTAGTAATATAACATGCGAATGGTGTGTACCTCTGGTAGAATGGATTGCCACCAAAGAAGATGAACAACTTGGCAAGAAAAATGGAGGTGAAATGGAAGAAGATGAAGATAAGGAAGAAAGAGCTAGAGACATTATAGAAAAGTCTAGCAAATGTTTGTTTATGACATTCAAGCATTTTCTTAATCCCTTTGTCCAAAGAGAGATGAAGTCTCCACTTATCTTTCTCTCTCTAAACACAAAGCAATTCAAAGTGGCTCTACAAAAGTGAGAGCTTTAATTTGCTTTTAATTTGGTGGTGTCATCTTTCTTTTAGCCAAGATCGTGTACAGTGTACTTTTCATTCAAAATAACATATATGCCCTTATGTGCTTTATGTAAGTTCCACGTAAATCATTTCATTTTAGGGAGACCAGGAGAACTTATTCCAATGTTCAGATTTAAGCAAGGTAAAATTTCACAGGGTAGAGTGTTCTTTGTGTATTTTGTATTTTATTTTATGGATAAATATTACGTATAGTGATTTTTATTTCGTAATATTATGAAATGTGACACAATTTTGTAATAAATCGTGTTAACATCTAATTTAATAGGTTGTAGTAGGTAGGAGTAATCTTGCATGCTAGACATATTTAATTAGTACGTGCATTGGGTATCATATGTAGGGTGGATCCAGGATGGGTGTTTTACGGGGCCAACAGTTAAATATTGAATTATCAATTATTTATTTATTAATATAATAATATTATTAAATATAATATATGTACATAAAAAAAATTATGATAAATATTCATCGTAACTTTTGAGTTTAAAATCATTCAAATTCATTAATGAATTAATTGAACCAAAAATAAGAGGTTGGTGTATAATGCAACTCTGTTTATTAACACACGCTTCTTTTGTAAGAAGAATAATCTTGAATTTGACAACTTTTTTATTTTCCTAATCAAGCAAATTATGCTTCAATTTAAATTTCATATAAAACTTGAACATATTTTTATATTTAATAAAATTTAAATCTTGACTTGAGTTCGACTCGTGTTCAATCTAAACAAAACTTGTTCAAACTCAATTCAATTTATTTACCACCCTAGTATAAAGTACCAAACCAAAACCCTTATATACAGATAGCTTAAGAACAAGCTCCTCTATAAATGGAAGTCTGAAGTTCTACTAAAATTGAATAACAAATAAAGGACTGAATTATAAAGCTGAGATGGTACAATATGGTTGTTTTTTTAACCTTTGAAACAGTTTAATTTAATTTGAAAATTTGTGTTTAATTGAACAGTTTAATTTGATTTAGTTCGAATCGAATAGTAGGGAATTTTCTTAAAATTCATGTTAACAAAATGCATTGACATCCCCAACCCCTACGTCAAGTTTGTTTTCACTTTATTGAAACATTACAAAATAATTGAACACAAACTAAATAACATCACATATTAAGTAAATGAATCGTCATAATATCATATTATTAAGGGTACGGCTATTCATATTCCAGAAATCTCTAGGCATATCCTAAAATCTAAATACATTTCAAGTAAAATTAGCATTTTTTTTACTAAATATAACCCATTGATACCCCTTATACATTCTCACTAAAAAATAAAAAAACAAAAATAAATTAGTATTCCAACCTGAGTGTCCAACCCTATGTAATTTCCAACACAAATTCACCAATCAAAGTTGAAAAGTTTCCTGCGTTCCCAGGAAAAAAATTCAATTTTTTATTTATGTCTGCAATTTCTTTATCTACCATAAATTTATCCCCTTTTAACATGCATCTCCTCTCTTCTCTTCCAAGAAACCGAACAAAGAACAAAAAAATTCTCTTTGTTGGAGAGATGAAAAGGATTCTTGCTGAAATTTAAAAATGAAATAAATTTAGGTTCCACACCAGAATCTGGCGCCGCCCCAATGGAATGGCAGCCTCTGACGGAGCAACGACAACCCAATCACAGACAATTTTGTTGTATGTGGGTGACTTGGATTTCAATATGATGGACTCCAACGAATATATACACATATAAACCCTAGTACACAATTTTTAACAAAATCAAGTTTGAGAAATAATATTTAAAGAATAGTGTTAAGTGTGTGTTGTTTATCAGTTTGACCTTCGTGGAGAAAGATTTTAGATTTGGAGTCTAATTTCAAAAAAGTTATGAATCTGCAATTCCAACTTCTCTGTATTGAAAAACATGGAGAAGAGGAAGATAAAACTGAATTTTTTTTACAGTTCAAAATAAAAACAGAATAAAAAAATATAAATATATAAGGTATTTTAGTCAACTTATTATTTGTAATTTTATCATAATTATTATGGGATATATTTAGAAGTTTTGGGGGTATGAATAGCCACATCCTATTATTAAATTTTGAAATATTAGTTTAATTTGGGTAAAACTAATGCTCATAATCCAATATTTTGTATGATTTATAGCTATAAATAGTAATGACTTTGATTAAAGCGTATAAATAATTTAATATAAAATTAAATATATTTTACTGATGATTTCTTTTAAACTCTGTTCTAGTTTCGATTTTTTGGTTTAGCACCATTTTCATAATTTCCAAAAGCCTACGGCTATTCATACCCCCGAAATCTCTAAATATACCCCATAATCTAAATACGCCCCAGCAATTAAAATTAATAATTCTCTTCTTTTTACTAAATATACCTCCATTTATACCTATTATACCATTTTTATTAAATAATTAAAACTAAATCAGAATTCCAAACTTGATTGCCCAATCCGTAATTCCCTGTCCTCCCCAGAAAAATCACAAAAATGTTTCTCTCTGCAATTTCTCTATGCTTTAATGTACCATAAATGGATCTCCTTTTTAACCTACATCTCCTATCTTCAAATCAGTATTTTCTAGAAAATATTAGTATAAAGAAGAAGATTAGAAGGAAAAATAATGTTTCTTATAGAATAATTCCATCACATTCTAACACTATATATATATATATATGCTTCTGAGATTATTGTTATTTTGTTGCAGAAAAGTGTTAAATCAGAAGAGGTTTGGTCAGATGAATGGAGTTAAGACTTTGTTACAGGCTGTGATCATGTATACGTCTAAGGACCCAAAGACTAGCGATGAAGAGGAAATGGTGGAAAATTTTGTTCAGATTTGTGTTACTTGTTAATGCTATTGGAGACTAAGGAGAGGTTTGTGATGGGAGAAGGAATGGAGTTGATGATTATTATGAACCCAAAGTTCTACAATTCTTTTAGACGAAGGAATATATATATATATATATATATATATATATATGAACTCTTGTACCCATATTTCTTAAGAAGTTATGGATGAATTTGCAATTTCAATTTTGTATTTTTACATTCAAAAAATATGAAGTAAATGAAGAAGACAATATATACATATATATATATATATGAAACTTGTACACAAAATTCTTAACAAATCCATGAATGAATCTGCAAAGCTTTGTATTTCTATATTCAAAAAATATGGAGAAGAAGAAGAAGACAACAAAAGTAAAACTAATGAGTAGCGAAGTAGTGGATTGAGGTTCTGCAGTTGAGAATAATAAAAAAAAATTAAATTACTTTTAAATATA
This sequence comes from Caryopteris x clandonensis, assembly GCA_028749325.2. Classification (NCBI taxonomy): domain Eukaryota; kingdom Viridiplantae; phylum Streptophyta; class Magnoliopsida; order Lamiales; family Lamiaceae; genus Caryopteris; species Caryopteris x clandonensis. The sequence continues at coordinate 5,906,740 of JAPYKT020000003.1, read as the reverse complement.
TAAATATGTAAGGGTGTTTTAGTCAACTTATTTATGTCTAATTTTATCATAATTATTATGGGGTATGTTTAGAAATTTTAGGGATATGAATAGCCACGTCCTTTCAAAAATCACCCTACATAAATATTTTAATATTGTTCAATTAGAAAAGAAAAAAAAAAGACTCAAATGGTCAAGAATATTTTATGTTCAAAACTATTTTAAAATGAGTCACTCTTTTTGTGCATAGAGCACTTAATTTACAATATTATTTTATTTAAAAATATTATTTTTTATTTAAAAATTATTACTACTATTTTAAGGTAAAAAGTTAATAGTAATACTTTTCAAATAAATAAATAATATTTTTTCGTTGAAAAAATAATACTATAAATCGAGTTGCACGACGCATCCGATGTAACAAAGTTTTTTTATGTTTCAAAATTCAATTCAGCCCCAATATTCTGTAATTAGTATGTACAACCCTAGATCTGGATAACCTATATAGCTTGGACTAAAAGGAATGAAGAGAGAATCTAGTATGTTACATTAAAAGGACGGAAACCTTCTATTATACCTAAAATTTTAATTATTCTAAAAACAAAATTCCTTGATGATAAGGAAAGCAACATAAGTACAGAAATTCAAATTATTATAATATATATATATATATATAGAAAAAAAAAAAAAAAAAAAAAAAAAGAAGAACCAAAACCTAGCAACACGCATCCTTTTTAAGTATGACTTTCTCTTTACAAAAGAATTGCTATTAAAATACCAACTCAGTATGTGTTAAAGTGTTGATACAGTATTTATTTTATTATCTTTCTTTCTCTTAAACAATTATTTTAAGTTCAATAATAAATTGAAAACTTTTAATTTCAATATAATTGAAATTTTATATTTTAGTTATTTCAAAATAATGTTAATGTAAAACATTTATAATTTAATAAATTTTGGACCAAACAAATCTATTAATTAAAAGAGATGCCATTTTGTTGATAAATTAAAATTTAATTTATGGAGTGAATGTACATATCTTTATTAAATCAGCTATATTCAATAATTATAGTCATCAAATTAATTTATAAATAATAAGATGTCTCTAATCATGAATACTATGATAAGAGAAATAATTTAAAATCTCTTAATTTATGAAATTGACAAAATCTCTTCAAAAATATATTTATTTATATCTTAGTTGGTATATATAAATGATTATGCATAAAGTAATTGTACCCGTCCTAAAAAAATAAGTCACAATTAAATTATATTTTAATAGGGTGGATATCGTAATATGTGAAATATTATTTGTAATATTAAAAAATAATTAGTTTGTTGTAGTGACTATATTGTGTACACATGTACAACAAAATAATATTATTGATTTTGAATTATTCAATCATATAAAATTTGTTTGTAAAATAAAAGAAAATATTAATTATGACTTTGATTAATAAAACAAGATCATGACTTTTGAATTATAACTCTTTTCGGGGAAGGAGGGATTATTTTGGGGTAGTTAAAAATAATTTTGTTAGGTTTGAAAGTGTTATTTTCCACCATTTTGCATATTAAGATGACGTTTCATTTTGAATGATCTTTGTGTCTGGTCTCTAATTAATATAAAAACATATAAAGCGTGTAACATATACAGTTTAGTTGAAAATTAAAAAAGGAGCTATCAATTTTTATCTTAAAAACTTAATGTACCAAGTCCAACTCTAATTAAAGATTAAAATCGAGACACTTATCCTACCACATATTAATAATATTTACATAAACATGAAATAAAGATTGATATATAACATGTAGTTGTACAATATGAAATGAGATGAGAGTAAAAGAAGAGGATTTATACTTTGGATGGTGAGGGAGAAAGGGGCGTTCTGTCAGGAGGGAGGAGGGGCAGCATTGTCTTTCCAACCGACTTATATGAATCTTCACCGACCGCCTTTAGTGGTGGTCAATACTTTAAGGTTACTGCACTGCAAATAAAGGATTTAGGTGGATATGCATTCCTATTTCCTAAGATTCCTCCTGCCTTAATTTAATTCAATCATCTATTTTATTCTACACAAATCTATCGTGAATGTAGTGCATCGTATATATGAGTTAGATCTATAATAATATTTATTTAATTAAAAAATATTTTATATTTATTTAAAATATATTACTTCTTTTAGTTAAAATAACAAATTTATAGTAATTCGTTTGAATTAAACAAATAATATTGCTGCAATCACAATTTATTCTTAATTAACCAGTTTAACATGATATACTTTGTTACTGTATAATATCCATAGGGCACCTTTTTTATTTGTTTTTCTACTTCCGACAAAGATTCTGATTGTATGTGCACTAATTTTAAGAGATGAATTACTTAAAACACTGTTTTATTGATTTTACAAGTCAAAGAATTGAATCGCATTTGTCGGCTGCACGTAATATAGTCTGCGGTCCCCCATCTAATTTTGGCACGTTTAAATAGGAAGGTATCAATTTTAATTTTATTTTTGTATTAACATTTATTAAATAAGTGCCTATAATTAAAATGACTAAATTAACAGAATAAAAAAATTGAGATAAGAGTTTAACTCTTTTTTTATAAGCTAAAATTATTGTGTATTTAGTATTTATAGTCTATGACAATCGATTTTAATATTTGCACAGTGCACACGTTCACAAATTTCTTTGCGTGCGAGCTATCGAGCCTTAGTTTGACTTATCAAATTTATATGTTGTCGTGTGCCACACTGTATTTGAAATAGGTACTCCATTTTTAAGAAATGTGTGGCTGCTAATCATGAAACATAATTTTTGCATCTATCACTTTAATTCATTACATAAACCTTAATGTGAATATATATTTTTCATTTACTTATATTTTTATTATTTATTTCTGGCCATTCCTTAAGTTCACTGAATAGATTATAATTAAGGTTATTCGTGTCCATTCGTTGGATGTAGACAAATGAAAATCATATATTCCTTTTTACTATTCACTAAAAAATATAAGATTATTTATTTAAATAAAACTCATTATTATAAAGTCATGTAATAATTTTTTTATAATAAACATGATAACATGTTTTATTTTTATATTATATTTCTATTGAAAAGGTAATCAAATGACATCTAACAACGTTACCCCACAACAGGAATACTTCAAACGGAAGTTTAACCGATCGGAAATGATATTCGTCACAACCCAAACACACACCAATCTAGACATGGGCACGGTTCCGGTTCCGGTTCCGAACCGGAACCGGCGGTTCGAACCGGCGGTCAACGGTTCGGTTCTAACCGTTGACCGGTTCCGGTTCCGGTTTGGAACCGAAACCGTGATAGGGACGGTTCGGTTTCGGTTTTGCAATTTTTGGAACCGGAACCGCCGGTTCCGAACCGGCGGTTCCGGTTCCCGGTTCACGGTTCCACATTTCAAAAAATATAGCCGTTGAAGATCAACGGCTGAGATTAAAGAGCCGTTGATCTTCAACGGCCAAGATCAAATGTCCGTTGGGAACCGGCGGTTCCGGAACCGGGAACCGGCGGTTCCCAACGGCTATTTTCGATTTTTTTTTTTCTCTCTTCCTATAAATACCCTTTCATCTCATTTCATTTCACATTTCACAATCTCTCTCAATCTCTCTTACATCTCTCTAAATCTCTCTCAATCTCTCTCAATCTCTCTCGATCTCTCTCAAGCTCTCTCACATTTCTCTCAATTCTCTCTCAATCTCTCTCGATCTCTCTCACATCGCTCAAGCTCTCTCACATCTCTCTCAATCTCTCTCAAGCTCTCTCACATATCTCTCACATCTCTCTCAATCTCTCTCAATCTCTCTCACATCTCTCTCAATCTCTCTCAAAATGTCGAGCTCAAGCCAAAGAGGACGTGGAGGTAGAGGATCATCTTCTTTATCTCGACAAGCAAAAGGGAAATCGGTGATGCCGAGTTCAAGTGCCGGAACCGGAATGCCACCACCTTCTCCTTTGGTTCCAAGATATCTCAATCTTGACAGTGAAGATATTGAAATTCCGATCGACTGGCAAGAAGATTTTGAAGCTCAATTAGGTTTGTATTTATTTTATAAAATATCCTCTTAAATATTATTTTATACTTTTTTTTAAATATCTCTCTCAACTATCTAGTAATTTATTTTTATTATCAATTTAGGTGCACAAAACGAATCTAACGAAGAAGAAGTGCATCCAACTCAAGAGAGTAAAAGTCATAGTACGCGACAAACTCAAAGTGGACGAGATGAGACATTAAGATCGGATATATTTGCCGTCCACTTCAAAAGAGATATCCAAAATAATAAAGCCGTTTGCAACTATTGCGGGGTGGAATATGTGTTTCAAAAAGGAGGAGGTTATGGCACGCTAAAAAAACATTTGCAACGTATCCATCCGGACAAAGTTGGAATCGATCGGCGGCAAACACAACTACCTCGTGGAGGTCCTGGAGGATTCACCGGATCCACTGATGAATTACAAGGTACGCCTTTTTTATTTAAATATTCCGAACCTTTAATGAGAAAATATTTGTCAAAAATGGTTTGTGGCATGTCTTTATCTTTTAATTTTGCTGAAAATGATTTGTATAAAAATCTTGTGTCACTATCAATGAACCATCAAGTGTCCGGTGTTTCACGTAGAACATTAGTTCGTGATATTGAAAAAATTGTAGGTGAATATAAGTTTTCTTTAACTGAAATGTTTGGTTCTTTACAACAAAAAGTTTCAATTTGTGCGGATATATGGGCGGATCATTGGAGAGAACATAGCTTCTTAGGACTTACTTGTCATTGAATAGATAATTCATGAACAATGCAAAAACGATTACTTGCATATAGAGAATTTGATCAAGACCACACGGCCACAAATATTGCTCATAAAATTCATACGATTTTGCAAGAATATAATTTAGTTACAAAAATTTTTTCAATTTCATTTGACAATGCTAGTGCTAATACTGCTAGTTTGCCTTTATTAATTCAAATGTGTCAACCATCATTTAAGGGTAAATTTTTCCACATTAGATGCATGTGTCATGTTTTAAATTTGTGTGTACAAGATGGCATGGAACATTTTAAAACACATATAGGTCCTATTAGATTAGCAATTGGACATTTAAAAAGACATGCAACTTTATGCAAAAAATGGAGAAGATTTTGTAAAGCATATGGTATGCCGCAACCCAAAAAATTGACTAAAGATGTGCCTAATCGTTGGAATTCGACCTATAAAATGTTGAATTCATCTTATGAGGTTAGAAATGAATTATGTACATTTTTTTCACAAGAACAACTAGGCATTCCTTTATTTCCGAGTTTATGGGATACATGTGTTGAATTAATGTCTCTTTTGAAAGTTTTTAAAGATGCAACGGAAGAATTATCCGGATGTTACTATCCCACTTCTCCTTTAGTTGTAGATCATTGTGTTAAAATTGCACTTATTTTACAATCATATTATTTGCATGACTCTTTACAAAATTGCATTGCAAGCATGAGAATTAAATGGTTAAAATATTATCAAGAAATTCTCGATTTATTTTTAATTGCAAAACTTTTAGATCCTAGAATTAGAGAAGATGGGTTAGAAGAATTACTAACAATGTATTATGATGCATTGTTTCCGGTTAAGGATGATGACACTCCTAATCCGCATATAATTGTAGGTAACACAAAACAATTACTTTATGATTGTTATAAAGAATATAAAAATTTTTATGGTGATAGTTTAAATACTGAAACCGGTCACGGAAATGATAATATTGGTGGAGGTAGTTCGGTTTCGGATCAACCCGAACATCATCACGATCCGAACTTTCAACACCTCAATCAATATTATAGGTTTTATGATATTAGAAAATTAAAAAAACCTAGGAGTAATAGTCTTTATCAAGAAGTAGATAATTATCTATCTACTACTTTTGAAGAACTTGGATTTGATACACCTAACGAGCTCTTGAGATGGTGGTCTCGAAGAGCAAAAAACTTTCCTATTTTATCTCTAATGGCAAAGGAAATATTTGCGTGCCCGGCATCCACCGTCTCGGTTGAACAAGCATTTAGCACCGGCGGTTACATTTTGGATCTTCGAAGATCCAATTTACGGGTGGAAAATCTAGAAAATCAAGCTTTACTTCATGATTGGTCGAACGCCGAGGTAAGAAAACAAGAAGTAAATTTTGATGAAGACGATGAGGATGAAGATGGAACCGAGTATTCGACGTCTACCGGAAGTGATTGAGTCTCGCCAAGCATCAAGGTAAGATCGTAAGAGAACTACGTCGACTTTGATTCCTCAACTATGAGGATACGTAGGCAACTTAATTGTAAATTAGAAATTAAATTTTAATTTCTAATTTATAGTTAAGTTCAAGTCTTTTTTTTTTTTTTTCTCTCTTCTATTTTTTTTTATATTGTTGTAATTGAAAACTTGTAAAGTTGTAATCTCTTATTAAAAGAAGTAAATGTTTTTGTGTAAGTTAAATTTTTGTTGTAACTTTTTTATTTTGTTTTTTATTTTATTATAAGTTGTAAATGTTAAATTTTGATTGTTGTAATTTTTTTTTGTAAAATGTAATTGTTTTAGTTAAGTTAACTATATATTCAATTCAATCTCTTGTGATAATCAAATTCGAAAGACAAAAAAATAATTTTCAAAGTTGTTGGATAAAAAAAAAAAAAAAAAAAAAAAAAAGAGGGAACCGGGAACCGGAACCGTTGGAACCGCCGGAACCGGCGGAACCGGGAACCGGAACCGGCATCGTTGGAACCGGCGGTTCCGGAACCGGAACCGGAACCGTGTATATGGCGGTTCGGTTCCGGTTCCACTCTTTCCGGTTCCGAAAACCGGCGGTTCCGAAACCGAAACCGGAACCGTGGAACCGCAATCCCACCATCGTTTAACAGAATATATATCTTAAATAAATAAACACACACACACACACGCGCACGCACAGCAATCCCACCAAAGTTCACAGGAATCTTGTTACCATGAATGATTTATGGACAAGCAGGTTGCTGCTGGGTGATGCAGTGTATGTTTCCTCCACCAAGAACAATCTCACGAGCGCCTTCGACTCTCACAATCTGTGATCCCCAAAACACCATAAATTATTTATGCAAGTATTCAAATGAAGCCTCACGTGTACCGAGCTACTAGCTAGAAGTAGTAAGCCTTCCAACTCGATTGACTAGATAAATTCTAAGTATTCAATATAGATATGTGAGATTGCAAGAGAAATGAGAAAAGATGGGCTTCCTGACCTCGTGGTCTGGAAATGCCAAAGACAATACGCGAACAGCTTCATCATCCCATTTCTTGTCACCAAATTGGGGTGTGATAATTGCTTTATTGGCAAAGTAGAAGTTTACATATGAAGCAGCAAGCCTAGTGCCAGGAATCCTTGCTACAGCATCGCCCTGTTGTATCAATGACACCAAATTAGAGAGAAAGAGAGAAGTAGTATTAGCACGTGAACTCTACTTTTTTTTTTTTTTTTTTTTTCCTGTTGGGGGGAGGGTTCTACACTCCACATCGCAGCCATTAGTGTCTTAATCATGATATAATACATGGAAAGTTTCAAGTACCACATTTTATTAAGGCAAAAGTTGCAGCTTCAGAAACCATAGATAGAAACCAAAGAATTCGTGCATATGATTTAGAAAGTATATTAGAAGAAATCAAACGGTAATACACTGAGATGGATTCTGCCAACCAATACAAGTAGATTTTCATGAGTCAAGACCAAATGTAGAAACAAGAATGACAACTCGGAGAAGCCGTGTCATGTTTGTGGAGTAGCCTTAAGTCGATCAGGTTAAGTAGTCGAGCACAGAATTCTGTTCACTGAAAACATCTCAAGGCCTCCTCAGGGTTTAACAATTATTATAAGGGCTTCTGATTTTCAAATTTGCATAATTGCATATCGATTTAATTATTTGAAAATAACGCATATGTTATATGCTCCTGACCGAGGACCTAAGGTAGGACTTGAAAATGGGAAAACTCTACTAAGTGTAGATGACCCACCAAAAAAGAACAAATATGGAGTTGCAACACAAGATGCAAGGAAAATAAAAATTGCTATTAGGGACACTCAATACAAATGCGTCAACTTCAAAAGTGTGATTTCATAAAAGGAAGACATACAACTATCTGATAGAAGCACATCATTCTTTCACATGTCAGTGTCAATTTAAATATGGATTCAACAGAAACACTGTCAAGGAAATGGCAATAAGAAAAAATATTTACCTGTTCCAATCCAGCAGCCTCTTCATCTGTCAGATAGAGTGGTCCTGGCACATGAAGTTTGATAATTTCTAATTTTCTACCTTTGGCATCTAGAGTGCTATTAAGGATGGAAAGGGCTTCCACAGATCGTTCGTACTGGGGGTCTGATTCATCCTCAGTCCATGACAGCAAAACCACACCAGGCCTCACAAAACAGCACATATTATCAATATGACCATTAGTGTCATCATCACCTGCAAAATACATGGAAAACTTTGAGTAAAAAGTTTATTTAAGCATAAGCTGCAACATAATAATATCGTAGATGGCATTGCAACAAATACATTCATGCAGAAAAGAGACTTAAGTTAGTTAGGATAGGCCTAAGTCCATGAAGTTAAGTGGTTAAGTACATTTACTATCTATGTCATCACCCCTTACATCTACTACATACAGGGGCAACCACCACCAACCCAACATTGCCTTCCAAATTTATATTCCTGACTTCACACTCTGCTGACCAGCTATATATACATATATATATATATATCCTAAATATTTACAAAAACTATCGTATCATATGCACTATTTGCAATCCCTATGCAACTGAACTATTTGGAGTAACCACGGAACTAATCTATCAAATCAATTTCATATACCTAAATCAATCTTCAGTTTTCTCACAAACCGACAGAACCCTGCAGGCATACTACGTAGAGCGATATTTTCAACATTTGAAATCAGAGAGTGTTCTAAATGTTTGGTTAAGTATTTTGATGTTGTTGACAGCAGGTTCTGTTATAATAATTGTACATGGGAATAGGTTTTGACCATATGATTATTAATTGGGTTTCAAAAAAAAGTAATAATAGGTGTTTTCAGTGAAGAATGAAACAAACATAATTTCCATTTTCAAATAGTAAAAATTGTGCAAAAGATGCTTTTCAAAAAATTAACAAACACCCCCCAAGAGTTTCAGTGACCTATTTGACTTGCTTCCCATCCTAATTTCTTTAAGGACCACTATGATCCTCGGACTTGATGGATGTATTAAAGTTTACAAAGCTTCAGAGAAGAAACTTTAAAGCAAGTTCACAATTGTTCTTCCTAAATCAATTAATATCATTTTGATGTGGTGCAAATATGGGAGTTACTGCATAAAACCAATAAAGATGGAGGAGCATGCCTTAGTTTCAAAATCCATGTGTTAACAGACACAAAATGAATCATAGTACAACATTAATCCCAGCATCAAGTTGCTGACAAGGCATGACTTGGAACTCATACATGATCTCAATGCATAACAAGAAACCAGGTGTGTGTGTATATATGTGTGTGTGTGTGTGTTTATATATATAAATATTTCCTTCATTTCCTTTCTTTTTTTTTTTTTTTTTTTTTTCCCCCAATCTCCTTCAGTTAGTAAGGAAACCATAAACTGAGTCCTTAGTGAAGATATGGCTTAAGTACAAATTGCACTCTGGAGCTCTGGGTTTCTTCCAAACATATTTCAAAGAAAGTCAATGTCGTTAGAATCTACTAGATAAAGCATGTTTTCTTCACCAAATTGAGACCACAGACAATATAAGATAATAATCTTTTAATTATTTAGATTGTATTCCCGAAAGAGAATGGAATACAAGAGCAAGAACAAGAAGAATACCTAACAACCCACGAGGCAGCCAGATGACCTTCTTCACTCCAAGATATGCTTTGAGCTCATCCTCGATTTGTACTTTCGTTAAACCAGGGTTTCTATTTTTATTTAGCAGGCACTCTTCTGTTGTAAGACAAGTCCCTGAAGGAAAACCAGATGAACTAATTGTTCATGTTGCCTAGAAATTTAAGAATAAAAACTTAACAATTGAACTTCATATGAAAGCAGATGCTCAAATTTAAAACAGGTGACCAAATAATATTTCATATTTCATTAATAATCAGAAATAAAATTTAGCCTTTCAATATTACCAGCACTTTTTTATGCAGTAGTTACATATCATTTTTGTTCACTGCTACCACCTCAGGCCTCAGACCCAAACAGTGAGTAGAAGTACAACTCCACTTGAAGTTCTCAAATTAGGAAAGGTCTGTCACTCCCCAGTATATTATGGGATTGACATGCTCACTCATTTTTTATACAAGCTTCTAATTTGCTTCAAACTTGCACAACTGCCCATGCATTTGATAGTCTCTCTCTTACAAGTTACTTCCAATTTTGTTCCAAAATTACTTTGCAAAAATATTAGAAGATATCTAAGTAATTCAGTGCAGCTGCATGTAGAAGTGTATGGGCACTGGACCTTTTCATTCCCTGGTGTTATATAATAGTTCGTTCCTCATTAGATCCCAAGTTCAATCATCTCAAGTCCTTTAGTTATATTAGCTAAAAGGTCAGTCAACTCTCATAAAAAATTATGGTTTCTGCTAAGCAATCTTAATAACAAAAGATTCTAACATTCTGTGTTCACAAGCTCGAGATAAGCATGCAGTAGCCCATTCTTTGTTAGACATATTACATACGTATTCATCCCAAGTTTTATCACTGGCAGCCAATACCTTAAAGTAACAACAAGAACTGCAGTTTTGATAAACCTTTCGGGGAACAGAGAGTTTGTAATAGACTAAAGACATTTTAGAAATACAAATTTATGTCAATGACAAAGAAAAGTTTATATACCTTCTCCATCTACATGAATGCTTCCACCTTCAAGAATCATAGAATGAGTAAACGTTGGAATACTTTCAATTTCCAGAACCTACAATGGGAAATGCAAAAAAAAGAAAATAACTAGAAGTGGTAAGTGTAGGTTTTAAAGGTTGTCCAAGCATTGTTTTTCGGATTGCTGGTTAGAATTTGACCAACCTTTTTAGCAATAAGTAAGTCAAGGCTCCAATCATTATAGCAACCGTCATCTATGCCTGTGAAAATCAAAAGTTTTGAAATTAAAACTCTTCCTCCATGTAGCAAAGATTTGCTCATTATACAGACCTCTACCAGAAACTCTTTTACGTAGTGGAGGTGTATCCTAAAGCAATTAAGGAAAGCACAGAAACAAGGTGTAAACACCAGAAAACAATAAAAACACCTAAAACTTCAGAATTAGTACAATTGAAATTATAGGTCATATAAGCAAAGCTACATAAATACTCAGAAAAATCATTCTGGTAACCACAGGTTGGCTCATTATCGCAGTACAAATTCATTATTAGTGAAAAATGAAATTCACCAGAGATGCTCCATCAAGAACCTTACCACCATAGCCGTTGAAATTCCAATTGATTCCTGCAATCTTGCTTACGTGCTTCTCTTTGTTTGATTGACTATTTCTGACAACAAACTGCAAAAATAATTGACATCTGAAAATACAACTGTAGTGTACAAAAAATGATATGGCTTAAGCAAGTGAGAGGCTCACCGTTGGACCAGTATCTCGAAACCAAGAGTCGTTCATGCTCATCTCAACCACCCTAATATGTTCTGGCAACTGACTGCGTGCATTCTTCCACTGCCCATGAAACCTTTTGTCTTTAAAAAGGAGAACGGAGTAGGAAAAAAATTACATAAAACTGTTAAGATCTGGTCATTTCCAACCTGCGCAGAACTGGCACATACAGTAACAGGTTCAAATCTTGAAATTGCAGAGGCAACACTAGCAAATGCACGTTGAGCATGCACCCCACTGTCACGCCAATTATCTGGCCGTTCCTATGAATCAAGTTAAGCTCGAATGACATGTTATAGACGGATAAGGGAAAAAAACTACCAGAAATGAAAAGAGAAACATAAATGGAAGTCCTAATGTAACAGACCAAAGTGTTTGTGCGTGTGCGTGTGTGTGTGTGTGTGTGTGTGTGAGAGAGAGAGAGAGAGAGAGATCTGAAAAGCATGAGAAATGTGTCATAAGCTGTGGTTCATAAAATTTTCAGACAGCATATAAATCACTGAGCTTCCATAATGGCAGAACAGTCATATATGTCTAGTTAGCACAAACAAAAGACTTAGAAGAACATACATGAAATTAAAGTTGACTCTTCTGATTTAAGCATATTAAATCACAAAATCATCAGGCATACCCCATAATATTTAAGAAGGGGAATGATGCAAGATCTCAACACCATTCCACATCAACAAGATTCATCAACACAAATTAGAATTCCCATAAAAACTGTTTTCATTAATATTAAACGGACAACAATATAGTTTATTGGCCCAGGTCAACAGTTATCTTAACTAATATTATCAACCTAATACCTTATAATTTTACCCCTTATTTGCCACTTCAGCTAATCAGTTGAGATTTTGATCAACCGCAAATCATACCAAAATACCCCTTCTGATCTAAAAAAGCATGTTTTTCCCGAACTCATAAATGATCAAACCAACAAAAGCAAATCACCGCAGAAAAGAAATTCTACCGTAGGCAAGAAAGGAACTATGTAAGAACTTTATCTTTTTATTAATTTTGTGAATTTTCCACACCCCATTTCTTTTCCCCAGAAGCCAAAAAAACACCATTATGTCTTTCTATGGTTTTTCTATTCCTGATTCGGATATACTTATTCTCAAAATCAACTGCAAACAATTCAAATCCAAAAATTGACAAAAGACGCGGGGGGGGGGGGTGATCAATAATTCCATGTGGAGAGAAAGAAATTGAACAGGGAAAACTCACAGGCCAACCAATCCAGCATCGGGAGTGGGGTTCCCACTCCGCCGGCATGTAAAATCCATGCTCAACTGGTTTCCCCTTTAGTTCCATTCTCACTATATGCTCTGACAAAAGAACCAGAGTAAACGGCGATGCTAGGTAGTTAAGAACTGTTCAATAATCGAGATAGTTTCCTGAATAAGAAAAATCTTACGGAAGCCATGAGTCCCATGAGATTACACAGAAATGATTTTACGTAGATGCTAAAATGCTTTAAATTTTGAAATTATTTGAAAGTTTACAAACAAAAAAAAAGGGCAAAGGTACAAATGGGAGTTCTAATCAAACCCTTTTTCGTTTTAATCAAAACAAATTAGGCCTTAATCTTTTTAAATATTGAACAGAAAAGAACTTCTGTCCATTTCACAGCAAATGTGACGAATTCGTTTCTGAACTTCATCAACAGATCTGACAAATTTTTTTAGATCTTCAATGGAAAATAGAAATGGGAAAACCAGCAGTTGACAGATAGCAAATAAAAGCTCCATTTTGTACCCCAAATTGACAGAAATCCCTCCTCAGCTTTCAAACTCCAACGTATCGAGAAGGGCTGTTCGAATCGTTTTCTTATATCTTCAGTAGCCTTGTGCTTCTGCTCTCGTATCTGTCACTCACCAAACGATCACATAAAGCTTCGCCACAAGCCCAAAACAGATTCTTTTTTCTAACACTTATCATATTTAAAACATGTTTGTTAGACGTAGGTGTGTAAATTCATAAATTAAAAAAAAATAAAAAATAAAAAAATAAAAACAATTATATTTATTTATTAATATGAATCATTTGTTCATTTTGGACATTGTTGTAGTGCCTGAATCTTGCAGGTTGACATAATTACAGCTGCCATATCGTTTCTTTGACACACATTTAACATGTGCAGATTTTAGGGATAAAATAATCATTTTAGGGCCCAAAAATATAAGTACAAAATTTACATAACACTTGAAAACTATGAATGAAAGGGAAAATCGAGATAAAATAATCAAATTAAATTACATGGTAAAAAATAAATGAATAAGTTTCTTGTGCATAAATAACATTTTTTAGATAATCAATAATATATTGTAAATAAATAAATAATATTGTTTAAAAGTTAATAGTAAAATTTTTTAACGGGACAAATAATATTTTATTAAGGTGACAAATAATATGCTTGAATAATAACATTTTTTTAGGTAAGTCAATAATACACTATATGTAAAGTACTATTGTTAAAAGGGTAACAATAATATTTTTGTAAAATAAAAGTAATATTTTTGTATGATAACAAAAAATATGTTTAGTAGTAATATTTTTTAGTTATGAAAATAATATTGATAGATGGAGTTGTATAGTGGAGCCAGTGCATATAATTTTTGCCAAAATAAATAACAAAGATAAAGAAAAATGTTCCTATTGCAAAAGACATCAAATTAAAGCCGGTTTCATAAAAATTAAAGAATTTTTTTTCTAAATTCTAATGAAATATAGAAAAAAATTCATTGTACTAAAAAAATTTAAAGAAATTATAAAATAAAAAAAATAAAAAATAAAAAAGATGGAATAGAAATAAAAATTTCATAAAAAAAGTATAAATAGAAAATCAGAAGAATTATAAAAAAAATATTGAAGACCAAAAGAAATTCATAGTAAACTGTAAAGAACAAAATTGAAGAAATTACATAAACAAAAGCAAACAGAAAATGAAAAATTTGAGAGAATTACTGAAAAATAAAGATCCATTTAAATAAACAAAAGAAAAACAGATAAGTACAGATAAATATGATTTGGCAATTGAAAGTGAAAGAATTATAGAGTTTTTAGCCTCATAATTATATCAATTAAATAGCTTTGTGTGAAACAAGCTTCTTAACGGAGAGATAAATTGAAACACACAAATTGAGCAATCAAATCCCTCTCAATATCAAATACCTAAATAAATCTCAAAAACACTTAAATAAACGCCCAACTTCAAATATAGTACAAATACCCAATTCCAACATAAATATCCCAATTCAACACAAATACTCCTATCTACTAACCATTCTTAAGATAACAAATAAATAAACAAAATAATCACATACTTTTTTAATATGATTAATTATTTTTATTTGAAATCTAAATCTATTACAAAATAGTTCAATCTACAATAAATGTCTGTCCAAACAAATATCCATATCTAACACAAATATTATAACCCAAACCAACCACAAAAAGTCTCATCGACTAGAATTCTTAAATCCAAATACATTAAAACTACTCCAACCCACAAAAACTATAAAAACTAATAACTTCAACTAAATAACCATGTTTTTAGGAAAAACTAATTATCAATTAATCTATTTGTTTAGTTTTACCAAACAAAACTTAATTTATTTAATTTTTATATTTGTAATCCAACCACAAATAGTTTGATTCACTCAAATTTTTAACTCCAAATACAACAGAGTACTCCACCACACAAAATTTGAGAACATAAAGAATGAAATAAATAGAATAACACTAGTTTTTTTTCTTTTTTCTTTTTCTAAACACATTAGTTTTTAGTTTTTTCTTTTTCAAATAATCTAAACAAAGTATAATCATATAAATTCTTACATAATCTAAAAAAAATTATAATAGCAATTGCTTCGATAATAGACAATTTTGAAAATGAAATATTTATTTGGCAAAGACTCTAGATATAAAGACACTTGTAATAATCACATTCAAAGAAAATTGAAGCATACCCAATATACTAATCGAGAAGTGTGGAGATACACGTGTTCAAAGATGTGGCCTCCTCAATTATTGTCTACTCGAGACAAATTTATGGGGGAAATTATTGTATCATTTCTTTTCCATTTTGGTTTCAGATGTGTAAAATTGAAGAAGACATGCAAAATTATGGTGAAGGAACATTCATAAGAGATTCCTCAAGTTTTTTCGATATATCTAGTGTTGCTAATGCAATGTTTCCAAAAAGGTCTTCCTAAAATGGAAATTTTCTCATTCTTGGGAATGGCAGGGATTGGCAAGACTACCCTAGTTAAAGAAATTGTTGAAGATCCATCGATCTCGAATTATTTTGAACAACGTGTGTGGATTACTTTTAGGACCAAAATATCAATCAGAAGAAATCTTGGCAGATATTCTAGCTAAAATATATCTCGACAGAAATGAAAAATACACGAATGGAGATGCTAAATTAGCTACAGATATGAGGGTAGAGTTATCCTATAAAAGATGCCTCATTGTATTGGATGATGTTTGGGACATAGAGCCCTTGAATTTCTTGAAAACAATGTTGCCAAACATCAAAGGTAAAGTCTTGATGACAACTAGGTTGGCAAAGGTAGCAAAATCCGAGGAAGTTGATAGAGTTCACGACCTGCGCTTACTGAATAAAGAGAAAAGTTGGTATCTTCTTCGTCATAAGATGTTTCCTGAAGGGTTGTGTCATCGTGAACTCGAGAAAGCTGGAAAGAAGATTGCCAAAAATTGTGATGGTCTTCCTCTTACGATTGTGACGGTAGCCCGCTTTCTTTCACATGTTGAAAAGACCTTAGAAAATTGGAACAAGGCAGCAGAGGCACAAAGTTCAGTTTTTATGGATGCATATACCCAAATTTCCAGGACGTAAATGGGTAGGGTAGGGTACGAGTACGCCTTTCCCATGTCCTACCTTAATACAAAATACCCTACCATTATCCTATCCTATTACTCATTTATTTATTTTGGGTAGGAAATGGATAATTTTGACGGGTATACGGGTACATGCGGGTAAAAGGATTACCTATTTATATATTATGTTACATGAGTAAAATTGAATTGTCTTGCCCGCCTTGTAAAAATATATATATTTTTTTTAATAAAAATGCATTTATTGACTTCCTCCGTAATTAAAAATTAACAAATTATAATATTATTAAATATGAACATAAATCATCATGATATAAAGTAATAATAATAACATCCAAAATATAATATTTATGTAATCACTATCACTTGATTCAAATTAGAATTATTAGGATATAAAAATAATTAAATACTGCTTTTTAAAAATAATTAATATACAATTTTATAATATATATGTGTGTATATATCAGGTATACATGTCGGGTAAATGGGTAGAATGTTAACCCATATCCTAATCTTACCCTGACATTATTTGGCGGGTACGGATAATACCCTGCCTGTTACCCGAATTCTTATGCCCTACCTTACTTGATTACCCGTTTGCTCGTGGGTTATCCTACCCTACGGGTAAAATTGACATGGCTACAAATTTCTAAAGCCATTACTTCCTAGCTATAAGAATTTACCTCAACATTTAACAGCTTGTTTTTTATATATAGGGATTTTCCTTCAAAATTTGAGATTGCCCGCTCCAACCTCATTGAGTTATGGATTGCCGATGGATTCCTTTAACTAAATTCATTCCGAACAATAGAAGATTATGCTGTAGAATGTTTGTTGGAGCTTGTTGACAGAAACCTTGTCATGGTTTGTGAGAGGGGCTCTAATTTTAGGGTAAAGACATGTCGCCTTCAGTCTGTGTTTTGGCATTTATGCAATAGAGAAGCTGCGAAGATCAAGTTTTTTCATGCCTTGGATAGGTATACTAATGATGCAATAGAAGGTATGAAGAGCCATCGTAGATTGTGCGTCCGCAATAATGTTTTGTTTGGCATCAAAGATGTGCATAACTCAATGACCTCCATTTCAACTGCACATTATATGCTTTGTACTGGTCCACCTCATCAATATCCAGTGCCTGTAGATTTAGGTTTGAGGTTGCTAAGGGTAATGGATGCTCTTGCAGTTCGCCTGTATGAATTCCCACATGATGTAGTGAACCAGATTCTTTTAAGATACCTTGCCCTCACATGTGATGGGGAGATCCCTGCTTTTATATCCAAACTTTGGGACGAACTTTGAACATCAAATCATCTAAAAAGATGTTGCATCTACCAAATGAAATTTGGGATATGAAGGAATTGAAACATCTTCACATCATGGGATGTAGCTTACCTAATCCTTCTATTTGTGGCACTCTTTTACCAAATCTTGCGACGCTCTCACATATAAGTGATCGCAATTGTACAAAGGAGGTTCTTAAAGGAATTCCTAGTCTAAAGAGGTTGGTAATTCAAATTGAACTGGCACCTGATGATGATGGAAATTTCTTCTACTGCTTCGATCACATTTCTTGTCTCAAAAAATTGGAATCACTTAAATGTGTTGTCGTGAATCTGGAGCTCAAATATGGAGTTGTAGCTCCGCCTGCTTATGGTTTGATGTTCCCATCTGGTCTTAAGAAATCGAGTTTGAGTGGACTTGGATATCCTTGGGAATATATGGGTATACTTGGCAAATTACAAAATCTTGAAGTGCTCAAATTGCGATGTTATGCTTTCCGGGGGCTGGACTGGGAAACAAATTACTTTAGCTTTATTGAACTTAAATTTCTTTTGATTGAAGATACAGATCTGGTGCGCTGGAGACTCAAAATACCTTGCTTACCAAAACTTAAGCGTTGGAGCATTAAACATCGCTACAAATTACAAGAGCTTCCTCATGATTTGAACGACTGTTGAGATGATTGAAGTAGTTGATTGCAGTGCTTTAGCTGTAACTTGGGCAGAGCAAATGGAAGAGATGGGTTACAAAGCTCAAGTCTATACTTCATAACATCCGGCTTCGTTCAAATGCTTAGTTGCTAAATTTTAATTATATTTTATTGCTAGAACAGTAACCCCCACCCCGTGTAAGCTTTCTGCTTTTGCTTGTTCTATTGTGGGTTAGTGATACCTCTATATAATAGAGTTATTTTTGTACCCTTTAATTTGAATTTATGTATAAAATAGTGGTGAATTTTAGTATAATGTGACATAATTAGATCTTTATTTTATTTTATAGTTCATGTAAATTAAATGTGTAATTTTTCTTTGATTTTGTGTAAAAAAAATTAGGATTGGAGCTGAAATTGAGGAATCAAAGCTAAAAGTGCAGAAAGTCTGGAAAGTCCCCAGTTGCTGCACGAGATGCTGCAGCATACTGGAAGCTAATTTTTTCTAACTAGAAAATGCGAGTTCAAATTGCTGACTGGACAATTTAAATTTGTCAAGCTGGCAAAGAACAGATGAATCAGCTGGGGAGTCAACATGGGCTAATTAAATGGGCTGCCAAAAAGAAGAAAAGAGGCGTGGGCCTTGAAAAGAGGGGGACAACAGGAAATAGGGCAGCAAGAGAAGAAGACAGCAAGCAGTCAGCAAGCAGGAAGAGGAAACAGGGGCTGGACAGGAACAGAAATTCCACCATTCTCACCAGTTTTTCATGGAGATTTCAAGGGGAGAAAGAAGGAATCAACTAGAAGAAAAAGAGGAGGAAAAGAGCTTGAAAATCAGCCATCCCAACAGCTGAACTCTCTCTTCTTTATTCTCTTTTATTCCCCTGTTTTCTTTAGGAATTACATTTCAGATTTTATGGATGATATATTCGTTTTCTGGACTGTATTTTCTGAAATAGTCATGAGCTAATCATCAATTAGACTTGAATTGCTAATGAATTTTGAATCGTTTTATTGAGACTTTATTGCATTGTTGGATGATTTGTACTATTGTTCATTCAAGTAGAAATATGGTTAATGTTTGTTGTTGTTTTGTTTGGCCAGCAATAATGAATTTACAAGCTAGATTTAATATCGGAAGGGTTAGGTTTAGTGGAAATTGCTTGAATGATGCAAGTGGATGACCGATTATAGGTTATTGTTGTGAATGGTATAGGGATATATTGTTCACCTTGCATAACTATACGAATTGATTTTTGCATCGATGTTCCAATTTCAATTAGGCATAGGAATATGTTTAATTAGAAAGAGGAATGTATAACATATCATTTGGAAAAATTCTATGTATCAAGAAAGAATTCGTGTTAACTTTAGAACATTTCACTCGAGAACAATGTCGTTTAACATTGATCAATAAAATTCGATTCAAAAAAAATTAGTAATTCAAGTCTATGACATCCATCTTGTGAATTTTCTTGCTTCCATTGATTGTGAAGTGAACATCAAATTGTTGAAAATATTTTCTTTAATTCTTGTTTAATTTGTAGAAGTAGAACCAAACCATCCACTCCAGTTAAAAATTGCTAGTAATTGATATTTGCAATTTATTTTAATTTCAATCCCTGTGGAGACGATAAAATTCATCATTATACTACTTGTTGACTACGTGCACTTGCGCAACAACCAACAGTTAGGATCTTCTATTTTATTTTGTGTTTTCATCTTACATTTCAAAATAAACATTATACTTTGCGTGTATCTAATTATATTAAGATTAAACACGAAATGAAATAAATGATCCAAATCTTTCATCCATCGTGGTTATTACATTGTATGTCTCATCTTAAAGAAAATAAAACTAGAATTTATTGTCCACTTGCCTTCTAAATAGAATTTATTATACACATACACAAGATGAGGTGAACTTCAACCTACTCAAATTTCAAGAACTTCGATAATATCCGGAAAAAAAAAAAAATAGCCCTCTAGTTGAAAATTCTGGCTCCATCCTTACTTCTGGATCTGTAATTTGCTTATATCACCTTTGAATGTGGAGGAAAATGAAAATTTGAATATATTTCCCTCCATTCAATAATAGATTTGAAATTCATAGCTAATTCCTTTAAACTTCGAATTCTAGTTTGATAGTTTCTATTATGAGCAAACTCCATTCTATTGAAACATTACCTTTTGTTTTGTCACACAAGAAAACACACATGATCTTTATGATAGTAATCTTCTTAAAAAATCTCAAAATGTTTTACTTGCCTACAATTTTATAGTAAAATACCTATACTTTCAATTAATAAAGATTTAAATATATTAATAAACGAGAAACAGAGGCACATTTTACCCAAAATCATAGCACATCCACTTTTAGTAAGTTTACCGTTGATTTATTGAGATCATATATGTTGATTTTGAATATAAATTATCTTCTTTATATAATATTTTAATACATATATGGATGAACATATTAATATGTGCCTGTAAAAAATAGTAACTTTGATACATTCATTTTACATACTCCAAGTAATCCAAATTCTTGTACTTATGAGAATTTTTTATTTTTTTTACTCATTTTTTTATTTTTATTGGGCCCAAATTATAACACGAAACTTTACATCATTTCCAACCCAAGATATTGCCCACTTAATATAGAGTTTTAGGTTAGAATTTGAGATAATAAATATAAAAGATTAAGCTAAAAAAAATAGTAAACAATACTACATGTAACCAAGAATTTAAATTACTTAGAGCCCCATATAAAATGTATGAAAATGATAATCTGTTGTTTATAGGCCGATTAAATAAAAGTTTTCCAAAGTTTCACCTAAGTATAAAGACCAATCTTTTGTTTATTACTTTTTTTATTTTTTATAATTTAGTTCCTGATAAATGATCAAAAGTCAATAGTCAACTCTAATGGCTCTAAGTGTGTGTGTTACTTCTGATTTACCTAAAAGAGTTACAAATAAACAAACATTTCATACCCTACGGTACTCCACAAGAATTGAGTTATGACAATTTATAAAACAACACTTGAACTTTTTTAAAATACTATTTTACCCCCAAAAACCATTTCAAGTGTATTAAAGCTTCTGAACGTTTATCTTGTCCTAAATATATAAATATAAAGTATGAAATACCTAAGCTAATAAAACATGGAGCATCAAATCTATATAAATTACTAAAATGCCCCTGGTGTCTATATTATTCATTTTGAAGTTATTTACTATTTACTTTAGTTAGTATGAGTTACAGAGGGTAGAACGTGCCATTTACAAATTCTATTTAACTTGTGCAGTCATTGAAGTAATATTAATGAAGTGTATTTTCTGAAGTATCCATTTTGTTTCAATACTACAGCGGAAGAGTTTTATGTAGAAGCATGATATTGGAAGTCTGGATTGCCATTGCCATTGCCATTGCCATTGATATGAATTTCAAAGGTATTAATGTTTGTCCCAATTGAACAGTCTATGTTGTATGTGAGTTCTTAAATCATTCATTTTGAATGTAGAAATAAATTATGATTTCCATTGTGTTTATACTGAAATTATGATTCCAATGATGTGGACTCACATTTTGTTTTTTAAGAGTGTAGTTGTTTTCTAATAATGTTTAGTTTTAATCCTATAGAGCATCAAATAATCATAATAATATTGTGTTGATATCATAAGAAGATTCACAATCTATCGAGACATCAGTGTTTGTCTAACTCAGAACAATCTATATTTTGAATGAGTATTTAAGTTATTCCTTTTCAATTTATAGAGTAAATAATTAATGTTATTGTGTTTGTGATCACGTGAACTCACCTGTAAGCAAGGATTGGTGATTATATCAAAACTCAATTTTTTTTGTAAAGATTGTCATGGTGTTTCTAAGATTCCTGCTGGAAAGAAATTAAATGATGTGGATCATATATTTTATTAAGTGTAACGTTGTCTTATGACGGCTCAGCAAAGTTGATTAACTAAGGTTTAAAAATTAAATGATGTGGATTAAGAGTAAAATTATCTTAATGGTGGTTTAGTGAAGGTGTTTAACTAAGGTTTAGTTTGTGGCCTAAAAATAGAAGATAATCATGGAAATAAAATGTTACATATCATACAGTGATTTTAAATTTGTTCAGGACCAAAGTGAAAAAAAGTTATATTATACAAAGTTTTATGAATTTGAATTTCATGAATTTGATCTTCCAAACTATCGATCCCACCTTTAGGGATGTTATGTACAAGGAATATGGGGAACACATAATCAAAAATGTTGTTTGGGGACAATACAACTTTGTGTAACATAAAGTATTTTTGTGCTCTCTATATTTCTTCTATGGAGCATCTCTAACTAATTTGATAATATCAAGTAGATTTTGGCACATCAAGTTTTCTAATTGTCCAAAAATATATTAAAATATCAGTTAAATTGATTATTTAGGAATTATATTTTCATACCCTGAAACCTCTAAACATATCCTAAAATTTAAATATACCCCATTAATATCTATTATATCATTTTCATTAAAAATAAAAAATAAAAAACAAAAAACAAATCAGTATCCTAATCCTTACTGGGCAACCCTCTGCAATTCCCAACACAAATTCACAAATCAAAGTAGAAAAGCCCAAAAAAAAACCCAAAATATTTTTATCTTCTAATCTACCATAAATTTATCCCCTTTTAACATGCACCTCATCTCTTCTCTACCCAAAAATCCAAAAAAGAAAACAAAATCAATTTCTTTCACTTTACTCATTTTTTATATCTTTGTTTTGTTTCTCACATAAGTAACAACAAGGAGAGAGGAAAATGATTCTTGTTGAAATTGAAAAATGGCACAAATTTAGATTTAGCACCATAATGTAACGGCGCCTAGTGTTAACAGCGCCTGGCGGAGCAACGACCGCGTAATCGCATACGACCTCGCTATATGTGGGTGACTTGAATTCTAATGTGACGGACTCCAAAGAGTTCTAGCACTATCTATCACATGAAAATGAAGGAAAAGAAAATAGAAGTTATATATATATATATATATATATATATATAGCCTTGTACACACAATTCTTAAAAAAATCAAGTTTGGGGAAATGAAGTTTAGAGAATAGTGTTAAGTGTGTGTCTGTTGTTTATCAAGTTTGGCCTTCGCGGTGAAAGACTTCAGATTTGGAATCGAGCCTTAAGAAAGCCATGAATGAATATGCAATCCCAACTTTGTATCTCTATATTCAAGAAATATGGAGAAAAAAAAAAGATAATAAAAGTAAAACTAACGAGTGAAGTAAGAAACATAAAAAAAAATTTAATTAGTTTATGTTGAATAGTTCTCCGCTTGAATTAATTCTTATGGTTGCAACTTGCAAGGCGTGATTGAGGATTGAAGAAAAAAGAATAAAATTAAGTTACATTTAAATATATAAATATATAGGGGTATTTTAGTCAACTTATTTATCTCTAATTTTGTCATAAATATTATGGAGTATGTTTAGAAGTTTTGGAGGTATGAATAGTCACACCCTATTGAAATAGTAAGTATAAGATTACTATTTAATATATAATTTATATGTGAAATAATTTAATTGGACATCAAATTTTGATATTGAATTAGTCTCAGCCTCAACCAAAAGAAAATCAAGAGATTGAACTAATCTCGATCTCAACCCAAAAAAAAAAAAAAAAAAAGTTGCCTTGAGATCCATACAATTTAACCCGCCGAAAACCTACTTAGAATGTATAACCAAAATAAAATTAACAATTTCACACCAGCTTGCGTCCAGCTCCCGCCCAATTTTCGTCCAATGATTTTGAGTTCTTATCGAGCATGAGTATGATATAAAGTGTTTTAAGTGAATATAAACATAAATTTATCATATGATAATGTTATATTTGTACATATTATATCTCAATTATATCATATTTTAAGCAGTAAAACACACACAAAGATTAGAGAAAAGCATAAAGAAGTAGTGTTAGGAAACATAACATAAGAGAGGATTATGCATGAGAAGACAGATTGTTCTTTTGATCTTTATTTTTCGCATACTTATGATTAACGTTATTGAACTTATGTTCTTTTTTTATTAATCATGAGTAACTAAATCTTCTTGATTCTAGGATTTTTTAGTAGTTAATTGGTGGATAATATTTTATTGAATTAAGATTTTATATGGTTCAATCTATTTATGATTTCTTTTATCATCCCTTGTATGCTTGTTTGGTATCACTTTTGTGCATGTTTGATTTATAAACCAAAGCAACATTCATAACATATATTTTTTTAGATTGAGAGATTGGTCTTGTTGTATAATAGGAAGACAATTTGAGGTTATGATAGGAGTTAATTATTAATAACAAGATCGAGAGATAACTTATTGATAATTAATCTGCTCATTATATGTCGTTGAATGAGAGATTTATCTGTATATGTGAATGCCTATATGAGATTGTTCAACACCAACATCTTGATGACATTGAATTGATATAAATTTTGATGCTATATGAACACATAAGAATGGAATACACTTTTACATCTAATAGTTTTGTAAATCTTAATTAATCTGATATTTTAATTATGATTTTAGGTCTAGTAGTCTTAATACACTTCACTTGTGATTTTTCTAAATAAAAATAAAATATATTATCATAGTACTTATTACTTTGTTGTTCCCTTTGGATTTGATCTTGCTTCGCTATATGCTAACTAGATCATGCACATGAAGAATAGGCTTATTAAAATATAGGTGATTAGATTAATACTCATAGTTAAATCAATAATACTTTTTAATTAAATAAGTAATATATTTATGTTAAACAAGTATTATTGATCAATTTTTGTTCAATTTTTATTCAGCTTGTACTAATATAGTTAAATAAAGTATTCAAAAATAATAATCTTTTTCTCATTTTTACTTTCTAGAAGTGGAAATATTGTTGAAAAGTTATTTGTCAACCTTTAATTAGTTGAACTTTATCTTTTTTTTTTAATATATTATAAATCTCACATCGTACCGGACTTTACTAATGTGAATGTTACCACATATTTTAAGTAAAGAAATACTTTAGCCAAACAAACAATACATTTACATGGAAGAGTCTTACCACTTTTCTCTATTTTCTTTTACTCTAAAAACAACTTGCCAGTGCATGAGGTTGATTGTAGTAAAACTGAGAAAACAATGAAACTTTAGAGAATGAATGGATTATAATGTATTATACCATATTTAATTCCTAAATTTTTAGGAGAATCATTAATTTATCTAAACCCTCTCTATTGAATAAGTTTTAAATATATGTTAGACGTCAATGTTCATCTTTATATAACTTTGGGACCAAGTTTCATTTACAATTTATAATTAAAAGATGAAAAGACACATAGCTTGACTAAGTTTCAATTTCAACCTTGTTAAATTAAATAAATAAATTTGAACTTATATATTATTGAGCTCAAGTTCAAGGGGCATTGTTGACTACTCCAATTGATAATTTTAAATTTAAAAAAAAATCGAGACATATAAAATAAATTAAAAATGTGTGTGTACGCAAATTTTGAGTTCGTGATGTGGGATCGAAACAGAGGTATGGCCAAGAACAAGTAACATGACACCAAATTAACCTTGATGAATCAAACCGGAGCCAGATTGAGACTCCGAGGTTGGCTCGAGATCACAGGTTGGGGGCAACACATTACCCAAAGTTGGTTGGTGATGCAAATATTGAGGTCTTTATCAAAGTAGAGATATATGTGGAGTTACAACATGAAATATTGTAAGTTTCAAATATATCCAAGCAAACATGAATCAAACTTGTTGTAAACCAAACTGATACAATTGAGCCATGATTGAGCATAAAATGGATCATGTAGAGGATGGCACTGAGACCAACTCTGAGTTGACTTTGTTCCCAAATTCGAGTTTTGAATAAAGACCAAATCCAATCTACAGCTAAGTAAAGACACATCCAACTTGGAGAAGAGATTTGCCTGATACCAAACAAAAAGGAAGACAGAAACAAATTTCAAGTTAGCTGCAAGATCAAGACCCCGTTGGAGCAAGACAAATGATAACATCTAACGACAACTAAAAAATGTCAGTTATAACATTAGCAAAGACCACAACTGAATTAAGATACCTAACAACTAAAAAATAACATATAAAACAATCCGACCAACATCTCAAATTTCAAGTTAACTACAAGATCAAGACCATGTGGAAGCAAGACAAATGATAACATCTAACCACAACTGAATTAAGATACCAAACAACTAAGAAATGACATGTAGAATAATCAAACTGACATCCCTTGGACTTAGTGTCAAGTACTTCCAATATATTCAATCTCTAAAAGATCTATCTCTAATGCTACTACAATTGCAACATGCCAACATATGAGGAAGGCAAGTTGATAATATAGTTGATGAATTACTGGCAAATATCTACCAACTGTAATATCAGTTAGTTTTTAGTGAACCGACTTAACACACCACAAATATTGTAATGAGCATTGCATTAAGAAGCTAATGAATAAAATCCTTACAAAGCTCGTCTAATAAAATTCCAATTCTTCCTCACCTGAGTTACATAATTTAATGCAATTTCAACTCAGCTTTCTTAATTTTATGTAAACAAGTAATATTATTAAAAGCTAACAATATATTTTAATGTGGAAACAAGCAATATTGTTTTTGGGCAAACAAGTAATACATCTTATATATAGAAAAAAAATAGTTAAATAAGTAATACTATACCAACCTGTAGATCCAAATCTACGATCCAGTTGCACGGTGCACCTGCACATAATTTTTTGTGAAAATTATTATACTAATATGAATTTTCATAATAATATGTATACATCAAATGCATAAATCTCCTTGTACGTAATGGATCTAAAAAGTAGAAAAATGTGCGGATTCTAGCCAACTTGATTTGAATCCACACAAAAACATTTGGGTTTGAGCTAGGGCTGAATAAAATAATTGAAAAATCATCAAAATCGACCGAATTGCACCACACGCACTGTATATATTATTATCTTATATAAACTGTGGTTTTAACTGCAAGAACAGTTTGGCTAGAAAATTATGGTAAAAAAAAAAAACTGAAACTAAACCGTATGTGTTGTAGCTATTTTATATATTTTATAATTATATTTATAATATAAATAATACTCTATACTCATGGCATGGGAATTGCAAATTCTATTTACACTTTACAGATTCTAAAGATTAAATTTGAAACTCCAAAAGCCCATTGGGAAAACCCATAGTCAAATTCTCTCTAGCAAATTTCTTCTCCTCCAACTTTACAAAATCAGTTTCCTGCAAGTCTGCAGCAATACTTCTCAAAGTTTATCAAGGTCTTCTTGTTCTTAGTACTAAGGTATTTATCTGTTTCTTACTCTTCATTTTCATGATTTTTATTTTAACTCCAAAATTTCTAATTTTTATATCTGTATGAGCGTTTCATTTAGGATAATTATTGATGTTGGTTAATGGTTATAATTATTGTTCTTATATTCAATAAAAAAAAAAAATTATGTTCTTCAAGTACCTACGTATGTGGGTTTGCAAAAAGATAGTAAAACGAAATACAATATTTTGGGTTAAACAAACAAATTTTGTATCAAAATATATGCATAATGCAATGTTTAGCAAGATAGCAAAGCTAAAAACCAATATTTAGAATAAGACATTTTTTTGTGCACATAATATAATGTAAAAGGACATCAATTTTTTAATCTAAAGTTGGTTGTTGTTTGTATTTTTAATGTTTAAAAATTTCATGACTCGTCTGATTGTTCCAGGAATAATATTATTATATTTTTTGTATTTTTTTTATTTGGAGTAGCGCGGTCGGTAACATAGTTTGGCATATAAATTTTATGTTGTAGGTATTAGGTTTTGTTAGTGTGCTTTTCTTATGGAGAATACAAGTAATGCAATGGTAAGTTGAACCAATATTTGTTCACATGTACTAATTTTTTATATTTTAAAATATTTCTTATTTTTGTTAAAATTTGATTTATTTTATGTTGAATAGAGTTCAATAGAAGTGACTAGGAAGTCTGAGATAACATCAAAAGAAGTTTGTAATATTGGGATACAAGAAAAGAACAAGCTCAATGTGCAGAATCAAGTGATGGAAAAGTTATTTCAGTACAAAATAACTTAAATATATTGAATTCAGCAACACACTCAGATTTAACAATAGTGAAGAGTACAACTAAGCAACTAAAAGAGCTAAAGTAGTTGAAATTGTAAAGAAAGAAGATCCAAAGGTTGTCTCTGAAATATGGGACCACTTAGAGCAACTTGTAATTATTGTGGAACAAGTTATGCTGCTTATTCAAAACATAATGGAACTACTAGCTTGTGGGCTCATTTGGAGTCTATTTGTAAGAAATATACATTTAGATCAGATAAGTGGTAGAAGACTTTGCATGACTTTCCAAATGATAATTCTACCATTACAGTAAAAAAATTTAATCGCAAGGAATCCAGGAAAAATCTTGATAAAATGGTAATTATTGATGGATTGCCTTTTAGAATTGTGGAGGGTAGAGGATTAGAACATACTCTCTTAGTTTAGAACCAAGATTTGAAGTACCATCTAGGCTTATCGTTACTATAGATTGCATGAAACTCTTTCTTGAAGAGAAAAATAAATTGAAAGGTGTTTTGAAAAATCAAAGAGTATGCTTGACTACTGATACATGGAATTCATTGCAAAACTTAAATTATATGTGTTTGACTGCACATTGGATATATGATGATTGGATATTGCAGAAGAGATTTATAAGTTTTTGCTTTGTTTAGAACCATAAAGGGAAACTATAGGAAAATAAATAGAAGAATGTTTGATTAAGTGGGGTATTGAAAAAGTTCTCACAATCACGGTGAATAATGCAAGCTCTAATGATAAAGCAATGGCTCATTTGAAAAAGAAGTGCAAGTGGAAATATGTCATTTTGCAATATGAGTACCTGCATGTAAGATGTTCTTAACATATTGTAAACTTGATTGTTAAAGAAGGGTTGCACGAACAAAATGACATCATAAAAAGGGTCGGGAATGTTGTCAAGCATGTAAAATCTTCTCCAAGAAGGTTTAAAATTTTCAAGAAGTGTGTTGAGAAAGAAAAGATTGATTCAAAGAGTCTTTTTGTTTAGATGTGGAGACACGGTGGAACTCCACTTATATGATGCTTGAGGCTGCTGAAAATTTTGAAAAAGCTTTTGAGAGGATGGGGGATGAAGATCAAAAGTACATGGATTACTTTGATTGTTAGGAATTGAATAATGAGGATGCATGTGATGGACAAAGGGTAAAAGTGAAAGGAAATAAAATAATTGGACCCCCGAAGGACATAGATTGGACAAATGCCAGGAACTTTGTCAAGTTCTTGAAAATCTTTTATAATGTCACTTTGAATTTCTCAAGTTCATCATATGTTACCACAAATACTTTTTTTTCGTGAACCTTCTACTATTCATATTGGTGTTTCTACAATGATCAACAAGGAAGATTGGGACATGACTTTTATGGCCATTACAATGAAAGTAAAATTCAATAAATATTGGGGAAACATTGATAGTATCAATTGGTTATTGTTCATTGATGTACTCCTAGATCCAAGGTATAAGTTGAAGTACATTATTTTTTATTTGAATGTGAAGGTGATGACTCATTTATGAAAAGAATTATCAATAAAATAGAAGAATTTATGGGCTTGTTGTATAAGCATTCTTCAGATTCTGATTCTCATCAAATTATCAAACAAGAAGATGTAGGGAAATGCTACAATTACATGCAAGCTGAATGGTATGATGATCCAAGTGAATTATTAGAATCTCGTTTTGCCAAGCACTTGGAAAAAGAACAATATGTTGAGAGTAAATCTGAAGTAGTAAGATACTTGCTTGATGGTTGGGAAAAACCAGACAAGAATTTTGATGTGTTAAACTGGAGGAAGGTGAACACACCTAAATATCCTATTCTATCCAAAATGGCAAGAGATGTGTTAGCTATTCCAGTATCTACTATTGCTTCAGAATATGCTTTCAGCACAAGTGGTCGAGTGATCGATCTATTTCGAAGTTCTTTATCCCCCAAAACGGTAGAAGCCTTTATATGCTCTCAAGATTGGTTACGGGTTACACCAATGGAAGCTATTGAACAATTTCAATCACTAGAAAATGGTAAAAATATAATTTTTTTTTTTTATTGCCAGTTTTGTTGTAGATTATTCTTTAAAGTATTTAATAGTTCTATTAATGGTTATTTGTTTATTTTTTAGATTTGGATGAACCAAGTTATTTAATGGTTTTAGATGATTAATGGGTTGAACCTAAAGGAGACTTTTTTGGGTTAGCATCGCTTTAAATTGCTTTCTTGCATTCTTATCATTATTGATTTTTTCTTACACTATACCTTGGTTTTATTTTGCAGATGAAATCTGGTGGTAGACTTTATATATTTTTATCATGCTACTATGGATTAAGCGGCATGACTTCAATTATAAATTTGTTCTACTTTTGCAATGCAAAGGGGTGCAAATTTTGTGATTTTGAACGTAACTTCAAATTAAATGTAGAACTTGTTTACGACTTCTGGGGTCTTTTGGACCATATGGCACATTTAGTAACTTTGTGAACTGTTTGGTTTGTATTTTGGGTGATTTTGCTTTCTATATTATTGTGCCCTTTTGTAGTTTATTATATGTCTATTCTCGTATTTGAAAAAGTATTTGTCCTAAGATTTCGTAGACTACGTTTTATGTTCTTTGCTAACACTGCATTCCACACCTCCCCAAACCGTTCCAAATTTCGATATTATAAAACTAGGGTTTGAGATATACATATATTAAAACCACAGATAGCAATTCAATTTGAAATCACTTTAAAAAATTGCTAAATCGAACCACGAATACCCCTGGTCTGCCCCAAAAATATGAGAATTCAACGCTTGATTTGCGTGCACACTTTTTCTGTTCATGCGTCTAAAAAAATATTTTTTGAATTACAAGTAGTACTTCTTCAAATTGTTCAAAAAATATTATTATTCATGGAAAAAGTATTATTGCTTTAACTAGATTTTTTTTTTTTAGTAATTAGTCAAATAAAAATAATATGTTTATAGTGAATATTAATATTTTTATCCTGAAAGTAATAGTTTTTTAATAATCTAAAATGTATATTTTTTCTTACCCAAAAGTATAACTACTCCCTTCTATTCAAAATGAATGGCGTTTTAAAAATTCTCACATATATATTAAGAAACAATTTAAGTATCTAATTCAACCTTAATTAATGGAAGAAAATAAGAATGGTTTGTTTGAAAAATATACATTATATGTATATTTATAAGAAAACTTAGGGATAAATTAGGTAAAAAAATATTAATATTCATCTTGAAAATTGTAAAATATCATTTATTGTGTAAAATTTTAAAACTTCTAAAATGTCACTTATTTTAAATAGAAGAGAATATTATTTTAAAAAATTATTATATTATTCATACATAGACAAATTTATTGAAAAACCACGTTACAGGCCAAATTCAAAAGAATAAAAATTTTCTTGAATTGGACCAATCTATTAATATATAAGAAAATTTATATGTTTGGTGCACTATACGGAGTCAATATATTTTAAATTTCTGTGCTTCCTTTAGCTATGCTCTATTATAAATTTGATTCTAATATATATTTATTTAGCATTATCGTTGGGTTTGGTCCCCATGTAATAAATATCTAAATGTGTACAAGCTGAGTCATGTAACGATCTAAATTCATAAAGGAATTTGGAAAATAATAAAGCCATCCTCAAATATAATTTACAATTGTTTTTGTTCGTTATTAGTTACAAGAGGCTTTAATGGAAATCCGGATAAGTCTGAGCTTCAAAGTAGAGCTTTAATGGATAAGATTAAACAATGGAACGAGTTCATCGTGTCCAACTTTGACTCCGATGGGCCCGTCAACTTGCTGGACATGCCGCCACCTGTCGTCTGTCAACTCTCCGACGACCACGATCAGTTGCTGAAACATCGGACCACAGAGTTAGCGTGCACCTTGTGACACCAGAACAAGGAATCCTCACGTATATTATTTTATTTCGACGGGAGCATGATTGGTTTTGGTGTGCGTCAACTTTCAAGAAAGTGATTTCTAACAAGCAACCTATAATTTTGTCACTGACTCGTGATAGTAGAAGCCAGATTCTTCATCGTAATCGAACTTGAGCAGAGCTCTTTTCCGTTATTGTCTGCAATTAGAAGAGAGAGAGAGAGAGAGAGAGAGAGAGAGAGGATGGTTGTGGAAGAGGGTGAAACGCCGAGGAGCCCAGAAGCCAAGCTGGGGATGCAAGTGGAGGATTTATGGGATATACAGGAGCCGCAACTGAGCCCAACGGAGAAGCTCAATGCTTGTTTTGAGAGTATTCCTGTATCTGCTTTTCCTCCTGCTCCTTCATCACAGGGTAAATTTTTCTGTTTCATCCTCTCTAATTGGTTGGTTTTGGTATGCAATAACATGGGAAGATTTTATTTTTGTGTTTGAGGGTTGATCACAATTGATTGTGGGCTTGGTTTTGTACTTACTGTTTCGTTCATTCATTTGATCTTATGATCTTCTGTTTATCTTGGCGATCAAGAAAAATAATTGAATTGCCCGAAAATTGGTTGAATTTGTTGAGTTATATTGCGGATTTATGGGTGATTATTTGGGAATTTCCGAGGGTATTTATTGAATGCAGAAAGCTTGAAATCAGATATTAACCTGGATTTTGCTTATCTTATGATTATAAGGAAATTTCTGTAACAATTATGATAGCCCTAAACTTCATTTATTGTGTTTCTGGCAACTGTCGGTGCATAGATTTAATATACCTGGTACCGCATCAAGATTCCCTTACATTATCCAAATATGTTTTGACTCGTGTATGGCATCCCTCTCTAGTTTTGTCCTGAAACTGTGCTTTCTTACTGTTGGTTTGACATGCCATACAGTCTCTATTTCCCTCTAAATCAGCGACAACGCAAGGGTGTTGGGCAGTGGGGTGGGGGGGATGCAGGTGTTCACTTTCTTTAGGAAGGTTTGTTTGCATCTATAGTGAATGAAAAAGACAATGCTATATTGAACTTTGAGGCCTAATTATCCAAATATTTTGGCTCCATCCTCTGGAATTTTTCTATACAGTTATTGAGGTAAAGTCAGACACAAGTCTAGCAGAAGCTGTGAAGTTACTGGCCCGGCACAAAATCCTTAGTGCTCCAGTGGTGGATGTTACTGCGCCTGAAGATGCCAGTTGGATCGACAGATACATAGGCGTTGTGGAGTTTGCAGGCATTGTTGTATGGATTTTACATCAGGTTCATTCATCAAAAACACTTCAACGTTGATTATTTACATATGTTGTGGAGTTTGCAGGCATTGTGAAGTCATATGCACCTTTTCCTGATTAGATATTGAATAAACTAATCTTTTTTTCTGATTATGTTGAGATGTGGATAACCTTTGTTGCAGTCTGAAAAGATGGAAACCGAATCTTCCTTCGATTCAGCTTGGAATGCCTTAGAGAATGATGTTGGCCCTGCTGTCGCAGCAGCAGCAGCTAGTGGGATGTCTTCTCCAAGGTTTAAAAGCATGCACCCTGACTCTCCAACTGCTACATGTGGGAAATTTTTTGAGACACTTACTTCTTCTGATTTGTACAAGAATACAAAGGTTTTTTTTCCATCAACTACTTTTCATCAGTATATATTTTTCTTCCTTCAGACTCTAATCCTGTGTTCCTAAACTATGTTTACTCATGATAAACAGGTTGGCGATATATCAGGATCTTTTCGCTGGGCCCCATTTCTTGCTTTGCAAAAGTCCAACTCTTTCTTGACGATGCTCCTACTGCTGTCAAAATACAGAATGAAGAGTGTGCCTGTGGTTGATCTAGGGGAAGCAAAGATCGACAACATAATCACTCAAAGCGCTGTTATTCACATGCTTGAAGAATGTGCTGGCCTTCACTGGTTTGAAAGCTGGGGTTCTAAGAAGTTGTTTGAACTGGGTCTTCCGTTAATGAAAACCAGTCACATAGTCAAGGTAATGGGCTACTACATTACATGTGTTGCCAAGTTGCTTTCAGTCAACTTGAATTTGCACATGGATGTTACTGCATTCTGGTGTTCAAATCTGAATTCTCTATTGTTTCAATATGCTAAATCAAGCCATATGAATCTATGCAACAATATCTTTATTTTCATAATCAGTTCCTTCTCTCATTATTTACACTATCACATATTCTTCCTGCCATGTGGTTTCGTGAACGTCTGAATTGGACCGTTTGCTCTGTTCATTTTGTGAACTTTCTTCTAATGATCAGCTTAAAACTTAAATTTTACAATTAAATGTTTGTGGTATTTTGTTCTTTCACTTATTCCACTATGATGCAGCTTGTATTGCTTCCTGTCTGATTTACTTTTGCTAATATGTGTCATCTTTTCTAACTGCAGGTATATGAGGATGAGCCTGTGCTGCAGGCATTCAAGCTAATGAGACAAAACGGAGTTGGAGGTGTGCCAGTCGTTGCAAGTGATGGAAGTAAGGCAGTCGGTAATATAAGTATTAGAGATATACAGTTCCTTCTCATGGCACCAGAACTCTACAAGGACTACAGGTCTGTCGATGATCTTTTCCTGACCCACCTTTCATGCTAACTTATTATTGAAAAATCAGTTTAAAAACTTACTGTATGTGGCATTTCTCTTTGTTTTAGTATATTTCCGTGTCAAATACATATACCATCTAGATAGTTAAAACAGGAACAACAGAAATATTTTGTTGTGCTTATGGGTAAGGATTAGTTACTTTTCAGTTTACTGCATCAAACTGAAAATATCTTGCTAGGTCAAGAAAAGCATCATGGCAATTTGCACCCGGCCAGCTGGCCTACCCAACAGTCTGAAAAAGGATTGAGCTGGGTTCCCTATTTTCTGGTCCAAGAAAATCAAATCTATTTGGCCCAGCCTGATAATCTGATGAGCCTAATTAGTCAGTGTTTTTGGGGTCAACACGACCACTAATACTGACCCAATGACAATTTAGGCTAAGTGGCCCATCCGGCCGGGCTTATATGCCCAGCCAGCTTTACTTTCTCGGCCGATAGTATAGTGTCTGTTCAATATTTACCAAGTCTTGTGATCTTGTCTCAACTAGTTGACTCTACATGGTACAATAGGCATGCTAGCGTATACCCAACTTTTTCTTTTTAGAAAAATGTTTAGCATATTCATCTTTAAGTTGTACTGTGTTTTTTTTTTTTTTTTTTTTGTCAATTTGTTGTCATTTTGAATTGTGTGGATTTTTTTCTCGTATTATTGCACACCCAATTTCAGAATCATGGATCTGGGAGCATGTACTCATTTAGATATGTTAAATGCAGATCTATCACAGCCAAGCACTTCCTGACAGCAGTTAGAAGCTACTTAGAAGAGCATCGGAACGAGTCACCATTGCTAAGCGGCATGGTGACGTGCAGGAAGAACGACACCCTCAAACATGTTATATCGAAACTGGATGCTATGAAGATCCACCGCATTTATGTGGTGGATGAAACTGGAAATCTTGAAGGAGTCATCACATTACGAGACATAATCTCGAAGCTAGTACACGAGCCTCGGGGGTATTTTGGAGATTTCTTTGACGGCGTCTTGCCGTTGCCTGCCGATAGCAGAGTCTAATTTTACATGGTCCAACTTCTGTTTGATGCCAATTTACTGTTTTCAGAGAATAACCGGAAGGGCTTGGATGAGCTTTTGTTAACTGTTATACATTTCTTGTAAGCATAGGTTAGGCTTTGTTTTTCTCTTTTGTTTCTTTGCATAGATCACACCGTGTATCGTCATGGAACTTCTTGACAGACTATTTTTTGTCTTGTAATAATTTGTATTGCCCAATTTCCGAGGTTCTCCTTTTACTTTAAATACGCCCAACAAAATGTATATAATAGAATGAGTATTATTAATACAAATTTATCTATTTAAAATTATTATATAATATTATGCATCAATAAAATCAAATTAGAGAAACTATTACGGGAAAACTATTAAATCAAACTTCAATTACCCAAAAAAAATATATATATTATAAAATTGAGTTATAAATGTATCTCAAGCTTATCATCATCTTTTCATCCTTCTCCATTTGATGTCAGATTTAAAAATAATTATTTTGGAAGATATATTTAATTAACAAACATTTGAAATTCTAATTTTCTCTGTTTTTGGATAGAATGTGCATTGCTTACACCCCCACAATCCATGATGGGTCGACCTGTCCCGTCGTGTTAAGCCATGGAGTGGGCATAAGTATCTAAGTATCCAAAGATATGGATATCTAATTATCTAAGTATTCGCTTCATTGATATTCCTATTTTTTTTCTTAATTTCATCCTTTAATAGTTACATTTATATTTGTATGAAATATAAATAAATAATTTATAATTTAATTTAATAATGACAAAAAAGTTGCACAAAGCTTAAGATTCTTGCAACACAATCCAACGTGATCTGCTCCATTTAATTTCAATTTTAACTTGACACATATATTTTTTCCCTCTGCAAGGATTGTATCTCAATCTCTCATTATGTATTTGATGGATTCTGCAGTTTATGAGCTCATTTTTTAGTATCATATGAAATTGAAAAAAAAAAATTATTGGTTTAGAAAAAATGTGGAATAAAATATAATTATTGTGTGGATTTCTTCTCTTTTTTTAAAAGAAAAAACCAACATATTATATCTCTATCGATCAAACAAGTATAAATAAATATTTATTATGTAAATTTTCTTCCTTAAAACTTCAAACGTCACACGATATGATATAATATTTTCAGATTAACAATATTATATTTTTAGAAAATTGCAAAAATATGACATTTATAAAACTAATAATATATTCAAGACTAAGCAATAATCCCTCTATGGTTCATTCATTCATAAGACCTTTTAATATAAAAGTAATATTTTTACACTTAAACAATACGTTATTTATGGTTAAACACTAATATATTTCAACACATAGATTAATACATTTACAGTTTAAAAATATTATCTTTTAACACAAAGAATAATATATTTACGATTAATTAGTAATACAGTTCAATATAAAAAGTAATACTTTTATAGCCAATAGATAATATTTTCAACACAAAGAGTATTCCCATTATTGTTAAAGCTGTAATACTTTTAACTGTGAAGTCAATAATACATTTCAACTAAAAAATAATATATTTACAGTTAAGCAATTATATATTTTAATGAAGAGAAGAATATTTTTCAACATAAAAAGTAATATATTTCAACACAAAAAGTAGTATATTTAAAATAAGCGATAATATGTTCCAACATATAGACTGCCGCATTCTAACAGAAAGAGAAAGAATAATACATTTTACGGTTAAACAATAATACCTTGTAACCTAAAGTAAAGTAAACAAAAATATCGTTTATATTTACTTGTTTAATTGAAAGTACAATTTACCTATAAGTATTATTTGTTTATCAAAAAAAACAATTATTGTTTTGACCAAAAATATTACATGGCCAATGAGAAACCTAAAATCGCTAAATTTTAATTTTTTTAGTTTGACCGCGTTTTCAAGGTCCGACAAATATAAATTGGGTCATGTCTACAGATTTTGAGATATAAATTAATAATATTACAATGACATAGAATGCATTAAAATACTAAAATTTCGAACACTACTTATGTATAATTTTATGAGTTAGTTTCTTGTGCATCAAATACATGAATATTTTTACATATAAATTGATCGATCCGATCTAAGTGATTGAATGTAAGAAGATCCATACAAGTTGCTTCATATTACAAGTAAATAAATTCTAAAACAGTGTAAATTAATATTACAATTAATTAATTAAATCATATTGGAGAAAAAATCCGACAGAAAAATAACATTAATGTAAGATACAAAATTCAATATTAAAAAATAAAAAGAAATATTCCATGTAGAGAGCGTTGGAGATAAATCGGTGGAGTAGAGCAAAACAAAGTTGGGATGATGTAATATAAAAATAAATAAATACATAAAATTGTCTTACAGGTCTTTTATAGAAAGGATAGTCAACAGGATTAGCTGTCGATTGTGAATTCATGAAATTGTCCGATAAAGCGCTGTCGAATGCGAATTCAATTGCAATTTGTCTTATAAAACATATTTTATTGACCAAAATATTTGTTCATACCCCATCCTAATTCCACACCCAGACCTTATACCAACATTTCTACTTATATAAATATTCACTTCATAACTACTTGATAACTTATCATATAAAATAAACTACATATTACTATTATATATAAATGATATACATTTAGTATAACATAACACACCGTGTATCACAAACTCTAAATCACTAATATTCAACTAAATCAGAGGGAGAAGTGGAACCTTCAATTTCATGTCTTCCTAAAAGTGTTTTTGGTACCCGATAGAGAAGCATATCCTCCCACCATTTTGTATCACACCGTTTGAGCCAAATACTCGATCAATGTTGCAAAAGTCAACACGCTCTATGTTTGTAACCAATTGGAACCTAGCACATGGGCCAGGCCGGGCCAGAGTTAAGATGTTAGAATTAGGTGGGGGCTGACTCAGTGAAAAGAGAGGCTGCATAGGAGCTAGATAAAGACTTTGAAGCATAAGCTAGAACACAAAGCTTGTGTTTGTGGCAACCGCTCAGCTTCAAACTTGTACATATATATATATATATATATATTTACATGCTCTATCCTCCTCGGAGACTACTACTCTCTCTCAAATAAGTTTCCTAGCATTCAAAGAATCAAGACCGTGGAGGTTTGCAAAACTAATTAGGGTTAAATCAGGCAATTTATCCATTTCCTTGGTTGGTGTGTGTCACTAGAGAATAGAGGGAGTAGTTCTAACATCTAGACATATAATATGTCAGTAACGAACAGGTGAAAAACAGAAAGACGTCAACATATCTCTAAATCCAACCAACAAAAACTATTATCACCAAGAAACAAAATCCAGAACCAGAAGAATCTATAACTACAGCTCTCATGCACCTACGATCCAATGTATTCTAACCGCTTGTTAATACTCTGTGTCATCCTTACTGAACCCTTTATCACAGGAACATGATAAAACACCATGAATGATGATATTCTCCAGATGAAACAAAACAATTATGAGTAAATAACTCCAAGACATGATTAGAAAACTCATATCGGTTACATACAACATCCAAAGACAACTTATCAATCAAATCACTGCTTCCTTACTCTACAACACTTGATCAAGAACAGAAAGCATCTGCTAGTAATGCACAAGTAGAGAAAACAAACTATGTATAGTTCAGAGTAGGCTAACAGCATGATAAACAGGACACAGTGAACAATATGCTCACTCCCTCAACATCTCCAACACTAAAAGTTCGTTCAACTTATAGATATACATGAATAGTACAATTCCCAAAACCGCGCAAGAACCCTGCCTCTGTAAGTTCGGAAGTTCTAGTATATAAACACCAAACACCACCAATCCATTACTCTGTGGACAAAGTTAAATAGCCTTGCGCAAAATGGAATAAACCATGCTCAGAATATCATCAAATTCAACTCTAGATGTGATTCATGAAATAAGTACATGACATATTCAGTTCCACACAGATGATAAGTTTAATGTACAAATTATTACAGTATCTGTAGAAAGCTGTAGATATCTTCACAAAAATTTGTGTTCAACACATCCAAGCGATGGAGAAGAGTAAATGACCAAGCTGAAAGTCACACACCCTACTCCTCCATGAAGACAGAAAGCATACCTGTAACCACAGTCCTGCATTTTTATGTACTTTTTCTTCTAAGATGGTGGAGAATAAGAGGCGTTCCTTCAAATAGATCCAATAAATAATTCTCTAAATCCTCTGGAGTATATTTTATGTATTTTCCAGCATGCCTCCCACTTTCCAGGTGACTCCCAAACCTTCCCATGAATGACCTGTAAGCTGGAATAACTTTTTCTGAAATCGATATCCTAAGTTCTTCACGAAGCTGAGGATCAGGGACTTTCCAAGCTGTCTGAATCCTGTAAATGTCTTCAAAACAAGCATTGAAATTCTTAAACCTCTCCTTCAAAGCAACCTTCGATGCATTACTTGAGCTCCCACCAATCCCTTCATCCTTCAAACAAGATAAGACCTTGCTCCATGATGATCTAAGGTATTGTGTAGCATACTGTCGTATCAATCCCCGCCGCTTCTTGATCCAATTATCACCTAAAAGGTTTCGCAGCTCTGAGTCCTTCACCTTCTGCACGATGTACAGTTTATTGTTCATCAGAAATATGTACTGCATTGCAGTATCCTCATACACCTTTGACTTCTCCTCAATATTTGACTCCAAGGAAAGAAGTAAAGCCAACAGCCGCTGAGCAATGGCAGACATTCTTTCCGACTCCGAATTATCAGTGTTCTCTCTATCTGAGTGATCAGACTCAGTCTCCACACTCTCCAGAAGTGAATTAAGAGTATCACTATAATCCACAAGCAACTTTGTGTAATTCATCACATATCTAGCAAGGGGATGAATCTCACCATTTTGTATAGGCTTCCTTGAAGCTTCACCCTGAACTGCACTCTCAAACTCCACAAAAGTCCCAATAGCAGCTGCACCCAACCCATCCAACACTCCCTTCGCCTCATCACAAACCATATCACCAGCATCTTCATCCATAAACAATGCCTGTAAATCTGGTAAAACCTGAGCTAATGCATCATACATATCAAGAATCCTAAACAATTTCTCAACAGACCGCTTCCCAATCGCAACTGCCTCCCCAAAGTTCAACAACTGCATCACGCAACCTTTTGATGTCTCTAGAAAACAAACTTCCTTAATCAACTCAGACCCAGCAAAAATCTGGTCGCATAAATGTTTCTCACTCGACAGAAGACCTCGAACAACTACTTTAACAGCCTGAATCCATTTCTTCATCTTATCATCCAAAGAACGCCACTCAATTCTATGAACCTCCTCAATACTCAATTTCTCCACTCCAAGAATGGCCAAACATTCATCTAGAACATCACGTCGAACACTACAGTAGACCTGGCAGCATTCCTTTTCATACCCAGATCGGATCATCCGGTCAGCAATCTCTCTCAGATCAATCACAGCATCCGGGTGAATCAATTCCAGGGACATGTCATCGCCTCCAAAGCTCACACCCCTACCATGGCTGTGGTGGCTGTACCTCCCGCTACTTACATCTTCAAGACTCTCATTGGCATCGTCATTAAAAAACTCAGTCGCAGCAATTGCAATAGCAGCAGCGGAGGAAGAAAGTGAGGAGCGGTGGAGGCGGTCGGGGTCAAGAGAGACGGTGTTCCGGATCAGCACGAGACGAAACTCATCCTCCAACCGACTCATAGCGAGCTGCAGTGCGTTCTCCGCACGGTCCACGACTTCGTCACCGGCGTCAACAGAACCGAGGTTCAATTCCTCGGTCATTTGTATCATCTGATCAACCGCGGCTAAGTAATCCTCAGAGAATGAAGACGAATCGGCATCGTTCAAAATGATCCGCTCAGCGGCGTCGAATCGGGAAGTGGAGGAGGGTTCGCCCGCAGCGGCGGAGGGATTATCTTCAGTGGAAACGAAGGAAGAGAGAGTGGATAGACGGTTGTCGAAAGCGGAGAAAATCAGCAGCATGTCGTCGGCGTCGGAAGTGTTGCCGAGTGACTGCACGATCCGCTGCGCGGTGGCCAACACCTTATCCTCGCCCTCGATCGCCGCCGCCATCTTCTTCTCTACCAATTCCTCCTCCGTTGAAGTGTGTATAAGAGTGTGTATAAATTAATTGATTGATGAATTAGGGTTCCGAAATTGGGGAAATAGGAAGCTTTATTTGTAGAACTAGAAATGAAAATTGGAAGGCTCAAGCGTTGGGAGTGTCCATTTCCCTACCCGGTTGTTTGGCGATTGATTGACTGATTGATTGGGAATTCGGAGAAATTGGAATAGGGATAAGGGAGGAAAGCCGGGTCCGTGGCGTTTGGTTAGGGGGTGTAATCAATTCCGATGGTGGTTACGCCGCCTTGGTTTGATAAATTAGGAAATCGAGATGGGGATTGGTTATAATTAATTAATTACGTAGGATCAATGAATCATACCGTACTTGACTTGCAATATTGGACGTGGGTGTTATTCGATTGGGGATTCAATATTCTGGGTTTTCAGAAATTCTTTTTTAATTATTGGATTTCTGTTTCAATAGTTTTCTTTATTAGCTTCACATAAAATAAGGAAAAAGGTTTAAATTTGGTCATAATTTTATATTCAAATACAAATTGAACCATAAATTATTTGTTAGTAAAATAGATCAAATAAGTTGATAAATCTCTTATTATTCAATAAATAAATCATTTTTCTAAACTAAAATAACAAAATAAATCTAAAAAATAATACTAAAATAAAATAGAATAAATATTTAAAAATAAAATGATAAAACTTAAGTTATTTAATATAAAAAATCCTTAATTTATTTAAATATAATAAAAAATATAATATCTAAAAAACATAATTAATCATCACATCTCTAACCTTTTTTATTTAAATTATTATTAAATGTTACCTTATAAATTTATTGATTTATTTAAGTATATTTATGATTTAATTTGTTGATTTGTAGATTTGTTTAGTTAATTTAATATTTAGGAGAATTCTATTTGTTGTATATTTAAAATTTCAAGGGCTTATTTGACCTATTTTAAAAGTTCAAGAGTTTATTTGACATATTTTAATAGTTAAATGTTCTATTTGTACAAAAAAAATAATTAAGATCCAATTTGATCCCGAAATACTAATTCAGGGGCTAATGTATACATATTCCCCTAAAATAATCTCATTTCCAACACCATCTAAATTGAAATATTGGTACATAATTTCCATAAAAATGACTTACTTTCATCATATTGGAAAATTATGGCCTCTTCTTAACACTATATTATCATATCAATCTAATTTTGAAATAGTGAAACGGGCACCTAGTCGAGTGGGAAACAGGCAGTCGAGTGCCCAGCTAAATTGATTGAGCAAAGAACACTCGGTCTAGTGCCGATTTCACCCTGGTCAAGCGGACATGCTCGATCGAGTGAGATTTTGGCCTAGTCGACCGGTGAACGCCCGGTCGAGTGTCCAAAGAAGAGGCCATTTTTTGGCCTAAACGTCTGCCCAGTCAAGCGGAATTCGGCCTCGTTAAGCACCAATTACGTTCACTTCAGTTCTTTGTTGTTTCGTGTATTTTTGTATAGTTTTACTCGTGGTTTTAGTTCTTTTGCCTTTAATTCTA
Organism: Caryopteris x clandonensis; assembly: GCA_028749325.2. Lineage (NCBI taxonomy): Eukaryota > Viridiplantae > Streptophyta > Magnoliopsida > Lamiales > Lamiaceae > Caryopteris > Caryopteris x clandonensis. Next base: position 5,862,876 of record JAPYKT020000003.1, on the reverse strand, counting down.
TCATTTTTAGTTGTTCGTCGTTGAACTAAAAATGGCTACAAAACGAACAAATACGTCATATCCACTAAATGTAACAAAATTGGGTTAAACATGTATTTATATACAAATTTATAATAAAATGTATCTCAAATCACTCTAAATTGCATGTATAAACAACATTTATCAACAATGAGAGAAAATGAATTTAGGGTCATACGTTCAACTATCAATAATTATGTTATCAAATTGATCTAATCCAATTTCATTATTCATCATTCTTATAGGACAATTACAATATTAAATTACATCTCCTCCCAAAATGTATGTAATTTATAGATTAATTACTCTGTTATCCTTATTACGCACGCGCAATTAGCTCACAAAGGCACCGAAGGCTAATAATTCATCATTAATATTACAAATCAACCAACCATTAAATATTTATGTCATATATAAGATCTAATGAGAAATTTCATCTCCCGAATCTTTAACTCGGCATATCAAACATGTTTAATCGCTAGAAGAATAATTAAACAGGGAACAAAAATCAATATATATAAATAAATAAATCAGAAAAAGAACTTGAATATAAATTAATTATCCAACAATATTATTAAATAGTTTAATAGCGCCCTAAGATTACACGGTGCTTAGGTAGGCATAATTAAAATAAATATTACAAGAAATATATATTCAATCATCTCTAGCTCTAGGGCCACATATATATTGAAAGGGGCTTAGGGATCTTCATAATCTTCAAACTTATCGAAATATTGTTCAATACGTTCATGGATAATATTACTAATTTCGTCGGCTCGAATGGTTACCATGAGTTTTTCTTAATTCTAATTGGAAGAGATCTTCAATATCACATTACTGTTTGAATATCTAGGCTATAAATCATATGAAATACTCAGTGGGAGATAACAATTAAAATTATGTATATGATCTATGTCTAATTTGCACAGCCCCATATACATAATTAAAAGGAAATTGAGCAATTATACCAAGCGATTAATGTGCTTAGTGGAAATCCTTCGGATGACTAGATCGCACATTTGATCAAGAATGTTCATGACCTCCTCTCTAAGTTTATCCACGCCCAGCCTTAATGCATAAACACACCGTGTAGCTTGATTCTTGTATATCTATGTAGTGCGAGATTAATAATCTAAAACTAAAATATAATTGAGAATCTCAACATATGAGAGGAGAGAGTATAACAACAAAGCTTTTATCTGCAAAAATAACAAACAAGAACAATTGTGCAAATTGAATTTATTAGATCAAAAGAATGTTTGTATATTACAATCTCCAATGTGTATCCTCTAATTCTTCTCTTGAAGTTAATTTTTTGGTTAACTTTGAGATTTGATGGTGGACTTGATAATTCAATCTCCTCTCCAATTGGGTTTAACTTATATAACATCAATTTGAAGGCATGATAGTTTGATTTTGAAGGGCACGTTATTTATAGTAATCTTCACAAAGAACGCCCTTGAGTCTACGAAGAACGCCGTTTACTTTGAAATATATTTGACTTGGGAAACAATGCTGATTAGAGAGACTTAGCTTAGCACCTTGTTCTCATACCGAACATCATTTATGGTGGATTTGTATGAAAAAAGCCTTAAATGTCTTCGTAGAACTTCTTGAATGCTAGAGAGAATATCACATTTGCTCTAGAATTCTTCAACTTCGATTGTCATGTGAATTATAGTGGAGGATAGGCCATTATTTATAGTTGTTGAATATGAACTATTTCTTTATGCACATGATGAAATGACACAATTAGATTATTTAAAATTTGATGACACTTCTTGCCTTCAATAAGAAGATATGATTTGATATGATTTTATTACCAAAATTTAAGTAATTTGTTTCCATATTTGCATTTTATAACTTTGATTGCCAAAAAGATAAGTGTTGATGAATTTGGTGTAGGTGTATTTGACCAGGCTGTAACTATTTAGTCGAGGTAAGAGTTTGACTCTTTCTCCGTAAGACGAGATTGCCCCCACGGTCTATGGTAATCATCTCCAAGATACAACCACTAAGAACTTAAATATTTGGGGATATATTTATAATATTTGAAGAGATGTGGTGAAGAAGTGTGGTGTCCATTCAAGAATAGAAGCATTTTGGACTAAAGTCGTGTGAATCACACCCCTTGGTGAATAGAGGCCTTTTTGGACCAAAGTGGTGCAAGCCGCACCCCTTGATCTTCGCTCAAACCTATTCGGCCTATCATACCTATTTGCACAAGCACACACCCGTTCAGTGAGACACACCCGGTCGTGCATCCTCACATCTTTTCTCAATAATATTTTCATGTTTTAGTTGCCAACTTTTGACATTTATTTCTCATTCATCCAAAGTTGGATTTGAGAAAATAAATACTCTAAAATTAACTATTCAGAACGTAGATTTTGATTTTGCAACTTATTTTCATTTATCTTAAATGGAACATCAAATTGAAATTGATTAAAGAATGGTCAACGCCAATCTTTTTCTAAACCAATTTCCAACAATCCCCCACATGAATGAAATTAATGCATGTATGAATGAAGACACCTAAGAAAGTCTCGACGAACTGTTATTACATCAGGATAGGTAATTTTTTTTCTTTGAACCTTCCCTAGTAAAATGTTATCGGATTTACTCGTTGTTCAGTGAACGTGATGTCTTGAACTGGTCAGCTTTTTATGTAAACCAAGACAATAAAATTTACATAATAACAATTCTAATATCTTTCAATTCTCACATTGTGTTAGAAGCCTTAGACCGTATCTTGGATTCATAAGTTTTTTTTCGATTTGAAGCGACCAAACTTCACACTTATATAGGTGACCTCTTATAAGGAGTATTCAGCAATACTTATCCTTACCACATGTCCGCAGATTCGTACTTGGGTAACTGCGAGAATGAGGCATTAGATGGGTTCCAAGTGCATAACTAAATCTTTCATAATTTAGTTGTCTCATTGAACCAAATTTATGGGTTCTCCACTCATTATGGTTGAGTTATCGCTATGAAAGTTCTTTAGTATGTGAATTTTAACCCCATTCCCCTTACTACATTATACAATAGATCTCGGTTAATACCTTTTGTTAATGAATCCGCTATATTTTCCTTTGACTTCACATAGTCGATGGAAATTATACCACCAGAGATCATTTATTTGACGGTGTTGTATCTATTAGGAATATGTCGAGACTTACCGGTGTACATACTACTTTCTGCTCTCCCGATTGTTGGCATGTTGTCACAATGTATCATAACCAGAGGCACAGGTTTTATCCAACAAGGAATATCCTCTAAGAAATATCTAAGTCATTCAGCTTCTTCGCTGGCCTTATCAAGTGCAATAAACTCCGACTCTATTGTGGATCAAGCTAAGCATTATTGCTTAGAGGATTTCAATATTCCACTCCTCCACCTATTGTGAATACATATCCATTTGGGCACTTGAAGTTTTTGGTATCTGATATCCAGTTTGCATTATTGTATCATTCTAATACAGTTGGATATCTAGTATAAAATGTTCTATGGTTCATTGTATGTTTCAAATACCTCAGAACCCTAGTCAATTTTGTCCAATGATCTTTCCCTGAGTAAGCAATGTCAGGGCATGTGCTATTAGTTAGGTACATTAAACTGCCAATGGCTCTTCATAGTTCAATTGAGATATTAGGTCTCCTTTGTTTTTGACTAAGTGTAGACTTAGATCAACCGGTGTCTTAGCCAGAGGTAAGGCCAAAGCCTTGAATTTCTTGAGTACGTTCTCAACGTAGTGAGATTGTGACAAGACAATTCTATCAGGCGTTCTAGAAATCTTAATTCCTAGTATGACGTCTGCTAAACCCAAATTTTTCATGTCAAAGTTGTTCTTTAACATGTTCTTGATTTTCACTATTATGTCCCATGATCAACATATCATCTACATATAGACAAACAATTACGTAACTATCTGGTCTGCCCTTAATGTAAACATATTTGTTACACTCATTGATCTTAAAGTCATTTGACAACATAGTTCTGTCAATTTCTCATGCCATTGTTAAGGGGCTTGTTTTAGACCATATAATGACTTGACAAGTTTACATACTTTATGTTCTTGCCAGCTGCAAGAAACCCTTCAGTTTGTTCCATGTATATCTCATCTTCCAATTCCTCATTCAGAAATATTGTTTTTACATCTATCTGATATATTTCAAAGTTATGCAGTGCTGCAATTGCTATGAGAACTCTAATGGATGTGATTCTTGTGCAGATGAGTACGTGTCAAAGATATCATATCCTTCCTTTTGTTTGAACCTATTAGCTACCAACTGAGCTTTGTACTTATCAATTGATCCATCAGCTTTGTACTTCCTTTTAAGGATCCATTTGCAACCTGGTGGAAGATCAACAATCTCCCAAGTATGATTTTGCATGATGGACTCAATCTAACTGTTAATAGTTTTTTTCCAGAGAGGAGCATCTGGACTAGACAATTCTTCTTGGATTGACCTAGGTTCATTTTCTAACATGTAGGTTAAAAAATTTGGACCAAACATTGTGGCCATTTTAACTCTTTTACTACGTCTAGGTTCCTCTACATCTTGCGAAAAACCTTGTACAGCTTCATAAGTTCTTTTGTTAGAATTTATCTCTTTTCTTTCTTTGTTTGGAAAGAAGTTCTCAAAGAATATCGCATTCTTTGATTCTATGGTCATTCCTCCTTTATGTCGGAAATTTCTGATTTGTGCACTATGTATCAATATGCACTGCTATAGTGTGCATATCCAATGAAAATCCAATCAATAGTCTTGGGTCCTATTTTCACATATTTAGGTTTAAGTACTTAAACCTTTTCTAGGCATCCCCACACTTTAAGGTAATTGTAAGAATATTTTCCTCCTTTCCATAATTTATATGGAGTTTTGTCCCTTTTCTTGTGTGGCAATTTGTTGAGAATATGATTACCTGAAAGCACAGCTTCCCCCCACATGTTTTGGAGTAAGCCTAAGCTGATCAACATAGCATTCATCATCTCTTTTAGAGTTTATTTTTTCGTTCAGCAACTCCATTTGACTGAGGTGAGTATGGAGCAGTTTTGATTAATAATGTCATGTTCATTGCAAAATTCTTCAAAGGGAGCAACATATTCTCCACCTCTGTCGTTTTAAGTCATTTTGATTCTTACATTAAGTTGGGTTTCAACTTCATTCTTATGATTTTTGAAAGCTTCAAAAGCTTCATCATTTCCTTTCAAAAGATATACATAACAGTATCTAGTGCAATCATCGATAAACGTGATATAATACTTTTTCCCACCTCTAGTTTGCACAAACTTTAAATCACATATGTCGGTTTGGATTAACTCTAAAGGTATAGTATTTCTCTCCACTAAATGGAAAGGTGTTTTGGCCATTTTTGCCTCAACACAAACTTCACACTTGTTTTGTGAATCAAATTCCATTGTTGGTAGTAAATTTAAACTTACTAGCTTTCGTAGTTTATTTAAATTACATGTCCTAATCTATCATGCCATAAATTGGAACACTCAATCACGTAAGAAGAATTAATAACTTTATTATAATCAAGCCGCTTAATCTCATGGTGTACAGTCATTACATTCATCTTAAAGAGCCATTTTTTTCTAAGTAGCCCTTTCCTACGAATTGACCACTTTTGATCAGTACAAAGTTGTCAGCATCAAATACTAGCCTAAATCCGACTTTGCTTAACAAGGAACCGGATACTAAATTTTTGCGAATGTTCAGGACATGCAACATATCCACAAGTGTTAGTTTTTTGCCCAAGGTCATCTTCAACAATACTTTTCCTAGACCAACCACGTTGGAAGTTGCTGAGTTACCCATGAACAGTTTATGTTGGTAATCGGAGTGTAAGATATAACATTTCCTATCCACCCACCATTCTCTCAAATTGTCCACCAAGTTGGCTTCAAATACGACAGCTGACAAGTTTAGCTCAGATATTTCTAAAGGAACATATCTTTCCTCGATCGGATGAGGCTGACTTTGATTGTCTTTCTTTAGTTGTCGGCAATCTTTGGCCATATGACCGGGCTTGTTACAGTTGTAGCAATTTTTTTTTATTCTTCCAACTTTCTTCTTTTTAGGCTTTAACCGCGACTGCTTATTATCCATCAATTTTCTCCTCTTGTTAGGATTTGTTTCAACCAACTGTACTTTTGCTTCCATCGAAGCTCTGTCGTTCTTGACTTCAGATTGTTTTCCTCAATCCTTAGTCTCACGATTAGGTCCTCAAGCCCTATTTCTTTTCTCTTGTGCTTGAGGTAGTTTTTGTATTCTTTCTACAGTGGCGGTCGCTTCTCAATGATGGCAACTATTTGAAAAGATTCACTCAGTTGCATTCATTCGGCATGTATGTCATGCAAAACCAGTTGCAACTCTCGTACTGGGTCCAAGACGGTCTTTGAGTCCACCATCTTGAATCCAAGAACCTTCCAACAATGAATTTCTTCATTCCAGCATCTTCTTTCTTGTACTTCTTTTCTAGAGAGTCCCACAATTCTCTTGCATTTTTGCAACCGCATAGACATTGTATAAGGAGTCGTCTAGCCCATTAGGATGTAGTTTCAGCACAAGAAGTAACTGTGATTCCAGACGTCCAGTGTTGTCCCTTTTTGCTCATCATTCTCTCTTTCTAAAATAGTTGGAGCATCTTCTTTCAGGAACTGGACTAGATTAAGAGTCGTCAGGTAGAACAGCATCTTCTGTTGCTATCGCTTAAACTCGTTTCTATCAAATTTTGCCAGTCTTTCGGTGTGTTGTTGGACCAGAACTTGAAGTCATGTTCAAATATACTAAATCTCGTCTTACGATTGTTGATGAATTTGGTGTAAATGTATTTGAACAAGCTATAACTATTTAGTCGAGGTTAGAGTTTGACTCTTTCTCCATAAGACGCAGTGCTCATGGTCTATGAAAATCATTCCCAAGGTACAACGACTAGGAACTTAAGGATCACAGCACACCGATGACAAAAGTTATTAGTGAATCACTTGATACTTGGAACTTTTGTTTAGACTTAGAGAGAGAATACTATAAATGCTATAATGCTTTGCATGCAATCGTAGTGGAGTGAATTGAATGAATGATTTGAGGATATATATATTTATATTATTTAAAGAGATGTGGTGAAGAGGTGTGGTGTCCATTCACAAATAGAGGCTTTTTGGGCCGAAGTGGTGTGAATCATACACCTTGGTGAATAGAAACTTTTTTGGGCCAAAGTGGTGTGAATCGCATCCCTTGACCATGGCTCAAACCTATTCGGCTATCATACCCATTCGCACAAGCACACACCCGTTCGGTCTGACACCTGGTTGCACATTCTCACATATTTTCTCTTCAGTATTTTCATGTTTTAGCTGCCAAATTTCAACATTAATTTCTCATTCATCCGAAGCTGGATTTGAGAAAATAAATACTCTAAAATTATCTATTTGGACGTAGATTCTGATTTTGCAACTTATTTTCATTTATATTCAATGGAACATCAAATTGAAATTGATCAAAGAATGGTCAACACCAATCTTTTTCTAAGGCGATTTCCAACAATAAGATTTGGACACTTGGAAATATTTGATTGGCTGGTAAATCTTTATGTTAAAATGTCAATCATTTATCGACAAATAGATAATTTAAAATGATATTTCATATAATATTTTCCACATGTCACCATTTGATTGACCACAAAAATTCACGTGACTACAGAGAGAAGGAAAACATGATGGAAAATAAGAGCGACGTCATACATGTGTACAGTCTATGAACTAATTAAAGTATGTATAGAAATCAGAACATCACATCCACCAGCCTACGTGGTGTCTCAATAATGATATCCATAGAACAGGATATCCACTCACGAAGTGACGTACCTCTCAATGCAAGTCTATTTGAATTCTATGATATCCCTTATCGTCTTTATGACTTGGAACATTTATGATCTCAATTACCGAGACTTATTCCATAACCACCAATCCATGCGTGACCAAGTCTCCTAGTTACCGAGATTATGAGATTTCAATATCGTATAAAATGTAAATAAAAATAAATACGATAAGAAGAAATGTCTTAAACTTTTATTTATATTTCATAAAAATGTACTTGGAATATGTATTTTAGGCTAGCCTAAGAATTGGCTGCCAAGGCACATATTCTTATAGTTATCGGTGCTCGATCGAGTGAGAGAACACTCAGTCGAGCAACTTAACCCTATCCAAAACATCATTTTCTAGGACTATTACTCTCGTTTGGTCTAGCAAAATCCGCTCGGACAAGTAATATTCAACCTCTGCATTAGCGCCGACTTTAAAATATTTTTTGAATGCTTTTAAATCTAAATTTAACTTTGTTTATTCGACACAAAATTGTAGCTAGTGTGGTTGATTTTGAATGTCACTAATTTCAACTCAATTGGATATGTGCAGCTCATGTTATGATCAAAATATCGAAGGTATGTCAAGAAGAATCAATGTTTAGTTTTTTTTTGATCGAATTTTGGACTATTTTAGAGTCATCATTGGTAGATGTATTTTTTATGAAAGTTGCATATCATCATCTTATCCAGGATAACATCAATAGATTTGAGTGCTTGCATGAAAGTTATACTCATTATATTGTAATTATGCGCTAAGGCTTTATGACTATGAGTGTCAATTTAGTTTCTTGCTTCTAATTCGTTAAAATCGCTACAAAATGAGAAACCATGTAACATCCACTCAATATAACAAAGTTGGACTAAACGAGACGATTATACATATTTTGAACATTGGTATAGTATTGGCTAGATATGGTGGGAGTGTAGTAGTAAGTAAGTCCAGGTTATCTTTTATGATACTAAACATTTTTCTAATGATAGAAGTATCAAAAAGAGAATCTTTCATAAAAAGTTAACCAATTAAGTGTTGCTTTCATTTTTATTTTGAAAGTTTTTATATTTTTATTTTGTTCAAATATAGCATACGGACGCTAATTCTAATCTAACAATGTACAATAATTTTATGGTTTTAAAAGCCTAATTACGTGATTAAAAAGTTTGCAATTTTCGAATCCTGTCTCTAATTTTTATATAATTGAATTTCAGATCCTTAGTAAACTGATATAAATGACTAAAATAGGTGTAATTATAATATTTTGTGTAAATATGTGAAATTAGTGCATAGTTACGAGCTAAACTATGTGTAATTAATATTATTGTGTGAATTACTAAAATATGAGTATAACATTATTATGTGAATATGTGACATGTAAAATTTAAGCGCTAATGATTTATAAACTAAGAGTGAGTCTCTTGTACATCATGTACACGTACAACACAATTTAAAGTATTATTTGTATAACTATAAAGTATTACTTGTTTAATTATAAATTATCAATATTTTTTAAGGTAATTAATTAAAAGTAATACATTTTAAGCAACAAGTAATACTTTATAGTTAAACAAGTAATATTTTAAATTGTGTTGCACGTACACCCGATGCACATATATTTTTGCGATAAACTAAAATTATGTGCTAATATGTGTATGGTGAAGGTATTAAAAAATTAGATATGGTAAGCTGAAGTTAATGATATATAAGTACAAATTTTGATAAATTAAAGGTATTAAAAAATTAGATATTTGTATAATTGAATATTATATATACACACACATACATATGTGTGTATATGTTGTGAGTATAATATAGTAGTTCATAGTTCATAAAAGGCTCTGTTAAAATTTAGATGCAAAATGAATGATTGAATCATTTAAAATTAATATAGACGTAATAACCTAATTTTTATATGTAAAATATGTATGTAAATCATATGATTACGAATTAGATAAAATGACTAAAGACCTAAGTAAACTATTCAAATTTTAAAACGTTGCATTGCCTAATTATGGGGCATATTTTTCTATTTGTAAGTGCACAAATTATTTCTATTTATGTTTGTTTCTATATATATATATATATATATATATATATATAAGTAAATTAGAATGAAGGTATGTGTTTGATAATGCATAATTAAAGATGTAAGTGTAGGCATACAATATGTTGATGAGCTATAATAATAAAATATAACTAAGATAGTTACACTTTGAACATAAATATATGTACGATAAAATACAAGACTTAGTAAAAGAAACATAAAAAATAAGGTTTTATGATCTGTGATAAATATAATATAAGTTGAACTGGGCGATCTTGGAGATATCTCAATAAACAGACAATAATTTCTTTGTTACAATTTAGTAAATATGTTATTTTAAATAATGGGTTATTAAAATGATTATAGACACAAGAATGTTTTAGTAGCGGCTTGCTTTGGAGTTGGACGAAAGTAGGGTGCTACAATTACAAATTCTTCATATCATATCATATATAGGTCAGCTTGAAGGTTGAACTTCAACACAACTTCACATGTAGGTTTTATTACCAACACCTCATATTAAATATTAATTGCCCAATATAAATAACAACCAAGCATTACCCACTTTATTGATTTTTACTTGTTTGAATGTTTGTCGATTAACCAAGTATATCTTGATCAACTGGACAAAATTTGAAATAGTCAACTTTTGACTTTTTCTATTATTCTCTTCCTATTGTGGATTTATTATAAGATATTCCACCATTATACATACTAGATGTCAGCACGCGATGTAAGAAAAATAATACATTATATTATATTAATAATATGTGATGAAATTAAATTATTCTTATAAAAGATTATAAAATTAGTAACATAATATGAAAAACAAAATTTTTAAATGTGTAGCAATATAACAAGGCATGGGGTCACTGTAAAATAAAATATAATTGAAATATAAAATACTAAAAAAATTATGTGTGTGGCCAATGTTCACTACATGGATGTCTTTTTTATCTTCTAATAAATAAAAAATTAAAATGAAAAAGAGACAAATAAAAAATTATAATATTTTTCTAATAGATTTTGAGTGTGTTTTTGTTTTTATTTATATTTTTTAATTTAGTCCTTTTATAAAACCAAATGTCAATGAGAGATTTTAATGTGTAGTCAATCTACAAAGTTAGTAATATTAGGATTCACTCAAATTGATTTGAAATATAATTTTTCGTATTGCAATTATATTTTCTTAAAGTTATCTCTGACAATAATAATAAGTTGCATAGAATTTCAAAGTTCAAATGGGAAATGTTCAATCCACCACTATAATCCATTAAACTTAATACAAATATTTCAAATAACTAAAAAATATTAAGGCGTAACAATAAACTATGTACTTAAAATAGTATAAAAAAGTTATACATAAATAATTTAATATATTTTAAATTGTACCTCAAATCCATAAGAGAATTTAATCCAATATTTATTCAAATCAAATACATACATAAAAATAATATTAACTCAACCAATAAAAATTATATTTCATATTTTATATATAATATTTTTTACCATATATATAATATTGATGTCAAATTAAATATCACAAAATAAGAATTACTTTAGTATTTCACATGTAGAAAATGAATTTGTTCTTTTACTTTAATAATTTTAAGGGAAAAGTAAAAATTTAAAATTAAAATGAAAAATGAGAAGCCTGTACAGTTGTCGGACTTGCGTGCAGAATCTTCTACCGTACCACTGGCACATGAATAACTAAATGTAACCGAAATTATAATTCATATAAATGTATTATTTATTTATAACCACTTATGCAAAAATTGGGCTAGGCGCCCGCCTAGGCGCTAGGCAGCTGCCTCTCGATCTGATTTTAATTAATCGAAGTTAATTTATGTTTTTTTCAAAAGCTATCGTCTAGGTGGGATAGGCACCCCCTAGGCGGGCAAAAAAAATTTTGTTGAGATTTTCATATTTATTTATATTTTTTAATTTCTATTCATGTTGTTTCATATGACTCAAATTTATTTTACTATACTAATAGTTAATGTTATTTTATAAGAGAAATGTATTAATTGATAATATAATTCTTTTTACATTTAATATTTTCTTCATCTCAAAAAAAGAAAACAAATCATAAGGAGATTATCTATGTTGATCTATTAGCATCTTATATTGTTTATTCATATTAGTCTTCTTCTCAAAATCTATTAATACAATGTCTTCTCAAAAAATTGAAAAACTAAAATTCTCATACACAAAAATTTTGTTTATACAATATATAAATAAAATAACTAATTCAAACATATTTATTATATATGAAATAAAAATCAAGTTTAAAATTATTTTAATTTTTGTAAAATATGCTGTCAAATAAACTTTAGTAGTTCTAACTTTTCTATTGAAGCATTGTTATGATGTTTTCTACTATCGATAAGGCTACTACATATTTGTAGATATTATTATAATTATTTTATGAAAATTGACACTTTGTTCTGTAAATAATACTTCCTACAAAATTATATCATATTATTAATTTATCACATATTATATGATTGATAATATTTATAAAAAAAAAATGTCGGTTCGTGTAATTGGCGCCTAGACCGCCTAAGGGCTAGGTGATCATCCAGCCCCGAATATCAATTCCCAACTTCTGCACCATTGTCTATAACTATATAAAAGTATGAGAGTTGGACTAATTTAAGAAATGTCATTTTCCCCCCTTAAAATTAGTTTTTTATTTTTATAAACTATCATGTCCAATCATTTTTTTTTTTTTTTTTTGCTTTTTCACTCTAATTTTCAAAAGTTTTTAACTTTTTCATCTCAACTCTGTTTTTTATGAAGAATATATCAAATTAATTATTCTTTCATGATCTTCAATTTGATATCCATATTGCATAAATAATAATAAAATATTAATTTCTAAATATAAAATACTTTTTTCATATATTAATTGTGGTATGATTTAATATTTAATATATTTTCATACTGTTTGATATTTTTTTCAAACAATTTTTATCAACATATATTTTATATAATTACGTATTTTATTTTAAAAAATATATTACTATTTTTTTAATATTTCAGCTTTTTTTATATTTTTGATAAATATTTACAATAAAAATTTATTTCCCACTTTAAAGTTGGAAACTACTTAAATACGAAATACATCAATTTTTATATTTAATAAATATCACTTTTATTTCTCAAACACCATATTCTTTTAATTAAAATAACCTTTTAGCAATTTATTTTTATTTTAATTGTTTCTTTAAACATTGCATCAAGGGAAAGCACCCAATTTTTAAGGGTATATGTTTGAGGACGGATGAGTTTAAATTATGTTTTTTTGAAAGATTGGTGGTCGCCAATCCTCCTCATCTACTTAATGCTTTCAATTTGATTTAATTAAGATTGTAAACAAATTAAATGTTCCATGGACAACATGTGAATAAGTTCGATTCACGTTTGTTTATTTGATTAAGTGAACATAAATGAACAAATTTTTTAGCTCATTTAATAAACGAACAACTCTATTAGATGACTCATGAATTAATAGCTTACAAACAAGCTGGTTTAATAATAATAATAATAATAATAATAATAATAATAATAATTTCTAAAATATCTTAATATTTTAGCCTCATATATGATTATATCTATGTATTTTATTAAAAAAGAAATTCAAGAATTAGAATTAAACTTGAAGGAAGTTTTTAGTTCACGACAAAAATATTCATGAACATGCTAACAAACATGATCACCAACAAATACAAGCACTTAAAATTCTTCAAACACCTATAAGATTGGCTGGAGATCGAATAAAATTGAAAAAGCGACTCCCAAACACCTACAAGATCAGTTCGGCTCGGATTATTTTTAACCCAACATGTAATAGCGGGGTTTAATGTACGATACTCCCTCGTGATTAGGAAATGTCGCACAAACCGAACACACATGGCCTCAACCAACTATAAATACTCAAATTCAAACTAAATATTACATTCATCAAGTAATAACAATAAATGATATATATAAGACAGTCTAATATTTCTATTTTTAAAAAATATTAAATTTTATATTTGTAACCAAAATCAATCACCAAAAATTGAAGTTAATACTATGAAAACAAATTTCATGAAAACAAAAAGTACACAAATGATATTTTATCGAATCAAATATGGATATATGTGGTTACAATCTTTATTTCTTCCTTTGATTCTTCTCTTTAGGTTGATTTCTTGGTTGACTTTTAGAATTTGATGGTAGAGTTGATAATTTGATTTTCTCCTCACTTGAATTTGACTTCTTTAACATTAATTTGAATACTTGATAGCTTGATTTTAAATTGGACGTTATTTCTAACGATTTTCGTGAGGAATGTTTTGTGCTCGGGCTAACTTTGACAATACTGATATGAAAGATTTAGCACCTTGAACTCATAATGAATATTGTTTGTGGTGGACTTCCACGAACAACACCTTTAATGCCTTCAAATAACTCCTTGAATGTTGAAGATATTTATACCTTTTGCTATGGAGTTATTCAATTTATGTTGTGATGTCTATTATGGTGGAAAATTGACCTTATATTGTTGGATGGAGAGTCATGTTACATTTACAAGTAGCATAGAACAATTTGATTGGTTCACAACAATTTTATTTCTATTCAACATTTTTGCGATAACTATCAAATAAATTGTATTTCATTTGATAATATCTGCAAAATCTTTGACACATGTGGTCTTTTGATTGCCCAAAACTTTATAATATAGTATCAACTAAATTGATTGCTTAATTTATAAATTATATTTAACTGTTCCCAAAATTAAAGTAGTAAATATAAAATTGCTATTAAATATATAATTTAAGAAAAAAAAAGGTACAAATTAGCCCCTGAATTAGTACATCAGGTTCAAATTGGACCCTTGATTATTTTTCTGTACAAATAGGACCTCTAACTTTTAAAATAGGTGAAATAAGCCCCTGAATTTTTTAAATAGGTCAAATAAGCCCCAAAAATTTAAATATATGGCAAATATGACCCGCTTAACTATTAAATTAACTAAACATATTTTAAAATTATTAAATAAATCTAAAAATCAGCAAATTAAATCATAAATATACTTAAATAAATCAATAAATTAATAAAGTAAAATTTAATAATAATTTAAATATAAAAAGGATTTGAAATGTAAATATTTATTATGATTTTTAGAAATTGTATTTTTATTATATTTTTAAATCATTTAAGGTCTTTTGATTTATTTTTATTTTTTGTATTAAATAACTTAGATTTTTATCATTATGTATTTTGAATATTTATTTGATTTTATTTTAATAATTTTTTATTTATCTAAAAAAATTAGATTTATTTTGTTATTTTAATTTTATTGAAATGGCCTATTTATTTGAAAGTAAGAAGTTCAAGGGCTTATTTAACCCATTTTAAAGTTAAATGTTATATTTGTACAAAAAAATAGTTTAGGGTTCAATTTGTATATGAGGTATTAATTAAAGAGTTAATTTGTACCTTTTCCCTATAATTTAACTTGTCATAATTTAATTGGACATCAAAATCTGTGTGTCCACAAAACGCCCCACGAGACTTGTTCATGGACGAAGTGTTAGGAGTGAATGAATCTCAAAATAATGTCTTAAATTTATTCGAACTACATGGATAGTTTATGCTCATATCAAGGAGCTTTCATTTGAATTTGAATTTGATAGAGTTTATAATGATATCAACAAGTTCTTAAATTTAAATTTGTAAACAATTTATACTTATATCAAAGAGTTCTTGAATTTATTTGTAGATAGTTTATACTCATATCTATGAGTCGTTGAAGTTGTATGCATTTTAAACTCATGTCAAAGAGCTTTTTTAAATTTGATTTGTAGACCTTTTAAACTCTTCAATGAGCCTTGATTTGAATTTGATCTATATACCTTTTCAACTAATAATGTCAAGGAGTCTTGATTTGAATTTGATTTATACACCTTTTAAACTCGTGTAAATGAGCCTTGATTTGAATTTGGGACTTTAGATAGTTTTGACTCGTATCCGAAGCATTGTTGACAGTTCAACTCTTGTCAAGGAGCTTTAATTTCAATTTAATTTGAGGAACTTGGATAGTTTTTGGCACATATCTTATAGCATTGCAAATAGTTTAAGCTCGTATCAAGTAGCATCATAGACAATTTAAACTCGCATCACAGAGCATCATAAACAATTTATGTTCATATCAATGAGCTTCATAAAGAATTCAAACTTGTATCAAAGAGGATTGTACACGGTTGATGCTCTTATCAAAGGACATCATAGATAGTTTAAATTCATATAAAGTAGCATTTGAGAATTTCAGTTTCTTTAGTTAGCAACATGATTTGTCCTTTTTTAAAATAAATTTGATTGAGGATATAGAGCACAACACCTTCATTTGCCTCCTTATGCTTTAGTTTTAGGGTGACGACTTTGTGGCTCGTCAAAACATCATCATTGCTTGAAGTTGGCGAGATTTTGTTTCATACTCATGAACACTTCAAACTGAATTTTAAAAAGAAGATATGAGAGATAAATATTGTCCTACAGGGCGTGTCGAAATTTGTAACAACAAATTTAGTGGAAACAAAAAAAAAATTACATAAATGATAGTTTATTGAATCAAATATGGATGTATGTTATTATAGTCTCTATTTCTTCCTTTAATTCTTCTTTATAAGTAAACTCTTGGTAAATTTTTACGAATTGATGGTGGAGTTGATTACTTCATTTTCTCCTCACTTGGATTTGACTTCTTTAATGTTAATTTGAAAGTTTGTTTTCTGGATTTCAAATTGAATGTTATTTTAGTAATCTTCACTAGAAATGTCTTTGAGTACCTTGATTGACTTTGAAAAACACAGATTTGCCGAACTTAGCATCTTAATCTTGCAATGAATGTTGTTTTCTTGGGGGCTTCCATGAAGAACGTCTTGAATGCCTTAAAAAGAACTCCTTGAATGTTGAAGAAATTTACAATCGTTGCTATGTTGTGGTGTCTATTATGATGGTAAAATGACCTCATATTGTAGGATGAAGAGTTATGATGCATGTAGAAATAAAATAGAACAATCTGATTGGCTAGCCACAATTTAATTTATATCCAACATCTTGTTAATAAATATTAAATAAATTATATTTAAAATAAAATCTGCAGGATCTTTGACATATAGGGTCTATTGATTGCCCAAAACTCTATATTAAAATATCAACTAAGTTAACTACTTAATTTAGAAATTATATTTAACTAATTCTCAAAATCAAAATAGAAAATGTGAAATTAATATTATATATACTTAACATGGCATAATTTAATTGGATATTATATATTTATCTTAGGTTTAGTTAATCCTAGGTGGTGAAATAAGTTTGGATAACTAGATATTTTCAACCTAAAGAAAATAGGGAGATTTTGTCCTCCTTAATCTCGTCGGACACACGAAAATATTTTTTGTTTTTTTTTTTTTTATAATATTGTGCGTAAGGTATGTTGAGTTCAAAGACTAAAACAAATGTCGAATTATTAAAAATGGAATTTTCGAGAATGACTAAAACATTTGAACATAAAGAAATACAAATTGAAAAGATGAAAATAAAATATAATTCGGACTTTGATTCAAAAAAATGAAAATAAAATTTATTAGTCAATTTCCGTACACTTTTGATTATTTCTAAATTTTGAAGTTGGGAAACCTATATTTACTTCATTCTTAATCTGAAAGTACAATTGAAGGGGATACCTCGAGTATTTCATCTCGAAAATACAGCTAATATGGAAGAATTTGCTTGAAATTCATAAAGTAATGCATTTTATGAAAACGTTTGACCAAATACCCATTCTATCCTAAAATAAAAAATATTTAAAGACTATCTTTTCCCCTATATTGAATTGTGTTTCAAAGTCAATATTTCATTTTATTAGTTAAAATAAAAATAAAATTATCTAATTTCATATATAAATTATGTGTAATTGAATAAGTCAAATAAATAAAATTGTATAACTAAAAATAGTCCTTAAGAGATTTTAACTTTATTTAATTGACTAAAATAATAAATTATATATTTGTAAAGCAAGCTTATATGTTTAAGACGGAGGTAGAAATTTATAAATATATATATATATATATAATACCAGAAGTACGAGCTATTTTAGTAGTTCATTAATTTTTCCGCATTTTTTTTTATTAATAGCTATTACATTTATTAGTATGTTCTCACGTGCAATGTACCAACATATTATTATAGTATAATATTATTAAATTTTAAAAATACATAAAATTAATATTTTTAAAATAAATATAATTATGTTCAATAATTTATATATGTAGCATGATTATAATAAGAATATAAATATTATATATTGTATCAAAAATTTGGTATATAAAAAATCATATTGATACCAGCATTTTGGTGTACCGTTCATATCGAAATAATGTTCGATATACCAATTCCAAAAATTTTATATCTCCATACTTTTAACGTACCGTTAATTTTTGTTACGGTACCCTACCGTACTAAAAAATGTTGGTATACCAAAAAATTTCAATATTTTTTATACGATAAAATATGGTATACGAGTATTTTCATTATTTTCCGGACCCCCACTAATGGAAGAAATGGAGGGCGGCAATTTCGTGTGGTGGTTACGCAATGGAGATACATTTTGAGATAATTTTCATTCAAATTTTTTGAGGTATTTAAAGGCTTTCAAAAATAATTTTAAGAAGCTTCCAATCTTCGTGGAACAGAAGGAGCTTATGGTATGATTAGCTTCGCCACTTCTTTTTTAGAAATAAAAATATATCCTAGAATCTTTAATTTTTGTTATCTTTAAATATAAACTATGCATACACCAAATCATTTTAATACATTTAACATTATTATTGTTACCAACAGTAGAAACTAGTAAAAGATAAAACTTTTCTCATTTACTCATTTACTCTGAGATGGGGCACACCTCTGGAATTCTCAATTCAGGAATAACTAAACAATTTGTCATAATGTAGAGATGTTATATTAAGCAACCCTTTCTCAATTTTGCTTCTTCATAAAATGCTCACGAATAACTAAACAATCTACAAAAGCTCACAATTATCTTCAGCCACGGCTCTAAACTCAACCTTCGCACTTTTCAACCTATGCTTCTCTTACTCCTACCACGTTTGAATTCTGAATCATGTCTGGTGTTTCGATCTGGTATGAAAAGTCAGTGATTAAAAGAAGAAACAGCAACTGCAATTATACCAAAGTAGGACTTACAGGTTCAGACAACTCATCTCTTATATTATACATGGACTTCAACATCATTTCCATCGTATCTTTTGCCAATTGGAACTTGACATCCCTTTCACCCAAGTTCGTCTGAGCACCACTGTGAAGCTGCAGAAAGCAGAAATTCATGTCAGAAACATATTGTAACGGTCTCACGTTCATCTCATAATAAGCCAAAAAATACCTTCAAATTGATAACTGCAGCTGGATCTGTTTGTTCCTCACCTTGAGTTGCCATGTTCCATGTCATTGACTTTAAACGGGGCAAGATGGCCTTAACAGAATAAAAGCAGCAAAAAGTAGATGAACAATATGAATGAGGACTAATTAGATTTGAAAAGTATACAAATGTTTTGTAATTTGAATAATTGGATCTTTACTTTCATTTTACCATGGATGTAAAGTCTCTTACCTGATCTTTAGATATATCCTCTCGCCACTCCTTTTGGAACTTTTGCAGTAGGAGTGTCAACAATCTTTTCAGTTCAGGGAGAACTTCGGCAGGAAACAATTTCTGAATCTCATCTTTATTAACATTATCATAAACACACCTCCGAATTAATACTCTTAGGCACACTAATAGCTGCAGAAACATATTGTGCACCATCTTATCAATCACTCTAGAAAAATTTAAGATGGTAAGTGGTTAGACTATTATGTATTAGTAAGCACAAAATAATTAGACTGGTTATACATAAAGGCCACCAGCCCGAACAATCATAGGAGGAGGTTTCTATATTGTGTAGAGTTGATGTAGCAACTTTAATCCTTCAAAGACAGCAGTAGTGATTTATTTTATGGGTTTTAGAAACTTTTGTTAGTGGGGATAATTTTCTTCTATTCTTATGCCAGATTAAGAGAGATTGATAAAATTGTTTAGAAACATCCGTCTATCTAACCGTCTACGAAAGATATGGACTAATGTTAAAACTCCTTTATATTTATTGTGGATTGTTTGTTGATATGAGGTACTTTCAGTAACAAACCAGCAGAAATTGGAGAAAATTTCCAACTGTTCCTTACTTTGGAAGAAGAATTCCACAAATGTTGGTACAGTACTAATTATTTAGATACTTCATCTGTTCAACTACAGAAATAATTAATCTTGACCCTCCCCCATGGAACCATAATCTCCTAAGTTAAGCATTTTAAATAAAATTTGAAAAAGAAATTTCACCAAGTTCTTCCATAAAAACTACATTTAGAAGCTATGTTGGCCAAAATTCTTTAGATAGTGACACTAGCAGATAGAAGAAGTCTTCAATAGCTGAATCAAGAGCGTATATAGTTCTGTTTCCATGAATAATCCAGAAGGTTTAGCTTCTCCTAAGAAAGCTAAAAATAAACTTTACCAAATTTATAGCTTGAGAGCTCTAGAATTACCTTAATAAACTGAACAAAAAAATGTGTTGAGGTCATTATCTACAACTTTTGATAAACGTCAACAACTATGCCACAACACACCATCTCTTGTATTATATTGAGGCATGGTTATTTAGAGGCAGCAAAGCTATTCTTGATATCTCTTACACCAGCACTATCTACTGTAGTCTTTTATTCTTCTGTAAATATACCTCAAATCATAATAAAACATTTTTCATATTAACGCGTTCTTTTCTGATTTGTGTGTATCATCTCTACTTCCTCTTCACAGCATGCATGAGTGCTGATTCTTCTAGTATAACAGCCTAGTTAAGCAGGTTAATATTAATACTCTCCCCTGTAATGCAAAGGACTGCCCTCTCTACGAAACCATTAACCCAAAGATACTCCATGCCCTTTTCCGCTTCATTTAACGATGATTCAATCTCAACAAAACTACAGCAAAAGCCATAAGATAAGATGAACGTTTTAAGTTTCCTTCACAATCAATCTCTTCTTACACTTCAGTTACAACTAGTGCAATCTCCAGTAGCCACACTGATACGAACTTGAAAGCCTGAGAGAGTGAGCAGGGATCAGACATTCCACCAGTGACAATCAAAACTGACACAACCCTTTGGCTGTTCCACCACTGCTCCATCCCAATTCCATGGTCAAATGAACTTATCTTAGCAGAATTGAACAGCATACTAAGCAGAAGTTCAGTGTGATAAATCATTCCCTTTATTCAAACTTCGTTTCAAGTATACCTTTATCATTTAGAGCTTAAGGCAGTATGTTATCTCCGATTGGCAAACGGCGAAGTCACTTTTATCACAAAAACTACTAGTGGCTCCTCATTCAACATTTAAACACAGAAAAACTCAAATCATTTAGAAACCCCATAACAATCGTTTAGCAACTAATTCCTGTTTCTAACGACGGGAAAAAAAATTACCACAGATATCAAGCTAAATAACTAATAATTAGAATGATTTTATCTAGACAAATAATCAGTTTGAGGCGGCTCAGCATTTACTTACAGCGTCGAGGTCGGAATCGTTCGGGAGTTGAAGGATATCGCGGAAGATTTGTCGGTCGGCGGCGTCGAGTCCGGTGCGGCGAGTGCGCCAGAGTGCTTGGAGTATATATTCCACCGATTCTTTGGAGCTAGCTCTAACCAGAAGCGGCAAATGACTCCACATGCTGTGATTTCCATCTCCCATTTCCATCCTTCGTCAAAGAATCAGACTCCTCTCGGGTTTTGCTGGTCCGGCCGATTGAGGATTATGAATACAACTCCAAAATTTATTTATGCAGCTATAAAGTTATGTTATTAATATGACAAAAATAATTTTAAATTAAGTTACAATGGTATTCTTGAAAATGGAAAAAAAAAAAAAAAATATATATACATATATATATATATATTATATATACCTCTCGTCACAATCCCTCTTTCTCGTTTGTATTTGATATACATAATGTGCATTAATTAATAATATTTATTATATACGCGTGTTGTATGATACTTTTTTTTGTACGTTATTTATTTTATTTATAATAAATAGTTGCTAAATTAAACAAAATGATCTAGCAGTCAAATTGGCATGCGAGGGGCCCTTGTTCGAATCCTCACAACCATGGCCGTGCTCCTTTTATTTAATTTGTTTTACAGTTTAAAATATCACTCAACTATATAATATTTTTAATTGTTTATTGTTAATATACAATATAAATAAATTACAATTATAATCACTAATAGAAATAAAATTTAATATATTTAAAAATAAAATTATTTACATACAAAATTAATTTTACTAGTTTGTGAATTTATTTATGTATTTTTTGATAGGTATAAAAATTTATTCCTATAAATTATTATCTCTTGAAACTCTAAACTTCACAAATTGTAATAAAAAAATTTTAACTAAAGACATAATATTATTACATTTATATAATATAACTTTATTTTTTAATAATATTACTCATTTTCTTAAAATATATTAATTTGAAAGTAATATTAAATTTTAATTAAATTTAAAAATTATCTTATATTTATAATATACAAATTGGGTAGATTTCAAAATAAATATTACTACATCCTAATAGATTAATTTGTATAATTAATTTGTGAAATTAATTTCAAATTAATTTTGATGTCTCCATAAAAAAATTTATTAGAATATTTATTATATTAGTAGATAAATTATTTTAAAATATGAATGAAATCCTATTAATTAATTTACTTTTTTCTTTGTTTAAAAAATCACATATTTATATGTGTGTTAAGAAATTGAACCAAAATAATTGCTCGATGTTACTAATTATTTTTTTAAAAGAAACAAACACATTACTCTTTGTTAAATTCTAGTAAATATTTTATAGTGAGGGGAATGTTGTATATTTGTTAATTTGAAGATGTCCAGAATTCTCGCTTTTGTTGAATATTAACAGTATTATATTCTTATTGAAAATATATTATTTTCTTATTCAAAAGGTATTGCTACTTATTTTTTAAAAGAAACAAACACATAATTGCTTTTTAAATTCTATAAAATATTTTATATTGGGGAAAGTTGTTAATTTGAAGATGTCGCTCTTATCAAATATTAACAGTATTACTTTTTTTATTGAAAATATATTACTACTCATTTTTTATGAGAAACAAATAGATGACTGCTTGTTAAATTTTAGGATATATTTATATTAGGTGAATGATGTGTATTTATTGATCTAACAATGTTTAGAATTCTCGCTTTAGTCAAATATTAATAGTATTACTTTGTTATTGAAAAAGTATTATCTTTCCTATTGAAAATATATTACTTTCTTATTCAAAAGGTATTACTACTTATTTTTTAAAAGAAACAACTACATAACTGTTTGTTAAATTTTAGATTATATTTTATAGGGGGGATGATGCGTATTTGTTGATCTAAAGATATATAGGATTGTCATTTTTTTCGAATATTAACAGTATTATTTTCTTATTGAAAAGATATTACTTTTTTATTCAAAACGTATTATTTTCTAATTCAAAAGGTATTACTACTTATTTCAAATAAAAGCAAACAAATACACGACTTCCTATTAAATTCAATGATATTTTATAGTGGAGAATGACATGTATTTGTTAATCTAAAAATGTCTAGGATTCTCGCTTTTGTTGAATATTAACAGTATTACTTTCTTATAAAAAATGTTTTACTTTCTTATTCAAAATGTATTACTTTCCATTTCAAAGGTATTACTATTTATTAAAAAAAAACAAATACACGACTGCTGGTTAAATTATAGAATATATTTTATAGTGGGAGAATGATATGTATTTGTTAATATAAAAATATCTAGAATTCTCGCTTTTGTCGATTATTAATAGTATAAATTACGTTCTTATTTAAAATGTATTACTTTCTTATTCAAAATGTATTATCTTTTTATTCAAAAGGTATTACTACTTATTTTTTAAAAGAAAACAACCACATGACTACTTTTTAAATTTTAGAAAATATTTTATAGTGGAGGGAATGATGTCTATTTGTTAATCTGAAGATGTCTAGGATTACCGCTTTTGTTGAATATTATCAGTATTACATTCGTATTGAAAAGGTATTACTTTCGTATTCAAAAGGTATTACTTTTTGATTCAAAGAGTATTACTACTTATTTTTTAAAAGAAACAAATACACGACTCCTTGTTAAATTCTAAAAAATATTTTATAGTGGGGGGAATGATGTGTATTTGTTAATTGAAAATGTCTAGGATTCTCTCTTTTGTTGAATATTACGAGTATTATTTTTTTATTGAAAAAGTGTTACTTGTTTATTCAAGAGGTATAATCTTGTTATTCAAAAGGTATTACTACTTATTTGTTAAATTGAAAAAATAGTAATACATCATAATTTATCATCTATTTACACTGAATAAATAAATATTATGAGTAATAATTTTTAGTTAACACAATAATACTTTTTAGCTAAACAAATAATACATTTCAGTTAAACAAGTACTATTGAACAATTTTTTAGTTTAGTTTGAATTAAATCTATACTAATATAATAACAAAGTAGTCTAAAAGAAAATTTTATAATTTATTTATAGTAAATAAATAAATATTACCTAATAATTTCTTAGCAAACTTACTAAAATTTTAATTTTTAATACAATTAATCATTTTATATTTTAAATTAGTTTAATATATTTTAAGAAAATGAGTAATACTGTTAAATATAAAGTAATATTATTTAAATGTAATAATATAATTTGTTTAACTAAAAAAATTATATCACAACGTGTGAAGTTTAGAATTTTAGGATAATAATTTATAGGAACAAATTTTAATACATGTCAACAAATAATATAAATAAATTCACAACTAATAAGTATATCAATATAAATAATCATGTTTTTGTTTCTTTTTTAAAAATAAGTAGTAACATTGAGCAATTTTTTTAGTTCAATACACATATATAAATATGTGAAATTTCAGACAAAGAAAAAAAATAAATTTTATCATCTATTTACAGTAAATAAATATATATTATCTAATAAATTTTTAGAAAACTTACTAAAATTTTAATTTTCAATACAATTAATTAGTTTATATTTTACTATTAATTTTAGATTAATATATTTTAGGAAAATGGGTAATAATGTTTAAAGATAAAGTAATATTATTTAAATGAAATAATATTATTTGTTTACTTAAAGAAAATTCTATCATAACGTGTGAAGTTTAGAATTTTAACGGATAATAATTTATAGGAATGAATTTTTATACCTACCAATAAAATATATAAATAAATTCACAAAATAATAAGTATATTAATTTTTTTATGTAAATAATTTTACTTTTAATTATATTAAATTTTAAGAAAAATATAAAAATTATTTGTATTAGTGTTTACAATTGTAATTTATCTATATTGTAAAGTAATTGTAAATGATTCAAAAAATAAAATAGATGAGTGGTATTTTATTGGCTTATCGGTAAATGATAAAAAATGTAGGATCTACTCTTATAGAAAATATAATATGCATTCATATCCAACTTATTTTATATTTAATTTTTTTGAATATTTGGTTAGGGTATTGATATAAATTAATATATATTTAAAATTTATATGAAATATAAACTTAGTCTTGGTGATGAGGGAATAAGATAATATTTCCTTTTTTTAAGGAGCCCCTCCAGAAGAAGCCCTACTCACTTATCCATTATAACATGTATCTATCTACCCACATGTTAAAATCTTAAATAAAAAAAAAAAAGAGTTAATTCTCTAATATAAATTAATAATGTGTCCGTGCAATACACAAACATTTTGCATAAGTAATTTGGATATACCATAGCAATAGAAAATATATTTAATTTTTACTATTAAAGATAAATTAAAACGTGAAAACCAGTAAATGATAAGAGATGTAAATTACATATGTAAAACAAATATTTATCTGATTATAAAAAAAAAATATTTTGAAATCTATAAATAATATATGCAAAAAATACTTAAAACAATTTCAAAACCTTAAATTATGAATTGTGGTCATTTTATAACTACTGTTAAACTTAAATTCAAAATCAATTTGGATTAAAAATATTAAGTTTATAAAATAATAAAATAAACTGGATAACCCTATTTTTCTATTAAAAAAATATGTTGTATATTTTCAAATATAATATTATAAATTTTATAAAAATAATTATTTGATTTATTTATATATTTATGGCTTAATCCAACCACATATAGTTCAATCACCGACAAATATAAAGTCAGCACAAATACCCCAACCCAAAAATATTAATATAGTCACAAGTTAAAATAAACAAATAATTATTGTAGTCAAACTTGTCATATTAACCCAATTTATGTCAAGTACCCATATCCAACCTAAATATCCAAATACAACACAAAATTTCAAACCCAAAAGAATAAGATATATAATAAATAAAATTCGTCCAACAATTCTATTTTTAAAAAACAATAGTTTTTTTTTATATTCTTTATAAAAAAAAGTAACAAATTTATTTTTAATTTTGTAATACAAATACTCCAACTCATGAAAATACTGTAAGATAAAAAAATAATAACATGATAATATTTTAAATACAATTGTAAATTTTAAATAATCTCAAATTTTTAATTAAAAACCTATTGATTATATGTCTAAAACCTAACATAATTAGTTGAATATCCAAATCGAACACAAGTTCAACCAAAACATTAATCTAATATAAAAAATATAAAAAGTTTAAATAATGTATTGTTTAAAAAAAAATTATCTATATTTTTTTTCGTTTTGTAACATCCCTCTCTTAAAAAACAATTATACTGTGCATTTCTTTTTTTAAATAATAATGCTAAAATAAATTTTAGAATAAATAAAAATATCATTATCATAGTAATGCGTAAAATTTAAACTAAAATTATCTCAATAATTGTATTAAATATTTCTCGACCAACGTTTTTATTATTAATGAAACAACCACCATCATCCACCGAGTTCATCGTTTGTTTCTTTAAATCAAAAATTTAATTTAAGAAATGTGAGCTACCTCCAGCTCGTGGGGTTACCTTGTCAAATTAAACATAAGGAGAGTAAGCAAGACATACAAGCAAAAAGTATGTAAAATGCGTAATATGTGTAACATTTGTAACATTCGTAACCTTTGTAACATGCGTTTCACACTAGCCAGGAAAATAATTTGATCAAATTAATGAATTTCATATCAATAAATACACATAGCATATATATCAAGCAGAATCAATTCAAATATTTAAAATAGACAATCTTAAAAAAAACCTCACCTTATACTTGAATGATAGATGCGTGAATGTGATGCGTGCTAAACTTAGTATTCTTCATTGTCCAATCATTCATTAAATATTAAAGCCTTAATAAATTTAATAATTTGTAATAAATCTTATAAATAAATAAATAAATAATTAATTAATTAATTGTTAGGAAATAAAGAAACAACAGCAATACCAAATAACACAATATTTGGTTACCCAGTTCACCAATAATGGCTACGTCTGGGGGCACTACCAAGCCAGGAGATTTTACTAAGTAGTTGTGATGGTGCATATTAAAAACAAAACATAAGCCCTTTATATAAGGCTTA
This sequence comes from Caryopteris x clandonensis, assembly GCA_028749325.2. Lineage (NCBI taxonomy): Eukaryota > Viridiplantae > Streptophyta > Magnoliopsida > Lamiales > Lamiaceae > Caryopteris > Caryopteris x clandonensis. Next base: position 5,835,176 of record JAPYKT020000003.1, on the reverse strand, counting down.
GATTACAAGATTTTCTCATCCACAACCAATGTGGGACATTAAACATAAGCCCTTTATATAAGGCTTAGATTACAAGATTTTCTCATCCACAACCAATGTGGGACATTAAACAATTTACACACTTAACAATCTCCCACCTGGAAATTGTTCACAAAGTGTGACTTGTTTTCTTCAGTCATCTCAACTCATGGTAGTGCCACGTCCTCGTCTTCAAGCTTCGAGGCAAGTTGAAGTCATGCACAACTTCAACTTATCAAAGGTAACAACCTTTGTCAACATATCAGCGGGATTCTTACTTCCATCGGCCTCGGTCTTAATTCGGTACACCCATTTGCTGTCAAGAGCTCTCTTGCCCTTAGGGAGTTTGACATCTTCCCATGTTTCATTAGCCAAACACGAGCTCAACTCGTCATTCTCAGCAAGTATCCATTTGTTCACATCTGGAACATTCTTAGCCTCTGCATAAGATTCCGGTTCTCCATTGTCAGTCAGTAAAAGATAATAATTAGAGGGCGAATACCTATCTGGTGCCCTTCGTTCTCTAATTGATCTTTGCAGCGGAATCCGTTGTGGAGTACTTGGCTCAACATCAATCATCTCCTCGACTTGAGCTCCCCTACTCCCACCCGAGTCTGCCCTATTCCCACCCGAGTTGGTAATATCCAACTCCACAATCTGACTGCTACAATTTGGTGAATCAACTGTCTGTCTATCCTTGTATAGAGTTCCATCTTTTCTGCCTCGAGCTATTACCATAGCTCCCTTTGTGATCTTCCAGCTACTATCTCCAAATGTCGTCACGTAGCCTTCATCATCCAACTGACCAATTGAAAGAAGATTTCTCTTTAATCCAGGAATATGCCTAACACCGTGCAGTCTCAGAGTAGAACCATTCGGAGCAGCAATTCTCACGTTTCCCTTTCCTACAATTTTGAGAGGCTCGTCATCTGCTAGATACACCTCTCCAAAATCTCCAGAACTGTAGCTCTCCATCATCTCAGAACTGCTACATGAATGAAACGAAGCTCCAGAATCCAACACCCATGAATCCAGTGGACTACTCACGCTAATGATCAAAGCATCAGCAACCTCGTCTGTAGATGCATTCGCTGATCTTTTATTGGTCTGATCCTTCTTCGGTGCCTTGCACTCTCTCTTTACATGGCCATACTCATCACAGTTCCAGCACTTTACTGAAGACCCGTTCGTCCTTCCACGACTCTTTCCTCTCGACATGGATCTATCAGATCTCGACTTTGACTTCCCTTTCGTTCGCCCTATATTCTCTATATTTAAAGCCGATCCAGAAGTAATGCCTGATTCCCTTCTGCGAATCTCCTCGCTGATAATCAGATCTCTTACTTCATCAAACTTCATCTTATCTTTACCCGCCGAGGCACTAACAGCAGTGACTGTTCCGCTCCAACTCTCCGGCAAAGAGGATAAAAGAATTAAGGCTCGAACTTCATCGTCAAAATCAATCCCAACTGAACGTAATTGAGCCGTAATTAAGTTGAGCTCATTCAGGTGTTCAGCAACCAGCGTCCCTTCTGACATCTTCAGATTGAATAGACGCCTCATAAGGTAAACCTTATTTGCTGCAGACGGCTTTTCGTACATCTCTGACAGGATATCCAGCATCTCCTTCGTGGTCTTTGCATCGATGGTGTGGTAAGCAACATTTTTGGACAACGACAAACGAACCACGCTCATCGCCTTTCTGTCCAGCAGTTTCCACTCGCCATCCTTCATCTCCACCGGTTTCTCGCCCAGCGGCTGGTAGAGATCTTTGCCGTAGAGGTAATCCTCGATCTGAATCCGCCAGAAACCGTAATCTGAGCCATCGAACTTCTCCACCGGCGTTTTTCCTTCCGCCATTGTCTTTGCACCTCCAACCAGGCTCTGATACCAGTTGTTAGGAAATAAAGAAACAACAGCAATACCAAATAACACAATATTTGGTTACCCAGTTCACCAATAATGGCTACGTCAGGGGGCACTACCAAGCCAGGAGATTTTACTAAGTAGTTGTGATGGTGCATATTATGGGACATTAAACATAAGCCCTTTATATAAGGCTTAGATTACAAGATTTTCTCATCCACAACCAATGTGGGACATTAAACAATTTACACACTTAACATTAATTACCGTGAGAGATAATAATGACAAATTAGGGATTAAATAAGTTTGATAAGTAAATATGTAAAATCTTAATTTTGGAACAATTTGGGGATAATTTTAAAAATATAAAAAAATTGATGGGTTAGAATTAAATGTTGAAAACATAAAGAACTTATAAATTGTTTTCATTGTATCAAGAGGCTAAAATATAATTATGAGAATTGTTTTGTAAAAATTTTGTCATATTTAAAATTTTTGGGCAATTTGTAAAAAAATGATAAGGTTAAGGGCTAAAACGAGAATGTTGGGAACTAGGAATCCCTAGTTCCCCTTTTTAGAACAACCGCTCCAGCACCACTCGGTCCTCCTCTCTTCTTCCATCTCAGCACTATCACAACTGCATATATGTTCCATTGATATGGATGGCACCTTTGTCTTTCCTGTCATTCTATTATTTTTGTTATCTCCAGCCACTTATAGGATGACACGTGTTTTATTTCTATTGGTTATGTAGTGAGAAGAAAATGACATAAATGTGTGCATATAGTATGTTTTCGGCACTTTTGGCCATTACTGGTAGCATAATTTCTCTCTCAATCTTTCCTCCATAAATTTCCTCAATTCTCCTTTTTCTTCTACGTGAGTTCCTTTCATTTGGCCTCAGAGCCAGCTCGTTTTCACGCGCCAACCTCTGATCAGCTATGACAGGAAGAAATAACACTCAGCGAATTGAAGCTCTGGAATAGCAACAGGCAGAGGCACTAGCGGAGAGAGTAGAGTGGATGAATTCAGTGACAGCAGAACAATTGGAGCTTAAGCAATACATGCGAGAGCTTACCTCTGAATTGGAAGTTGTTTTATCAACTCAAGGTAATCCAAATCTCTCCACACCTAATTCTGCAAGAAAGTAAATAGATCGGGTGATGGTATACTTGGATCTGGTCCTATTTCTAATTTGAATGATGGTGGGAAAATGCATAATTCGAGCCATAGGTATCCGCATTTCGATTTTCCAAAGTTTAGCGAAAATGATCCTAGTCTGTGATTAAGAAAGTCTAATCGTTATTTTTGTTTCATAACATGCATGAGAATGAAGAAAATTTAACAGCTGCAATGTTTATGGAAGGGGAGACGGAGTATTGGTATGTGGATTATGTGGAGGGTAGGGAGGTAATTACGTGGGAAAAGTTCTCTGAGATGGTGGTGTTGAAGTGGGGATATATGGGAGCTATGTATCTTATAGGACTTTTGGCTAATCTAACTATTGTAGCATCATTTGAGATTCTAAATATATAATTAAAACATGATTTAAATATTTTGAAAACAATATAAATTAGAGTAAAGAAAGCATTGATTTGTATTAAAACAGATTAAACTTACAATTTGATGAATACATGGGCTTTGATACAGGCTTTTCCTGTTGTAGGATATGAATACAATTAATATAAGGGTTTTTAGTCTTGAATGTGTTCTCCGAAAACCTTTTCTTCCTCTACAATAAATTTTGAGACTAATTTATAGAATTTCAAAACTAAATTTACATTTGAATTTGAATCTAATCTGAATTTTGTCTGTAAATTTGTTGTGTCGGCAACTTTCATTTACTGAAGGGTCACTTTCTTCTTTTTCTTTTTGAATTTTGAGTCATCACTTTTGCTTTTGGAGTCACTGGTCTTCTTCATTTTTTTCTTTTTGAATTTTGAATCACTTGTCGCTGGTTTTGACTTTTGAGAAAATTAATTTTCTAAAAGAAGAAATAGAATACAAAAGAATTGAAGAATAGTTAAAAAATGAGAAAATTATAAAACAAATAAAAGAAATTGAGAAAAAATATTTAGATAATATTTGTAATAATTTGCCCAATGCATTTTGGGAAAGAAAAAATCATATTATAGATTTACCCTATGAAAAAAAAATTTAATGAAAGAAATATTCCTACAAAAGCTAGACCTATTCAAATGAATCAAGAATATTTGAAAATATGTAAGGAAGAAATAAAAGATTTATTAAACAAAAAACTCATAAGACCATCAAAATCTCCTTGGAGTTGTTCTACTTTTTATGTAATGAAACAAGCAGAATTAGAGCGTGGTGTACCTAGATTAGTAATAAATTACAAACCTTTAAACAAAGTTTTACAATGGATTAGATATCCAATACCTAACAAAAGAGATCTTATTAATAGATTATATAATGCTAAAATATTTTCAAAATTTGATTTAAAATCTGGATTTTGGCAAATTCAGATTAATGAAAAAGATAAATATAAAACAGCATTTACAGTTCCTTTGAAACAATATTTTGAACATCATTTTGTAAAACATCTTTTGCAGATTTACAATCAATACGTAATAAAAAAACTTTTATTGTATAAATCATCTTGAAATTTTGAAATGCATAAAACTATACTTATAATCTCTTTTTTGATAGTTGAGTAATTCTTTTGGACATTATTCCATATACCTGAATGAAACCTAACAAATTGTTCTTTTGATTCCCTTCAGAGGTACCGTTCAAATCTATACTTGCTACAAATCCGCAAACACCTCCCAGACCTACCAATATTACTTTACCAAATCAGCCACAAATTGAGGAACACAAATATGTTACTAAAGCTTGGACATATGAGATAGGGTTAACACCCTATACCGAGTACCCAAAAGACCTCCAAGCCAAAGATTACATTAAACTTCGATTCCCTGCTCATCAGTATTGGGAATAAGATGATTTTCAAAAAATTCAAAAATTTTATGAGTTGATTCTTATTAACACAAATTCAGTTGAAATTGTCCATAAGAAAAATGATAAGGAATAAATTATCTATTCAAAATGCATCATCAAACAGGTCTTGTCTTTATATCAATGGGGTAAATTTACAGACTCAAAATTATTCTCAGTACGTTTCATCCCAAAAGAGTACAATTATATTGATTACAAAAATACTTGGTATAGAACATTCTATATCTCTCCAAACTTTCATTCCTGGTTTTTTACTTTTCATGTTTCGTGTCAAACTAATTTCCCCATTTGGTTCTTTGAATGGTGGAAACGAATGGGGTCGGAAAATGCCATCCTTCCCAAAAGAGTTCTCAAAGGATTTGAGGTTTTTGCTGAAAACTCAAATCTCAAAAACTTTCAAAAAATGTTAATTTTCAATGCTGAATTTAAAGTACCATGGATTTTATCATGGAACTTTATTTTTGACAACGTGTATTCGGATCCTACACCTTTATCACTCATACGCACACACAAAGTTAAGTGGTGGAACAAATTTCAACAGGAGATTTGTTATGAAGAAGCTATCAAATACTTAATATTTACTGGAAACAAAATCAGATATAATCCTGAAACTGGAGAGACATCTTCTTCTCCACAGAAGCAAAAACCAAAAGAAAAAGAAACAAGTGTGGAAAACATATCTCCACAACAAATTTTTTTTCGAGATGATCAAACAGTTTCCAGAAATGCAAAGTCAATTTTTTGATTTTATGTCCCAAAAGTCTGCAAAGTCTAGTAGTTCTGAAGAATCAAATTCAAATCCTTTTGGAGGGCCTTTGGCTCAAGATCCGTTTGATTTTTAGATATTTCAATGTAATTGTCAAAATTGTAATAGATAGGATAAATGTGTAATAGTTAGAATTTTTCAAATTCATGAATTTAATTATGTCATTCATCATTCTCAAAAGCTGGTGGACTCAGGAAAAAACAGACAAATGACTTAGCAAAACACTTGAAGATTCGAAGACAAATGGCCTCAAAAGTCAAAAGCAGCGACAAGTGACTCAAAATTCAAAAAGAAAAAGATGAAGAAGACAAGTGACTCCAAAAGCAAAAGTGATGACTCCAAATTCAAAAAGAAAAAGAAGAAAGTGACTCTTCAGTAAATGAAAGTTTCCGACACAACAAATTTACAGACAAAATTCATATTAGATTCAAATTCAAATGTAAATTTAGTTTAGGAATTCTATAAATTAGTCTCAAAATTTATTGTAGAGAAAAAGGTTTTCGGAGAACACATTTAAGACTAAAAACCCTTCTATCAATTGTATTCATATCCTACAACCAGAAAAGCCTGTATCAAAGCCCCTGTATTCATCAAATTGTAAGTTTAATCTGTTTTAATACAAATCAATTTCAATCATGTTTCTTGCTTTCTTTACTGCAATTTATATTGTTTTCAAAATATTTAAATCATGTTTTAATTATATATTTAGAATCTCAAATGATGCTACAATAGTTAGACTAGGCAAAGGTCCTATAAGATACATAGCTCCCATATATCCCCACTTCCGCAGGCAAATTGGTATCAGAGCCATGTTTGAAGAAGACATGAATTTTGAATTGACAATAAGATTCATAGTTAAGCAAACATTAGATGTATTAATTGTGTTAGTATTATCTTTGTATTTTCAAAATCAGTAAGAAACCTACGTTGGTTTAGCGTAAGACGGTTGGCAAGCCCGTGTGAAAGGGTGTTCCACGCAGTGGTCCAGTAGATCTTATCTAATCAAGAAAATTACTTTGATATACTTGCATAATCAATTATCTAATGGCTGTGCAACTAAGAAACTTATTTCGTTCAAATTCTAGATCTAATTCAAATTCTGATTCAATTACCAATAGAAATGAAAGCATAATTCATAGTAATGAAAGACATATCCTTATAGATTATTCAAATTGGTCAATATCAGAAGAACAAATAAAAAATATTCACCAAATAGGTTTAACAGATTTCAAAATGGCCTTTTCTGTTAAAACTCATGAAGAAACAATTTCTATACAAGAAGAAGCTCAAAGCATAAAATTATTAAATATTAATACTATTCAAAAATACATTAACAAAAATTATAATTATTTGCATATTGGATTAGTCCAGGTAGCAGTCAAACCCTTAGTACATATAGGTGTTAATCTGCCAATATATTTAGCATTAAGAGATAAAAGATTAATCAAATATAAATCATCCTTGTTATCAATGATTCAAACGAACTTATATTATGGACCAATATATTTTAATTGTTATCCAAACTTTTCAGTAGACTTAACAGATCAAAGAATATTAGATTCTTTAGTATTAGAGGTTCATGTTCAAAGGAAATAATTCCATCCTTGCAAATATTTTGCTGTTATTTATAGAGTTTATTTTAAATTATTGTCTTCACAATTAAATCCAAAATTAAAAATGTTATCTTCATCAAAAGATGAAACAATATTATTACAAGTGGATACTGAAAATCAGTATTCACTCCCAAACGACTCAAATGGAATGAAATAACTATTCCAGATCATTTCATAATTGAAAATCAACAAATTCCAAGAAATATTGAAAGAAGAGAAATAAATGACATAAAAGAAGATTCTGATGGAAAAATCAAATTACAATTTAATTCTTCTGGTGAACAACCAAGTAGTTCAAAATTAGGAATAAGTAGAAAATCTACTTCAAGTATTGATTATAACCCTAGATATAGATTTAAAACTCCTATTCCAGAACAAACACCAGAATCATCACAAATTTATTCTGCTCCAAATTCACCAACATATTCCAGTATAATGATGATAAGTTCTGAAAAACCATATAAGATTAATTACAAAGCTTTAAGAAAAGATTTTGAATTAAGTTTACATGAAGAAGAAAGAGAATGGTTTAGAGAATTAGACCAACCCATAAAAGACAAATTAAAAGATAAATGGGAAAAATATATTAAGAATCAAAATGGATGTTTCATTAGTTACATTCATAAATGTATATTTATCACAAATAGGAATTGATAAATGTTTTTGACAACCTAGTATTTTAGTAAATCATACTTTACATAAAAAATGGATTTTAAAAGATGATTCAAATATCACTTCAATTCATCCTCCAGAACAAAGTTTAAAATTACAAAAACAAAATGGAGAAGTAATTGCTGATCCATATAAAACAGGAAGAATTGATAATGGCCCGGTTACTAATAATGATATTCAAAAAATATTACAACAGAATAATTATTCAAATCAAATATTAAACACAATAGCTAATCAAGTTGATCATATAAATAATACTATAACATCAAAATCATCAGAAGATAAAGGTAAAGAAAAATTACCTAATAATTTTGAAAAACCATTTTTCAAAACAAATAGTGTTAATATTGATAAGGATATTAGACTTAATAAAAATATTGATGTTCTATTATCAAAAATAGCAACAAAATTATCAGAATTAGATAATAATAATAAGATTAATGTATTAGATAATAATAAAGATTCAGAATCTAATATTGATTATGATGAAACTTCGGATGAGAGTAATAATTCTGAATTAGAAAATATTAATGATATAAGTAAAAACTTTGAAGATAATGAAAATATAAATAAAATATTTGTAAAACAAAGAAGATTTAGAGGAAATACAAGAAATTATTATAATAGACCAACCCTCCAGATATAGGGTGTGAAGAAAGAAATCAATTTTCAGGAAGTAATCTGATTGGGCAGTTCAATAAGCTGAAACAAACCGGATCGGTGTTGGAATATATTTCTAAGTTCGAGGAACTTAAAGCGTATATGGTAGCTATGAATCGAACCTTGAGCGAGGAGTACTTCATTAAGAGTTTTATCAGTGGATTAAGAGAAGAAATTGGGCTGATGTTGGAATTATTTGATCCAGACTCAATTACTGTAGCTACGGAAATGGCAAGGAGGCAGGAACTTCTTATCTTCATCTCCGAAGCCTAGCAAGGGGGTGATAAGAAATATGGTGGGAAATAATTGGAAACAGACTGCACATGAGGGAGAGGTGTCTACAAGGAACAAGGCTCCTTTACTACCAGCCCCAGGGGAAAGAGTTATTCCTCAAAAGAGACTAACTCAAGAAGACATGGAACTTAAGACGGAAGAAAAACTTATGCTACAATTGTGATAAGCCATATGTGTATGGCCATAAGTGTAAGAAACTGTTTGCATTGGTGTTGGACGATGGAGGGTGAGAGTTAGAAGAGGTGGTTGTGGAGGAAAATGAAGATGAAGAGGAGAAATTTCGTATTTCAGTACATGAATTGGCAGGGCAGACAACTCTAGAAACCATCAAACTACTTGCAAAAGTGGGGAAACATCATATCACAGTCCTCATTGACACAGGCAACACTCATAGTTTCATTGACACACAAACAGCTAAGAGGATTGGGTGTTTGGTTGAGTTGACTGAGCCTATACAAGTGACAGTAGTTGACGGAACTAAGATACCTTGTGACTCCACAAATGCTCAAACTTTGAATGGGAAATGGGAGACCGCAAATTTAAAGCTGCAGTAAGACTAATCACATTAAGGGGGTGTGATATGGTCATAGGAGTGGATGTATTGAGACAATTGGGACCCGTTTTATTCGATCTCAGTAATAGGAAGCTTCAGTTTGAGAGACAAGGAAGGGTTATAACCTTGCAAGGTGGTAGTGTGGAGATTTCGCTGAAGATGATGATTGCAAGACAACTCTAAGAGAACTATAAAAAAAGGAACAAAATAACCTATTTGGCTGTTTTTGTGTGGTAGCTGCCATTGGAACAAAGGAAGAAGAAATTTGTAAAACTCCTGAATTGAAGCCTATTTTGGAAAAATTCAAAGTGTTATTCACACCACCAACTGAATTACCATTTCACATGGGACAAGATCATGAAATCAAGTTGAAAGAGGGTGTCCAGCCCTTCAAGCAACATCCTTATAGGTATCCATACTTATAAAGGATAGAGATAGAGAAATTGGTGCAAGAAATGTTGTACGCGGGAGTTATTCAACCAAGCAAAAGTCCATTTTCATCTCCAGTATTATTGGTTAAAATGAAATATGGGAGTTGGAGATTCTGTGTAGATTATAGAAAATTGAACTCGTTCACTGTAAAGAATAACTTCGCCATACTTTGATTGATGCCTTATTGGGCGAATTAGATGGCTCCAGAGTGTTCTCTAAGGTGGATTTGAGATCAGGATACCACCAAATCAGGGTACATCCTCTAGATATCGAAAAAACAGCCTTTGTGACCATATATTGTTTATATGAGTTCTTGGTTATGCCATTTGGCTTAACCAATGCCCCCTGCCACTTTTCAGTCTCTGATGAATCAGATTTTCAAGGTTCACCTCAAGGATTTCATATTTATTTTCTTTGATGACATTGTAATATACAGCAAGGACATGGAGGAGAACAAATTACATTTGGAAAAAACCTTACAAATCCTACAGGACAATCAGTTGTTTGCCAAAGGATCTAAATGTGCATTTGGGCAGGATCAAATGGAGTACCTGGGGCATATAATTAATGGACATGGGGTATTAGCTGATCCTAGGAAGATACAAGCTATGCAGAAATGGCCAATTCCACATTCTGTAAAGGCTCTGAGAGGATTTCTTGGATTAACATGTTATTATAGGAAGTTTGTGAGAAACTATGGAGTAATAACCAAACCACTTACCAATTTAACAAGAAAATGGCCGTTTGGGTGGTCTGAAGAGGCACAAGGAGCCTTTGAGAGGCTTAAAACAGTTATGTTTACTACCCCAGTATTAAAGCTACCTGAGTCTGATAAACCATTAGTGTTGGAAATTGATGCAAGCTACCATGGAACTGGAGCAGTACTGATGCAGGGAGGGCATCCTTTGGCTTATCTCAACAAAGCCTTGGGCCCAAAAAATCTGGGATTATCCATTTATGAGAAAGAATTCCTAGCTATCTTAATGGCAGTAGAGAAGTGGAGAGCTTACCTTATACATTGACAATTCATAATAAAAACATATCAGAACAGTTTGAAGTTTTTACTACAACAGAAGATCTCTATTCCTATCCATCACAAGTATTTGACTAAGTTGCTAGGATATGATTACAAAATTAAGCATAAGAAGGGTATGGAGAATAAAGCAACAAATGCCCTTTCCAGGAGGGGAAACCATGGAAGTCCAAGCAATTTCAATTTTGCAACCAACTTGGATAGGAGAATTGGAAGCAAGTTATAAGGATGATGCAGTGGCTCAGGAGAGGATACTTAACCAGGCTCTCTTCCCTTACAATGTATCCTTGTTTTCTTATTCCCATGGAGTGATTAGATACAAAGCCAGGTTATATGTGGGCAAGGGTAATCAACTCAGGAGTATTATTGTTCGATACATGCATTTCTCAGCAAAAGGGGGGCATTCGGGCATCCAAGTTACTTTGCAAAGAGTTAAAGGATTGTTTTGGTGGCTTGGTATCAAGTCTGTGGTGGAAAATGTGGTAAAAACTTGCCACATATGTCAGCTATTTAAGCACGAGACTCAAAAGCCAGGCAGCTTACTGCAACCTCTTGCTATTTCGGAGCAACCCTAGACTCACATCAGTATGAATTTTATTGAAGGCCTAACTAATTCTAAAGGAAAAAATGTTATCTGGGTGGTGGAGGATAAATTCACAAAATATGCTCATTTTGTGGGTTTCACTCACCCTTTTACTGCTGCACAAGTAGCTTCTCTGTTCCTGGAATACATCTACAAGTTACATGGTCTTCCCTACAACATCATTTCTGATTGAGATAAGCTCTTTACCAGTCACTTCTAGCAGCAGCTTATGCGTTCATTGGGCATTCAGCAGTGCATGAGTACAGCCTATCAGCCTCAAAGCGATGGCCAAAGGAGCGAGTGAATCAATGCTTGGAGACTTATTTGAGTTGTATGAGTAGTGCAAATCCTAAAGATTGGATGAGTTGGCTGTCTCAAGCTGAGTGTTGGTATAATACTTGTTTCCATTCTGCAACAACAATGTCTCCTTTTGAAGCTCTCTACGGATACAAACCAATTCTGTTTCCTATACTACTGTTTCCCCCACTAATGTTATTGGAGTTGAATCTACCATCAAGACTCACCAGTTGATCCAAGAACACTTGAAAAGATATTTGTAGCGAGCTCAAGACCGCATGAAGATATTTGCTGACAATACAGAAGAGAGAAAGTCTTTTCTGTGGGCAATTGGGTATATCTCAAGCTCAAAACACACAGTCAATTCAGTTTGCACAAACACAAGGTTTGGAAGTTATCACCCAAGCTCAAACCCTTCTTAGTTTTGGCTAGGATTGGTGATGTGGCTTATAAATTGCAGCTCCCACCCACCGCCAGAATCCATGATGTTTTCCATGTTTCCCTTCTTAAAAAGAAAATTGGTGATAACATTGAAGTTTCCTCCAGCCCTTCCCCTTTTTGATGATGTTAGGAAGGTTATTCTTCATCCAGTGGCTATCTTGGCTCATCGGATGGTTAAGAAGAACAACAGGCCGGTTCCAGAGATCTTGGTGAAGTGGGCACACCTTCTTGAAGAAGAAGCTACCTGGGAGCAGTACGATTCTTTCGTGAGAAAATTTCCTCAGATGCAAGGGTGATGGCTTGAGGACAAGCCTTTTTGAAGGAGGGGGTATTTGTCATGACTGCATATCTGTTCCATTGATATGGAGGGCACCTTTGTCTTTCCTGTCATTCTGTTGTTTTTGTTATCTCCAGCCACTTATAGGCTGACACGTGTTTAATTTCTATTGGTTACATAGTGAGAGGAAAATGATATAAATGTGTGCATGTAGCCTATTTCAGCACATTTGGCCAGGAAACATTCTCTCTCTATCTTTCCTCCATAATTTTCCCCAATTCTCCTTTATCTTGTATGTGAGTTCCTTCCAAGCACACACCACGCACACAAGGTTTACAACTCAACGTCATGGTGGTGCAGCAAGGTGCTTGCGGGTAGCAGCGACAGCGGAACAATAGTGGTTGGGGGACAGCAACGTCGGTGGGAGAGCAGGAGCAACGGGAGCAACGGAGTGGTGGTTCCTCGCGTGTGTGCGTTTCTAATTCCAGTTAGATGGAGGATTGAGTGGGAAGGCGATAGTGTTTGGTTGGAAATTCAGAAATTGATTGGATGGCCATTTTCAGTAGATAAAAGAGAGATGGATATGCATTTCTACCTTTTGATTTCAGTGAATTTTTGTTGTATCTTTTGAATGCTTAATCCTATCATTATATAAATGTAATTCTTTTGTGTTTTTAGAAGAAACTAATTTCTGGGAAGCTGAAATTTTTCTCAATCACGAGAAACGTTAGTCTCCGATTTCTTGCTTGGATTTCCCTTGACCATCACGTGTTTAACTCTTTTTTTTTTTTTTATCAGATGAAATTATGGACTTCAACCTAATAAACTGGATTTTTATAATTGGGCTTAATATATGTGTGGTATGTATATAACTTTTAAAATATCATTATTGGATTATAATGATGTCTGTTGGGCTTCTAAAGATACTAATGTTAATGATAATAAGGTTTGATATATGTATTAAATTATGAACCGGCTATATGATTTTATTACTAAATATTAAATTATAATATTATGAATGTAAATGAATGTACGCATTTAAATAAAATATCATGTAGTTTTCGTGTGTTACAATAGTTTATATCCACTAAAAAATACTCAAATCAAAAGCAAATACTAAATCTAAATATTTAAAAATACAAAAGATATTAAGATGCAAAATAATTAAAATAGATTGATAATCTGCATTGTTTAAATATTATTCTATTATCAAACAATCTAATATTTTTGAAATAATTTCAAATATCCAAATATGATACAGTTAAATTGCAAAAATGTGTTGTATAACTTTCAATTTGATACAATAAAAATATCAAATTAGAGATGGTAAAATAGTTTTAATTTGATATTGTATCATAAAAAGTGAGTTTGAAAGGTAAACATTATAGACTTTTGAATTTTATTAGAAAATGTTGAAAGAAACTGGGAATGGAAATTGCATATTATAGAAATTGGATCCTTTAGAGTATTGTATCCTGAAATTTGGAGAGGGTGTGACACTATAGAAAAAGCAAATATAAAATATAAATTTAGGACCCACATATTTTTATATTTAGTATCACACTTTCTCGAAATTTTATAAAAAATAATGAAAATAAAAATTAAAGATTAATTTCCCACTTTACATGCTCTCCTTTCCTTTTCTTTTTTTTTGTTTGTTTTGTTTTGCAAAAATAATGTTTCCATTTTCCTATTTAGTGCATTTGAGGGGAAAAATCATCCACAGAGCTATTCTGACCACTTATTTGCTTTCTATATAGAGGTTTGTCCATGTGATCTATAGGATAAATTATATTTTATTCAAATAATAATATATTATAAAATTATATTATTATTATAAAATTGAATATAAAACATAATTTATATAAATATTATTCATTTTAAAATATATTTTTTATGTTATATCACAATGTCATTCTCTCAAAAATTATATTTGAAAAATGGCACGATTTTTTTTAAGTGAACTTTAAAATACAAACTCAATACCAATTGTTCAACAACAATCATTACTCAAACTCCATATAGATATTTCAACTCACTATAAATAAATATTAAGGTGAAACAATAAATTATGTAAATAAAATAGTATAATATTTTTTTATTAAACATATTTAATATTTTTTATATGTGTAGCTCAAATTTATATAAAAATTTATTTCACTGTTTATTCAAATTCCACATATGTATCAAAATAAAAATAAATATTTCAAATCATAAAAAAATATATTCCATTATTTTTCTATACATAATATTTGCATTAAATTAAAAATTACAAAAAAATATTTAATTTGATATATGCATTTTGAATTTTAAAATTGTGTTACCAAAAAAAAAAAAAAAAACAAAACAAAAAAAGAACTTCCTCACTTCCGTAAGTTCACTCAGCCTCTTCTGTTTTTTGCAGAAATAATAGAAAAACATGAGTTCCCCGTAGACTCATGATTCTACTCTTATATTAAGAATGGTATATTTGTATGTATGATCTTAACTCGTGAACGGTGGGCACAAATTGTCAAAAATCTTGAAGGAAAAAAATTTCTTATTTATAAATTTCATGTATAATTTTAATATATCAGCAGTTGACACATTAAAATATGACTATGGTGGGTAGACGAGCATATTCAAATGAGTTGAGACTTGTTACCTACTCATAATGAGCACATGCTAACGTCATATTTAATAAATATAACACTAAATTTGACTATATTTATTACTTTTGTGTAGAAATAATTATTAATTTAAGGTAGAACATATGCAAATAAACTTATCCAATAAAGATTAAATATTAAAATTTTGCAAATTTAGCCTAAAGTGTCATGTTTGGTGATTTGACGAATATCCCCTGCGCACGCAAGTAATGATACGATTTCAAAAAAATATTAATATATTTTAAAATTATTTAAAAAATATTTTTTTCATCATAAAAATATTAATTTTCAACATAAAATTGTTGTTTTGATTTGACTGAGAAAAAAAAATTATGGTGAAATCATAATATTTCAACGAATATTTTTTATTTTTTAAATGAGCCAAAAATTAATGTTTATTTTCCAAAAAAATATTAGATTCAAGATATGCTTGCACAAAAAAAGTGCGCGCTCAGCATGCCCCGACTCAATGCATTTTTTGTGCGAGTTCAAGCCTAATCGGTTAAAATCCACATATTTTTATCATTTTTATGATAAAATCTAACTTATTATATATAAAGAGATCCATACATTTAATTAATATATTTTTTTAAATCAGGCATGTGGTGCTCCATACATGCTGTATAGTGTAAAGTATTATAATCAAGGAAAAATGTGTTGAAGGTGAAATACTTATTAGGTACATGGAAAATTGTCCCACATGACTAGTTTTGAAGAGAAAATAATAAATTTTTATGATAAAAATATTATTTTTATTTAATTACTTATAAAAATATTTAGTTAAAACTATAATATTTTTTATTGAAAAGTAATATACTTTTGATGAGAAAGTAATACTTTTGAATAATAAAGAAAATATCCAAAAAGTATTACTTATTGTCGATAATATTATGTCCAAAATATGTGCGAGCAAAAAAAGTTTTTTGCATATATGAATTGAATCTTCTAGGATCCATATATTTTTTATATTTTTAAAGTGGGATCTCACTCGTTGCATATAATAAGATACATGAATGCGCATTCAGCATATATACTTATTTTCTAATAAATAAATTATTTTATATATTGAAATTAAGATAATGTATTAAATATAATAAAAATATTTATTTTAAAAATCATCCATTCTAATTTCAAACTCAAATATTTTTTGATAACGTGACCAATTACAAAATATTTCAATTAGTCAAAAAACATTTAAACCAACACATATATTTAAATGAAGCACAATCAAAAAAATATTAAGATAAAATAATTAATAAAATAATTTGAATTATCTTATTTAACTTTTTTCTTAATTAAATACTCCTAAATTTTTATTAGACAAATTAATTGATTAATGTTATACATTTAATTATATTTCGACTTATAGCAGCAACGACACACACATTATAAGAATAAAAATATATACATTTATATATGTATATAGCTTACAACACATATTATAATATAAATTAAAGGAAATAAAAAATACAAAACAGGCGCGAAAAAAGGCTAAGCCTAGACCTATGAAACAATGATAAAGAAGAAGATGTATTATGTATATCCCTCCCCAAAACTTGGAGGTACTAGCATGCATGCATGCATTTGGTCAAGTGCCAAAGTTTTAGCCACAAATTATTTGTTCAGAGTTGAGCACTATAAATATGCGACGGACCAACTCCTTCATACACACACAATAATAATACAGAAAAGAAAAATAGAGAGAAGAAGAGGGAAACTCTACATACATACATATCCAATATTTAGTTTTCTTTAAAACTATTTTAGAGGGTATGAGAAAAATAAGGTAAATAGTTTAAACCTTTTATATTGCTAAAAGCATGTTTAACTTTTAATTATTGTTATCTCATATTTGATCAAGGGTGATTTCCTTTATGATTGTTATTACATATTGATATATGAGACTAAGTGACCAACTTTATATATAAAGTCCTAAGATTCGCCAATTTTTGTATTAAGTAAAAATGTCAATATACTTTAGAACTTTATTTAAAATTTAATTTTAGATATAAACTAACCAAATATGAGTTATATATGTTAATTTTTCCCTTTCGACGGAGCTTCTAGGAGCCCTTATTGTTATTTAGGTGATTACATAGCCTATGTTTTTGAAAGTATGAATACTAAGCCGGTTAGCAAGTTTTCGTACCCTAATGCTAGTTTTTTTTTAATTTATTTATTTATGAAATTATGCCTCGCAATTATGTCTTTAGCAAGTTATAAGTAAAGGATTTGATGAAAAAAAAATCCTTACGCCCTACTTTTGTTAATTAATGTCGAAATAATATTTTAATGAATTTAGTTCATAACTAAATCGTGTATAAACATATTATAAATATAATAATAAATAAAATGTAAGACTAAAGCTTTAAGTCATATCGAGTGCAGTACAAGTGGAACCAGACGGCCTTGGAGTTATGCAACGAGAAAATGAAAGTCTACATGTAAAGTGGGTAACATTTATTTTCTAAATTAGTTGAGTGGATTAATTAGTAGCTTATTAATGATAAGGATATTGTGTGATACAATATAAGATCTTGCGAATCATCGGATCTGGCAGGTCACCAATTAGATCTTGTAGATCACAAGGGTCTGTCGGGTCAAGAGATTAGATCTTACGGGTCTACGAATTTGACGAGTCAAATAAAACAATAAAACGAATAACATACTTGTTAACTAAATCAACTTATTAGTTCGTAAAAGTTACCTACTAAGTTTCTTAAACTCATAATACTATATTAACAATTTTTCAAGTACTTCAGCTGGACGGAACATTTAGCTGGCGGCAAGTTCCTCATAGTTTTACCCTTTAGCTTAAGCATCTTATTTTGAACTAGCTATTGAATAAAATGAAAAGTAACACAAGTTCTGTATTCGCTTAATGTATTGACCATTTATTGTTGGAATATTAGTGGTTAAACTTTTATGGTATTAACATTATTATTTAAAACTCGTGCTATACTTTTAAATAGAATATGTTAGTAGTACCTCGACTCTAAATTAGTTGGGGTTGGGATGCTACAACGTAGTATCAATTATATTAAAGATCATAAAAAATTTAATTTAATATATTATATGTAAAAAAATATATTATACAACAAAAATTGTATTTGAGAAATTGAAATCAAATGATTACAGAGATAACAAACCAATAAAATAGTGACAAAGACAACATTTTAACTCTTAGATCAAATACATGAATAGAAGTCGGTAAAATATCTAGATTCAAGATTAGACATTAAAAAAAAATTAATACTTTATAATTTTAGATTACTTTAAAATGTAGATTAATGGTATTAGCATCTTCTATTCCTCATTTATTTTATCTTTTATTTTAAAAATTTACTTATATATAATAATATTATTAATTAATATATTGTGAATTAAATATTTTAAAATATACATATATATAGTAATGTTTTTAACTAATATATATTGTGTATTGAATATTTTAAAATAAAATATTATAATATTAATAAATTAGAGCATCCATAGATGCTCTAATTTATCCATTAATGGGTGGAAATTAAACATTGGATCCCGTAAGCATCTTATAACTGTGTCCTTTCTATCTGAATTCACAAGACTTTCACTACCCACTCTCACTCTAAAGCAGCAAGAATCTTTTTCACTTGTATTTTCCCTTAATCTCGTCTTCTTCTTGGTGGTATTGGGTCTTTTTCGCATCTTAGGGTCAAGCTAGGAGATCAAATCTTGATCCGCTACGGAAGATTCCATATTTTAATCTTGTTTGCCTACCGTCTTCGAAGCCCACATCAGTTTCGTACCGTTCTCATTCTATCTGCCAAGAGAAATGGGAGGTAAAAATCTTACCACTGTTAACGAAGACTGTATACACTCGCGTTGAAAATCTGGGAATATATGATAATTTCGTCTTTTGAACTTGTACTTGGGGTGAATTTTGCAGGTGGCGAAGTGGGTTGCTCGAGTTCAAATCTGTGGTTAGCTCAAAACCCAAGCAAAAGATGGGGTGAAATATTCTTTCTTCTTTACACCCCCTTTTGGCTCACTCTCTGTCTTGGCATTGTTGTTCCCTACAAACTTTATGAGGTATGAGAAATTACCATGCAATTTTCTTTTTCTTAATTGTTGTTTTATAATGATTGCCCCTTTCGGATTTATATTCAACTTCATATTTACTGTTGAGGAACAGTTACATATTTGATTTATAAGCTCAATAACTTGGATGTTGTAGACATGGAATTATTCCAGCTGATGAAAGGATTTTCTATAATTAAGATTTGAATATTTTGATCTGGAAAATTTATCCTTGGTAGTTGGTCCCTACTCATCGTGATAAGGAAAGATTTTTCCTATGCTGGTTTTTGCCTACCGAGAGTGTGTTTTGCTGAGCTTATAAGCCCTTAAGAAAATCTTATAAGATGTTCAAGAGCTTATGAGCTCCTTAAAAGTGTTTCGTAAAGGTCTAGAAATAAGATCTTATTGCATCCCAAAACAGATGTTCGGAGTTTATAAACTACATTTTAAAAGCAAGGAAAAGTAGATCTCATTTTGAAATATTTTAAAATTATGTCATTGTAATTACACATTTGTCATTACCAACATCTTATAAGCTCCATCATCTTTATCCAAACACTTGAATAACATATTTTTAAGATAAGATAAAAACAACTTACAAGCTCTAAAACATCTTCTAAGATGTAAGGGTTTATAAGACCTTTTAATTAGGCTTAGCTAGACACCCTCTAAGTCTATAATTTTATGTTAGTTTCCGTTCTTTATTTTTTGGTTGGTATGTAAATCTTTCTTTGGTTGTTTCTGAAACTTGGCGCTTGCTTTGGCTATATATGTGTGTGTGTGTGTGTGTATATATATATAGTTTTGTAACAATAAGTAATAGTTTGGTTACATAGGATCTGGTTTGCGTACTTTTATTATGACAAAACTTGAAATGGTATTTAGTCGACTGAATTTTCTAGCTGATGACCGAGGTAAAAGAACTTGATTTATGGTATTTGCAAATACATATGCACTTCCCCCATTTGCATGTCTCCTAGACACCCACTAAGCTTCTCTTTTCTCCATTTGTTTTAATGTTTTTGGCCAGACTTTTACAGAATGGGAATACCTGTGTCTGGGACTTGTGTCAGCTCTGCCTGCTTTCATAATACCTATGATTTTTGTTGGGAAGGTAAGTTTTTGCTTCTCTTTGGTTGAATAAATTCATTTTAGAACTGCGAGGTTCAAGCAAATGGACAGTGTGCTCGCTCAAACAGAGGGAGGGAGGAGAGAGTAGGAGGGGAAACTTAAAAACAGCTTTTCCTTCAATATCATTCATTTGTGTAACATTTTTTTCTCTCAAAATTTGCAGGCAGATGGCAGCTTGCGTTGGAAAGATCGTTATTGGGTAAAAGTAAGTATGATTTACTACACTAATCGATCATCTAAGATTTAAATGAATATTCATCCTTTATATCTGTCTATTATGTTTTTATTTACTTCTGTGAAGATCCCTATCAAATGAGGCTATAACATTGTTGATTACATGCATGTCTTATGCAACATCATTGTGTCAATGTGAACATCTTACCTTCTTCATGAGATGACATCTTATCTTTTATTATAAGGCCTTTATATCTGATGTTGAAGAACTGAAGCCTGTTTTGCTGCTCTGCCAAGAAAAGTATTATTTCTATTGAAGCTCTGCTCTTACTTAAAAACTGATGTGATGCTTGGTGATGTAAAATTACACACAACTCCTTTAAGACCACTCATCTGTTTAGCATGAAGCTAATCTACTACATTTATTTAACTTCTTGTTCAATTTTATTCATCACTATATGATGGTTTGGATTAAGCTTTCTGTGCCTACTAGTTGTGTAGGCCCGTTGATAACTGTTTGGTACAATTTCTTTCATCACTTCTTTTTCTCTGTTAACATGCTGTAACTAGAAAATTGTTGTTCTGCCAGGCTAATCTGTGGATCATACTTTTCAGTTATGTTGGAAACTACTTTTGGACCCACTATTTTTTCACAGTCTTGGGTGCCTCGTATACTTTCCCGTCATGGAGGATGAATAATGTGAGCCAGCCAGCCACCACTTTTTTATTATTATCTTTTTGTAATCTGATTGCCATTTATATTAATTCATAACTGTCAAAAGTGACCGTTGCAATGTTGCACAGGTACCTCATACAACTTTCCTCCTCACCCATGTGTGCTTCTTGTTTTACCATGTTGCATCAAATATGACACTGCGCAGAATCCAGCATTCTATTGCTCACTTGCCAGAGAAAACACAGTGGCTTTTTAAAGCTGCCTGGATTCTAGCTCTTTCATATTTTATAGCATATCTGGAGACTTTGGCTATTTCCAACGTAAGTACTTGAAAAGTTATAAAGATACATGCACAGTATATTGTGTGTGTGGTTTCTTGGTGATATTCTTTATGCTGTCTCAATTTTTGTTATCTGTTGATGTTCCTTGTGTTTGATAAATGTGCAGTTTCCCTATTATGAATTTGTGGACCGGGCTTCCATGTACAAAGTTGGCTCCTTGTTTTATGCAATTTATTTTTTCGTGAGCTTTCCTATGTTTTTGAGGTAAATAATTCATTTCTCTCTCTCTCTCTCTCTCTCACACACACACACACACACACGATCCCTTTTAATTGGCATACATCTTTCTCTCATTTATCATGACTATTTATAATGTTTATAATTTGCGAGTATTTGAGAAGCTACTGCTTGGCCCCAGCCTATAGTGATTGGGTTTTTGAGATGATATAAGCTTATTTGTTGTTTTCTTGAAGGTTACTAAGGATTTTACCTGTAAGGAGATGTAGTGATGTAGAATTATAATTACAAATATCATTAAAGAACATAGAAGAATGTCGGGCATAGCATGTAAAAGACAAAAAACATTGTTAGAAGTAGAAACTTAAAAACTGACTTGAAGGTTACTAAGGATTTTACCTGTAAGGAGATGTAGTGATGTAGAATTATAATTATAAGTATCATTAAAGAACCTAGAAGAATTTAGGGCCAGTAAATGACAAAATATAGCACGTAAAAGACAAAAACATTGTTAGAAGTAGAAACATAAAATCTGACACCCACGGATGGTGGTCTTGACTACTGAAATTTATTAACATTCTGATGTTAATCCTAATGATTTCGAATGAAAGATTTTTAACTGTTGTTCAGCACAAATTTGGGACCTATGATTATGTAAAGAAGGAAAAGGTGGAAACTGAGAGTTTGATGTTCGTCTTGCTGTTACGTTTCCTAGAATAGCTATATTCGTTTGAAACAAAAACCAATTATGAATACACGTGACAAGAATCTTAGATGCAGGATGATGCAGGCAAGTAACATGTCCATGACCTTACTCACACACTTTGTAGATCGCCAGAAAATAGCATGATATGTGAAAAACGAGTGCATGAACCTCTGTGCTGAAGAGTATTATCTTGCTTGGCCATGTTAAACCAATTTTGGTGGAACCATATGCTAAAAACTGCATCTTGCTTATTGTAACTTTCTGTGGTTATCTTGCTCTCTACTTATGGCTAAAACATTTCCCTTTTCCACTCCTGCAAGTCTCTTCACAACTCTTATTTGATTGTATCACAAGAACTCTGATGTGCGACCTTGTTGCTCTTCTTTGGTTAATCAAGTGCTGGGCAACAAACAGAGCAGTCTAACAATAGTTTTTTTAGATGAGGTATTCATCCCGGAAGATCCAATTCGCTGTGTGAAAAACGAGTGCATGAACCTATGTGCTGAAGAGTATTATCTTGCTTGGCCATGTTAAACCAATTTTGGTGGAACCATATGCTAAATCTGATTGTCCTTCCAATATTTTTGTGATGAACTGCACTTGTGACAGAATCAAATGCCAATACAACTTTGAAATTGTTTTACTCTAATGGGCGTTATTTGCAAATATTGGCAGGATTGATGAAAAAGGTGGTGATGAATGGGACTTGACGAGAGTGGCGATTGATGCTTTAGGCGCTGCAATGCTGGTCACCATTATACTCGACTTATGGCGTATCTTCCTTGGTCCCATTGTTCCTCTTCCAGATTCTAAACAATGCCTTCAACCAGGACTCCCATGGTTTCCCTGAAATGCCTAGTAGTAGGCATCGGTTATGTAGAACATGAGTTATGTAGGCATTGCAAGTTATTTCGTGCATCTTGCTTATTGTAACTTTCTGTGGTTATCTTGCTCTCTACTTATGGCTAAAACATTTCCCTTTTCCACTCCTGCAAGTCTCTTCACAACTCTTATTTGATTGTATCACCAGAACTCTGATGTGCGACCTTGTTGCTCTTCTTTGGTTAATCAAGTGCTGGTCAACAAACAGAGCAGTCTAACAATAGTTTTTTTAGATGAGGTATTCATCCCGGAAGATCCAATTCGCTGTGTGAAAAATATTATTCTCCCTATTATATGGCTGATTATAGGATTTAAACAATAACAACAAAACACATTTTAAGGATAACTTCTATTCTATTTTTTTTTTGCCAAAATCAATGCAAGTAAATGCAGATATAAGAACATACTTTTATCCAATCCTCCTCTTCTTCATCCTAATAATTTAAGTAGAGGGTGATATAGCAAGACATATAAGGAAGTTGGCTCGATAAGAAACACGAATTGTTTCTCGTATGTTATTTAGCTTTCAATTGGCAATGTCTCACATAAACAATAGCTTCTCAGAGTTTGGCTTGACGTTCAGATGACTGGTTCAAAGAGCACTTTGAGTATATGGGCGTCCATGGTTTCCTCAGCAATATAGGCTCTGTAGTAATAAGTCTTGAAAGGTTTGTTTCCCATTCTTGTTGACGCCAACAGATTCACCAAAAACTGACTTCGTCCGACCCTGCATGTCCTGTTCCACTTCTTTATCTTTTATGCTACATTGTGGCCTCATCTGACAGTCCATTCCCTGCACCCAAGTATACGTCCAATTCCAAACAAGATTATACGTACGCTGCCGGCTACACTATTGATATTAAGTCAGATTTAATTTCTTAACGCGTACCTTTTCATTTTGAATCTGTGAGAGCTGCTGACAAATTTTATTGTGAGGTTGGAGAGAGTGTTGTAGTCAGTGTGGGACAGTGTAAGTTTGGGATGAGCAGCACAAATATTTAAGGGATGAGCAGCACAAATATTTAAGATGGTTATCACAAGCTCGCCCTCTCTCGCATCTCTTTCCAGCATTTTCGTAATCCAGCACTCCACTGTACATGCATGATCCGGAAAATTGCAAAATTAAAATTAGGACAATAAGTCTTTAATTTTTACAATATTAGGATAAAATAATACAAACCTATCAAATTCAGGCTTTCTCTTAAGATGACCCACAATTCTTTTTTAAGTATCATAACAGCAATAATAAGAAATCTTTTTTTCTTTTTTGTAACAAAAGATCTTTTTTTGCGCCATATTTACGGACCATTAGCTAGTAAAGTAGTATTTTGCTCTTAGTGTTCCCCATTTTTGCAAAAGCTGATTTATGAGGCTAGTAGGTTTGAATGGTGTTTTTCATTTGAGTCTTATGATCAATATCACCGAATTCTTATATTTTAAAAATAAAAAATATGGCTCATTTCGACCCATATGAATATTAAAAGGACTTGAAACAAAGTTCATTTCGAATTTGATGAACAAGACAATCAAATTCTATGAGATTATTAATGATAATCTAGTCATTTTACATCGTAATAAATAGTAAAATAAGCATACAAATTGAATTAAAAAAATAGTAAAACATATTGATTAAAAAAGAAAAAGTGAGATGACTGATAGGATTGCAAACTCACAGCATTTTTCATTTGATAGCTAGTATGTATGTCGAATTCCTCAAGGAATTGATTGATGGCTGCTACCAGAGTGTTTACAAGTCCGTCTTCTCTCCTACAACTGTACCAACGAACAAGTATTTTGCTTCTACTTAGAATTTAGGAGTGGGCCTATATGTAATTTTATCCAATATTTTTCGTTAAAAACCTAACTATATATGAGTTCGGCATCCTTGCTTTATTTAGTAAGATTTTTCCGGCTTCATCATAGTATAGTTAACAATAATCCCTACTTATGATCATGAGATTCCGTTTTACATTATTTATTACATTTTATATTTTATGATAATCATTATACGTTATGTGTGTAGATTCCATTATTAATTAACTTCTATTATTTGTTAAAAATCATAAAACATAAGATGAAACATAAAAAGTTACAGAGAATCTGAACAATGCTCCTTATGCAGTTTTGTTATTGCCGCAAAAAGAAAGAAGAGAATAAGTTAAAAGTTTATATATACACACACACACGGACCTTTTAGTTTTGGGTACACCAACACAAGCATTGAGTTGTGCTAAGAGTGCTTGTTTTTCCTGCAGTGATGGAGTTTGTTTATTGGTAAAAGATTTGATAATCCCAAAAATAATTTGAGGTTTCGCCCACGCAGTTCTTTCTTTTGCTCTTTCGAGTACAAAGATGCTTGCGGCATCCAAAAAGTAAACATGGAGGAGGTCTTTTCTGCCTATCCCAAATTCTTGAATGTTGCAAGTTTTATACCATCTCCTCGGAGTTATTTCGCTCATCAGGCAGATGCTTGGAAATCACCCATTTATCCAGAATTTGATTGCTCCCTAGCTTGTGTTGCAGAAACTTGTAGGCGAATTTGTTGGCTTCTTCAAGGATTTCTTCTCCGGGAAATTGGACTTGAGAAGCCCGATAGAGATTGTATGCTACAGATACGGCCTCATTCAGTTCTCCAGCCTGGTAATAAAATTTATGATCCTGCTTGAAGTTCTTAAATACGTCTGTCAAAACAAAAATTAAAACATGCACTGTTAGTTATATAGCTTTTAATCAAAATAAAGGATATATATATATATATATATAATTACAATTGGTGAATATTCATACTTGGGTCGACATCATATCCTTGCAGTCTTAAAAGCCTGAAGCCCATTGACGTGTTGTCGATATCAGAAAATCCTGTACCTCTTGTACAGATAATTCCCTTCTCATCACACCAAAATCTGTGATCAAAATAACCTGGGATAAGTTTTGATCAAAAGCTGCTTCTTGGTGCTCTTACTTTCCTTAGTTATGAATATTTTAAAAGGTCCCTCGTTATGCATCATAAGTGTTTTTAAATGTTTCTCATCTGACAATTGTTTTTCTTGATTCACATAGATTAAAATTTACATTTTGGACGGTTAGTTCAGAATAAATTATTGTAATATCACAACATTTTGCAATAATTTATTTTGAAGATTTATACAAATCACTAATTAATAGTCAAAGGACTTTTACAAACATCTTTGTAAGTAAAGCACCTTTCGAAATATTAAAAACAACTAAACAAGCTTGATTATTATAATTATTATGTTTTTGTAAATGTATTGTATATTTATAAACTATTTATACAGTAATTCTTATTGTTGAAAATTGAATTTTTGAATTTATTTGGAATAGCTATTTTGCCGGTTTCTTCCATTTGAAATATATAGATGGAGTTTAGAAGATTGGAGACCAAGTCAAATTCCAACAAACAAGGAATGCGCCCTAGTGAAGAAGGAGAGATAAACTGCCACAACTTGTCTACAAATATGATGAACAAAAGAAGAAGAGCGCTCAACGATGCTGAACGAGATTACATTTGTCTGTATAACAGAGACGTGTGTTACTAAAAAAGTTGCGTTCACTCATACTCCAACATTCTGTACTAATGTGCAGCAGATTATTCTAATCTTGCTGCCTTCGAATTTGAGAGAGAGTTAGTGAGTGAATATTGTTTTCTGTAAGTTTGCTTTCTTAGTTATTTTAGTCGGCTTGAAATTCATCTTGTATTTCAAGTACGTTAAGGATCGTAGAAGGTTTATTCGATTCTTTTTGTAATTCACCCTAAATCAGTGAATACATTTCGCCCTGACGACTTCACAAGTCATTCTTGACTTGTGAAAATTTTCCCTCAGTGTTATTTTTATTTTTCGCTGTTGTTTTCCATTGACATCGTACTTTCATGTATCAGAGCCATCACTTGATACACTAAGTGTGGTTCTGGAGTTTTGGTGTTACAATGGAAATTATGAGTCTTCCACTTCCTCCGATTCTTTCTAAAGAAAATTTTGACAATGTTCAATGTTGAGCATGTAGAGGATTTGGTCACTACGCAAATGAATGTGCAAATATCCTTCGTAGACGTGGAAAATTAATTTGGATGTCACTGAGCGAAGAAGAAATTGATGAAATGCATCCGGTAGAAGAGGAATCAAATACCGCTGCCTTGCAGACTTCATTCAGGAATTTTCTGATGATGAATAAATACTTACACCTTCAAGTTCAAACACCATGTTTGATAGGTACAATTTTTTTTACTGATTCTAATTTTAATTGCTTTAATGGATGCATAAGTGATGCATAATTAATTGAGGGAGAAGACGATGATCAAATACTCAAAGAAATTCAAGCTGTTCAGGATGAACTTCTCAAAAATTTGGAATTAAAATAGCAAGAAGCAAAAAGTCTGAACAAAGAAAACGAGGAGCTCAAAAAGATCATTACGAGGCTGGAAGTAACACTCACAAAGAAGGACATCGAATTAAGCAAACTTGAGATCGAACTTCAAATCGCAAATGAAACATTCAGGAAACTGAATACAGATACCTCTAAACTGGACGAAATCCTAGCCGAGGGAAATATAGGACATTCAGGAATTGGGTATCATGATAATCTTGCTGCTGCTATTCATTTAATCTAATTTCTGATCAAAATTCCATTATTTTTGTTTAAGAAAGTGGCAAAATTCAGCCAACAACAGACATAGAAAAAATGATCAAAAGAAAAAGAAAATGTGTCTGTCATTACTGCTTCAAACCTGGACATATACGACCTTACTGTAAAAAATTGAAATCTGATCTGTTAGTGAAACAGATGTTGCCACGAACATTGTACAACATTCGTTACAACATCGTGAATCAGAAAAACACAGCAACCTGTCAAAAATTGAAGTGGGTCTGTAAATCGAATTTTACCTGTAATGTTGTGTTTACTGCTCTTAAAACTAACGATTCAGAATCTTGATACTTTGATAGTGGGTGCTCAAGACACATGACAGGTACAAAGAATTACCTCACAAACTATGAATCATTCCAAGGAGACATAATGAGATATGGTGGGGGAACATAAGGAAAAATCATAGGAAAATGAACATTGTGTGTTGTTGGATTCCCTAAGCTTCAAAATATTCTACATGTGGATGGACTTATGGCTAACTTGATTAGTATAAGTCAATTATGCGATGATGATCTTCAGGTAAAATTCAATAAGGATACATGTAAGGTATTTGACTCTTCAAATGTATGTGTAATGACAGGTAAAAGATCAAATGACAATTGCTATCTTGCTGGAAAAAGCCTGTCGTGCAACACTGCCCAAATAAGTGAAACAATTCTGTGGCATCAAAAGTTGGGACATGTAAATCTCAGAAACATAGACAGATTGATAAGATTGGATGCAGT
Organism: Caryopteris x clandonensis; assembly: GCA_028749325.2. NCBI lineage: Eukaryota > Viridiplantae > Streptophyta > Magnoliopsida > Lamiales > Lamiaceae > Caryopteris > Caryopteris x clandonensis. The sequence goes on along the minus strand of JAPYKT020000003.1, from coordinate 5,806,511 downwards.
AAAAGGTTTGCCCCAAGCTGGATAAAGGTAAACAAATTGTGTGTGGAGAATGTCAAAAAGGTAAACAAACTCGAACTTCTCATGAACATGTGAAATACATTAGAACTACTCGCAACTTTGAATTAATCCATATGGATCTTATGGGTCCAATTGAGATTGAAAGTCTAGGTGGGAAAAGATACTCATTCGTGTTAGTAGATGATTTTTCTAGATACACATGGATTAATTTTCTTAGAGAAAAACAAGATACGTTTGATGTATTTAAAAAATTTCATGCTAAGTTAAAAAAGATGAATGGTTCATGTGTATCACGTATAAGATCAGATCATGGTAGAGAATTTGAGAACTTCTTATTCTCTGATTTTTGTGAAAAACAGGGCATATTCCACGAATTTTCGGCACCCAAAACTCCACAACAGAATGGAGTAGTTGAACAAAAAAAATCAAACTTTACAAGAAATGGCTCGTGTTATGATTAACTCAAAAAATCTTGCTAAGAGATTTTGGGCTGAAGCCTTGAATACAACTTGTCACATCTCTAACCGTGTTTATTTAAGACCTGGCACACACATGACTCCATATGAAATTTTAAATGGGCGTAAGCCAAATTTAGATATGTTTGTTCTATTCTGAATGATTGAGATGCTCTTACAAATTTTGATTCAAAAAGTGAGAAAGGTATATTTCTTGGATATGGTTTAAAAAGTCAAACATATCATGTGTTTAATCTCAGGACTAAGTGTATTCAAGAATCTGTAAATGTTATATTTGATGATCTCACTGATCTGGCAGGAAAAACTGAAGAAGACAATGTTGAAGCCTATATTGATATGTAGAATTACAGACAAGTCGAACTAGCTGACCAAGGTCAAACTCTAGTTGTTGATCAAAATGCGAAACTAAATGCTTAACCATCATTTCATTCTGACACAGAATCAGAAACTCATCCAGAAATTACAGAAGAATCGACTGTTCAGGAAACTGAAAGAAGAGATCCACCAGAAAGGATAAGGAAGAATCACCCGATTACTCAAGTCATTGGTAATGTGCATGAACGTATCACAACAAGACGAAAAGCACCGGTAAACTATAGAGATATGATAAAGTTTGTTTGCTTGTCCTCTATATTTAACGAAGTAAATTCGTTATGTTTCTTGTCTTTGACTGAACCAAAAATTATTTCTGAAGCATTAGGAGATAATTTTGAGATTGATGAAATGCATGAAGAATTAAATCAATTCATCAGAATGATGTTTGGTATTTAGTTCCGAGGCCTAAAAATATAAATTTTATAGGATTTAGTGATTCTGATTGGGCAGGAGACATTGATGATAGAAAGAGCACTAGTGAAGGATGTTTCTACTTAGGAAATAACCTAATCTCTTGGCATAGTCGAAAACAGAATTGTGTGTCTCTCTCCACTGTAGAATATGTAGTAGCTGGAGGGTGATGCACACAATTATTGTGGCTCAAACAGATGCTAGAAGACTATGGTTATTCAAGTGATACTCTTGTTGTTTTTGTGACAGCTCTAGTGCCATTAACATCTCAAAAAATCTTGTTCAACACTCACGCACTAAACACATAGATATACGACATCACTTCATCCTAGATTTGGTAGAAAAAGAGCTTATCCGGTTAGAATACATTAATACTGAAAATCAAATAGCAGATATATTCATCAAAGCTTTTGAGTTTGAGAGATTCTCCAGTCTCAGGAAATCTCTCGGGCTTAGTGTCATGTGAAGAGACCTAAAATGTTGCTCTTAACGCCACACTGTTATTAAAAGCAACATTTCACTCTGTATATATTTTGTATATATATCTCCTTGTTTTTTCTGTATTTCACCATCAGTCTGGATGTTTCAAAATGAACTCTTAGCTTGGCATCATTAAAAAAAAAAAAAAAATATCGATGAAGCTGGGCAGCTAGTAACTCAGGGCACGGCGCTCGTTACAACGATTCTTTCTTGTTAAACGTTGCTCATGCTGAGAAATTTAAGATTTGAGTTAAGAATACTCATCAACTAAAGTAACTTGGGGGGCACGACACTCGCTACGACGATGCTACCTTGTAACATATTGATGAGTTAAATAATTTAAGAAATACTTGAGTAACTAGGGGCACGACGTTTGCTGCGACGATGTTCTCTACGTTAAAAGGGTGTTTCAAAATTATTCTTCCTACCTCATGTCATAAAGTACCTTGGAGACACGGTGTTCGCTACGACGATGCTGCCTTGAAAAATATGATGAGAAATCAGAATTCTTACTTGAATCTTAAATCTGAATATATATTAAAAAAACGATGCCATCATGAGAGTCATTTATGAATATTCATATGATTATATATTATATTATCTTCTTCCTTTTTCTTATCACTCCCAAAATTTTGGTACAAGTCTTAAGGATAAATCTGCTATTTTAAATCAATATAGGATATTCATCCAGATTTTCCTTTGTCTAATTTTCTCTGGTTGGTTGTGATACGTATTTTATGGGATAGTGGGAGCAAGTTGAATAAGTGATAGTTGAGATATTCATGCCACTCACATATCACTGCATATCTTCCACTCAGGGGCATTCATCTGTCAAAACCAAAATTGTCATTCACTATTCACTTATCAGACTTCATCTTTCATTCTGTTTTAGCAAACCTTTCACATTTCCCACTCATTTTTATCTCTCACATCTCTAACTTGTCTTTCTCTATTTTCTCATTAACCATGGCCGACGATGGGTCTCGCCGTATTCTCGTCCAAATTCTTGAGCTGCTCGCCCAAATTACAGTTTCCACCTCTACCACATGCGTTTTTATTTTCGTTCTGATTGATTTGATGGTCAGCGACTTAGGACAAGATGAAATTCCTCCGGCAAGAACTACGTCTCCCGCTCCAGGCAAAGTCTCTCCTCACATCTACCATGGTCGATGACCTTCACCGAATCTCAATACATATCCCAACTCTGCTCATCAAAGCTACTGCCTTTTCATCGTTATTCCCCATAGCTGAAAATCTTGCTCAAGATCTTATTTTACGGGCCAATGGGTTTGAAAAACTAAAGGGGAGAATGTCCCATTTCAGAATCTGACTCAAAATCGCAAAATAATGAAACAAATTCTGCTGATACAGAATGTTCCCCTGAATGGTTCCAAAATATTCAGCTCAACATCAGGTTCTGTCTCTCATCTCTCACCACTTAATTCAGAATCTCAGGTATCATTCGATTTACCTATTTCATGATTTTGTAATGCTCATATTTGAAAAAGTGGGATGTTGATAATTTGAACCTTGTGTGTTTTCATGTATAGAAAATTGATTTATATAACTTTCGTTGATTTAACCTTGATACTTTTTCCATAATCGAAAGTTATGTTCTGCTATAACATATGTTGAATCTATTGTTCATGATGTTCTTTCTTCACAATTAGGGGGAGATTTGTTAGTATGATTGGAAACAATGATTGCTTTGTTTTGGTTCTGTGCTTGTTTTGTTTAGGGGGAGAACCTGTTACTGTATTTAGGGAAAGAAGAAGCACATGATTATCTGTATTTTACAGGTCTGATGCTACTTTGATTTGTCTTGGAAATTTATTTTGGAGATAATCTTGGGATAGTTGTGTACTGGTTAACTCGGTGTTGATTTCTGGTGTGGCTATGATTTTTGTTGAATAATTCTGGATACTACTATGTGTTGCAATGGTATTAAATGTCAAGTACGTAGGGAGAGTTCGCATTAAGGGGGAGTTTTGTAGGATTACAATACTGATGTAGTTGTTGGGTAAACTTTCTGTGTATTGTGTCTTGTGTTTTAATTTTGGTTCTCAAGTATTGAAGAATTGTGAAGAAAGGCAAAAAGGTGGAGATGATGAAGGTGGAGATGAAGATGATGCCGAAGGTAGAGATGATGCTGATGATACTCCCGAAGAACATGAGTAGCTGTTGATTTGCTGATGCTGCTGCTGTGCTGTGTTGCTATTGATGCTGAGGCTGTGCTGCTATTGTGTTGTGCTACGGCTGTTTGCTACCGTGCTGCTGTGATAAACTGTTTTGTTGCTCCTTTGGTCTTGTTTGCTGAATCGGTGATATTCTGATACTAATTTTACATTGTGTAGTTTAACAAACAACTATGGATTTGTATAAGACATATCTGCTATTTATGCTCTTATTTGTTGATACATGATGATGATGCTCTATGAGTGTCTTGTATTGTCATGTTGATTATATGATTTTTTTTTTTAACTATCTTGTTGAATATATACCATTGAGGGTATTGCTATGTTGATTATATGAATTTTCTGTAAACCATCTTGTTGAATGTATACCATTGAGGGGGATCTTGCAGGAAGGGGGAGTCTTGAAGAAAAGGGGAGTTGTTCATGAATCACCTTGGAAGATGTGATGGATACAATGTGAAATTTGACTTGTCATATATAATGTCGTAGACTCTAGTTATTTTTATCAGGAATTGAAAATTGAGAAGAAATGCAAAGAGGTGGAGATTGTTGAAATTTGAAATTTGAAATTTATTTGGAATAGTTATTTTGTCGGTTTCTTCCATTTGAAATATACAGATGGAGACTAGAAGATTGGAGACCAAGTCAAATTCCCACAAACAAGGAATGCAGTTGGAGACCAAGTCAAATTCCTACAAACAAAGAAAGCAGGAGACCAAGTCAAACTCTATCTTTTTGGGAAGATGGATAGATTAGAATATGGAGAAATGAAAATAGCAGTTACAAGAACGTGTCTTAGTGGAGAAGGAGAGATAAACTGCCACAACTCGTCTACAAATATGATGAAGAACATAAGAAGAAGCACACTGATCGAGATTACATTTGTCTGTATAACAGAGACGTGTGTTACTAAGAAAGTTGCGTTCACTCCTACTCCAACATTTTGTACTGATGTGCAGCAGATTATTCTAATCTTGCTGCCTTAGAAATTTGAGAGAGAGAGCTAGTGAGTGAATATTATTTTCTGTAAGTTTGCTTTCTTAGTTATTTTAGTCGACTTGAAATATATCTTGAATTTCAAGTACGTTAAGGATCGTAGAAGGTTTATTCAATTCTTTTTGTAATTTACCCTAAATCAGTGAATACATTTCGCCCTGACGGCTTCACAAGTCATTCTTGACTTGTGAAAATTTACCCTCGGTGTTATTTTTATTTTCCGCTGTTGTTTCCATTGACACTGTGCTTTCACTTATCCATAAATGTAACTTAAGCAATCATTAATCTCTAGCTCAAAGAAATGGGAAATTCCTAGGCGTCGTGTCAGCTGCCCATTGTCTTGCAAAGATGTCGAGTGGATAAGGATGTGGTGCTGCAGAGTAATTGAATAATTAAGTAGCAAAATTGATGAATATATATATATATATATACACACACACACACACACACACACACTCCATCTTTATCTTTAGTTTCCATGAAAGGCTTTCATGATTAATAATAATCGTGAAAGTCTTTCACGATTATGGCTAATTGTTAAAGGTAGTTTTTATGATAAAACTCTCACCTCATCCTTAGTATATTCAATACAGTACGATTGTAATATATATATATATGTATATTTGAAAAATTACATACATCTAGATATGCATAAAATCATAGAGACAATATAAAAAATAGTAATATAATTTTAAAATAAAATAATAGTTATATAAAATATATTTTTAATAAAATTTGTTTAAAATAAAAATATCTCACAGCATAAAAATATAGTTAATATTAAAATATTCTACAATTGATCTATAAGAAAAATTATATTCAAAATAAATAGTTTTTTATATATGCAAAATGGATATCAAATAGAAAATCATAAATTGATGATTAATTTGATATATTTTTAATAAAAAATGGAGCTGAGATGAAAAAGTTATAAACATTTGAAAATCAGAGTGAAAAAATAAAAAAGAAATAAAAAATTTGATTGGATAATATACTTTCTAAAAATAGAAAGAAGATTTAGCTGAGAAAATGACAAACTTATAAATATTTTCAACTATACTCATATTATATAGATATAGATAATATAACTAATAAGTGTTGTGTGCGATGCACCATATATTAGTTTTTTTAGAATTTTATTTAAATCGCACGGTATATTAGTTTCTTTAGAAGTTTATTTAACTAGTATTTTTTTTCTGTATGTTGCACGATTTGTAAGATAATAATATAATAAGTTATTATAAAAATAAAATATAATTTTTAAAAATAAAATACATAATTATATAAAATATATTTTTAATAAAGATTTTTTTATATAAAAATCTTTCACAATATAAAAATATATTAAATATTAAAATATATCACAATTAATTTATGAAAATATATTTTATATCTAAAAATTAATATTTTATTTTTATATATGCAATATGGATATCAAATTGAAGATCGTGAAAAGATAATTAATTTGATATTTTTTTTTATAAAAACGGAGTTGAGATGAAAAAGTTATAAGTCCTTGAAAATTGAAATGAAAGAACAATAAATAAATCAAAAAAGAATTATGATTGAACATCATACTTTCTTAAAATAATAAAAAGGTAATTTATACCGAAAAATTGTATTTCTTTATTCAAGAGTGATATTGTGAAGAAGGTAAATTATGGAGAAAAAAAATAGAGGGGGTCGGATGTTATATCAATGTACAATAATATTTCACATATATTACGTTGAATATATCCTAAATATATGTATCATAAAACTTTTTTTTTTTTTGACTATTTTTCTGTGAAAAACGAATTTTTATTTTTGCCCTCGTTTAAAATTTTAAAAATATATTTTTCTCTTTTTTAACATTAAATTCGATGAAATAGATTTACACATATTAATCTTACTCTTTTATGTAAATATTAATTATTTTTATTTTTAAATCAAATCGATTTATTGTAATATAACTTATATATACAAATATATTGTATATCTATATGCCAAAGTTTGTGAATTTATTGGATCTATATTAAACTATAATGTGTATTACCGAATACTTAGAAGTTTGTTTTGATATACTCTCGTGATAAAATATTTAAAATAAAAACAAATTATAATATAATGGGTTTCTGTTGCGATTTTTAGTAACCATTAAATTGTGGCTCTATTAATCAAATTATTTTATTTATCTTATATATATATATATTGATATAAATTTGTATAAAAATATATATTATAATTAAAAAGTAATTTGCTGAAAAATTATGATTTTTTCTATTTAAGATGATACTTCTCTTCATATGTACATATATATCAGAATTAACTTAAGAAAAATATTTTATATTCAATAATAAATTTTAAATGTAAGTATGTGTATGTATTTATGTTCAATATAGATGTCAAATTCAAAATCGTGAAGGAAATTAATTAATATTTTTTTTTCTAGAATGGAGGTTAAACAAAAAAGCCATAAGCTTTTAAAATATTTAGTGAAAAATAAAAAATAAAAAAAAGATAATGAAATAAACATCTTTTGATAAATAATAATAATACAGCATATCTCAAAAAATAATAAGTGTAATTTTTACATAAAAATTTTAGCTTTATCAATCAGATAAATATATATATATATTGATATAGATTTGCCTAAAAAAATGAATGCTATAATTAGAAAGTAGTTAAGACAGAAAATTTTGATACTTTCTATTTAAGTTGGTAACTTATATCTATATATATATATATATATATATATATTATAGTATTAAGTCTATTAAAAATAATGATATATTATAATAGATTTGCAGGTGTATATGTATAAGAAAAAAAACACGTGTGGTACGTTAATTGTTGTTTTTAAGTATTCTTTTCTTTATATAAGGATTATTTTTATTTATTTTAAAATAAAAATAACTTTATTGTTTCTAATCCATTTTGACATATGATATATAACATTAATTTTCTTTCACGATATTTGATTTGACATATATTAACATATATTAACATAAGTATAAACATGATTAACTATATAAAACTATTCTATTAATTATTTTAATAAAATATATAAGATTATTTAAGAAATAATTTTCTAATAAGACTACTCAAATTGTTTTTATTAGTTGTGTGGTAGCCAATTCACATATGTGAAGAAGGATATAGAACAATTACAGATTTATTTGAGTATCATATCACAATTAATTAATTTTAAAATAAGTTTTTTATTTGTTATAATTAATATTTTATTTTATTTTATTATTTATAATAAATAAGTATATATTTAATTCATACATCAAACAAAAGAAATATTAGCGTGTATTTTATAAACATTATTCACATTATAAGTGCATAATATAGGTATTTTATAATCCAAATTATTATATGGTCAATTAAGTGAATTATATATAATTTCGTCCATTCTAGACAAACTCAGTTTATCAGACGAGTTTAAAATTTAAATAACAATAGTGAAGAAAAATTAGCAATCCCGTGTCATACACAAGGTTTGCACATATTTATATATACATACATATATAATAGTAAAAAAGAAATAATAATAATAATAATAATAATAATAATAGAGTAGTATAAAAATAATAATTAAAAAATCTCACTTGCGAAAAGGTTAATTAAAAAAGAATAAAATAATAGAAAAAATCACAATAATTGATTTAATTTTCGATTGCAACATATTTTTAAAACGTCTTTCAATTATAATATATCATTGTATTTCGACATTAATTACTAATGTTGATAGCAGAGCATATGTTTAAAATGTAATGCATTATGGTTTTGAGAAAAAAAAAAAAAAAAAGATATGAAAAAAACCTTTTCGTCACATCTTACATATAGAAAATAAAAATTATAAGAAAAAACATAAAAAGAAAGTATGCACATAACTTTTAATTAATACTGGTCCTCCCACCAATAAGAAAATTATTATTAAAAATTTAACATTACGTATATTTTATATGCACTGGTTATTAACTAATTAATAAGAAATATTCAATATATATTTTTTTAAATAATAAGATTTGCATATTTGTACAGCAAAATAGCAGTTTGATTAATCAAATAATTTATTTTTAAATATACATTAGATAAAGTGTGATGGTAAAACTGTAAAATATATTTATGTTATTGTTAATTCTAATAAATTTACTTACAAAATATTTTAGTTTCTTATTTTTAGATTCGTACTAAAAAAATGTAAAGGAAGATTTTACGGTTTTATAAAATAGAAAGTAATATTGCAGCAAGTAAAGCATTAATTATATGAAAGAAGTTGCTCTAGTTTTATCTGGATCCTGACGCGGCATAAAATAATAATAATATAATAAAAATTAAATATTTCTAATTTGATTAAAATCGATGCAATCAAATATAAAATAAATGCTAATAAAATAAGTATCAATTTCGGACTTTGTTTCCATTCTAAATATTTAATTAAATCAAATTGCAATTCCTATGTAGTCTAATCACAATTAGTATTAGTCCTCAAATACCCAATTTATAATTATTATTTTAAATATATATTATATTTAAACTATAATTTTTAATTAGGTTATATTGTAAAATGTCTAAAATATTTACTTACTTATAAAGGCATATTAAAAAAATATAGTTTTGGATAAATATATTTATTATTATTCATTCCAAAACAAAAGTCTTATTTTTATATTAATTGTATAAAAGTTTAATTATTTAATAATTATTATAAAACATTATTAGGTATATGTATTTGCAGTTCAAATTTAATAAAAATAATTCAATACATAATAAATATTAAAATATAACATCAAACAATCAATCAAATATAATTATATTTATCGCATCTAATATCTCATTTTAATATAGGTAATATGAGTGTAAAATTGAAGATCGTGAATAGAGTATTAATTTAATATATTAAAAAGCGAATTAGAAATGAAAAAAGTGATTTGTATTTTAACAAATTGATGAAAATATTCTCAAAAAAAGAAGAAAAATAAAATTAGACCTAGAATCCATAATTAATTAATTACTTATCTCTGTTTCTACACACAAGGATCTGGTTAAGCATGTGATTCTATAGGTTCCTTGCACCTAATACAAAAGTAAGCAATCCAATTGCAAGATTAATCAATCCAATCATATTTAATTGGTGTACTTGAAACCTATACTAATGGACTCTTTAAATAACTTCAAGAAGCCTCCAAAGTTTGTTTCATAAACAATGTGGGACAAAATATATTTTATATTTGTCACAAATCTCAAGAGTTTGTTTCAAGAGCAATACGAGACAAATCATCTTTTATTTTTGGCACAAATTCCAACAAACTCCAACTTGACAAAAATAAAAGAATATCAATTGCTATTACTAACAAACCATCTTTTATTTTTAGCATAAATCCCAACAAAATTTTAGATTTCCCCAATCTTTAACTACTCAAGATATTAATTCATTCAAATACTATTAAAGAAACTCATAGACAAAAGATGTATTGAGTGTGCAAACATTTCATCTATAATTACCATGCAAATACAATCCCTTTCTCTTGGTTCTCTGATTAATATGTAGGACATGGTCATTTACGAACACATAATTGACATTAGTAACGATAATGATCCCTCACATACTAAGTTGAGGTTTTGTGGTTATACAACAATTGCATACCAGTTTTTGATTTATAAATGATGCTACCAATGACATCTCCTAATCTAGCTACGAGGTTTTTGGGGTGTTACAACATGGTATTAGAGCAATTATACTTTTGACATCTCCTATATTGTAGTGATCAATCAAGTCATTCCTGGGTACATACCCTTTTTTTCAAAATAATTTATAATCATTTGTTTGTAAGTTATGATGAAAGAAATGAAGTATAATGATGATGTTGGTGCTACATGACGACATGTAATGAAAATATTATGATGAAATATGTCTATTAAAATGAATGGATTAATGGAAAAGGGAGAATAAGAAGTTTTAATGTGTGAGGATATGCATTCATCTTTTGTAAAATGTCCTTGAAATTGAATTATTCTTATCACCTTATGTTCACTAGTTGAGCTCTATATGTGCACCCTAGGATGGAGTTGGTTGTACTTACTCGAGCCTTAGTGGTTGTATTGTATGATGCCTTTTTTTAGCGTGGCAAAAAGTCTATTCAAAATTCATCAGTCAAATAGTTCAATCTTGAAATTGTGTCATAGCCACTAGATACGGAGACGCACAAATGTAGGGGTTACAGAGCATATGCATGTGTGGGTGCATTCTAATATGAGATTCATTTCCAAGGTACTTTATTATAAGTTATCGGTAGTGAATTCTCATGACATACCTCATATCGACTTAGGAGTCTACTATGAGAGCTTAGTTAGTTTAGTAGAGCATCACGATGCCTTTATACACGAGGTTGTTGTGTTTGACTCCACCACCAACGACCATGCTAGGAGGGTGGCTGTATGAGAGATCCGGATGCAACTCTTATGAGATAATTAGTAGTAGCTACCCGTGAGGTCTAGTACATGATGAAGTAGAGGCATATCGAAAGGTGGAATTGGAATTGTAGGGGTGTGGTGAGACCCTTTGTGGGACACTCATACTGTCACATGGACAAGTTTTCGGGGTTTCCAACAAGGTTGAACCATACGTGCCCTTGATGACAGATGGATCTAGGCCCAACTGACCATGCTTTGGATGGATTAAGGAGTAGATCAAATGAGCCTGCAAACTAGTCGTTAGGTCACTCCCTTTTATTTGTGTGTGTGTGTGTATATATACATGGTGACCTTTTTTGACATTTTATTTATTACCAGTATTTCTTCCGTGCATTACAAAATACAAAATTTATAATATGATAATGTATATGTTATTATAAAAATAGTAACATAATTTTTAAAATAAAATACATATAATATGAAATATATTTTTAATTGTTTAAAAAAATTTCACACAATATAAACATATATTAAATATTAATATACACCACAATTAATATATGAATACATACGATATTTAAAAATTAATATTTTATATATGCAATATAGGTGTCAAATTGTAGATTACAAAAAGACGATTAATTTCATATGTTTTTCATAAAAATTGGAGTTGAGATGAAAAATTATAAATCTTTAAAAATTAGAGTGAAAAGGCCAAAAAAGAAAAAAGAAAAATCTAATTGAAAATCATTCTTCTATTATATAAAAGAAGAACAGCGAAAAATTGTCTTCAACTATATTTTTTACTTTTTTCTTTAAAATTCACATAACTTTTTCATTTTAAATTTAATTTTATGTATGATATGTCATATTAATCATTTTCTTATGATCTTTAATCTAACACTAATATTGCATATATTATAAAAAATAGTATATCTAAAATATGGAAAAAAATTGGTTGAATTATTTATTTTTATTTTAGTATATATGTTTGGATTTCTAATTAAAATTTTAAAATTAAAATATTTGTTTGTTTCAAATTTATTTTGTACGTATAATATATCAAATTAATTATATTTTCATGATCTTTAATTTCTATATTATAACAAAATACTATATGAAAAATGTGGAATATTTCTTTTAATAATTTGAATTATTTATTTTTATTATATGAATACGTAGCTGATTAAATTCTTATATGGGTTTGAACTTAAAACTATTAAATACTTTCTTTATAAAAATAAATTACTATATAGTTTAAATTATATAATTTATTGTTTCACCTTAATATTTTTTAGTAAGCAGAAACATTTATATTTAATTTAAAGAATTACAGTGTGATAGACCATTTGTATTGGATTTACACTCTAAAATTTACATCAAAATATCGTGCAATTTATTAGTTGATAAAGATATTTTTTTAGAAAATGGTAGTACAATATAACATAAAAAAACTATATTTCAAAGCAAATGATATTCATATAAATTATGACTTATGTAAATTTTATAGTAGCGATAATACAATTTATCAAATATTATTAATATAATAAAATATATTATATTTCATGCATCGAACGGGCGGACATCTAGTACTTTCTAACAATAGAAACCCAACTTTGGGGAGAAAATGATATTTCTGTCATTTTTTCCAACTATCTTGCTTTTATATAGTTTTATATTTTATGTATTGTAAACTACTTATGTTTATCAACTTATGATAACCATGTAATGGGATCAATAACCCTAAAATTTCTGACTTTTGCCTACAACAGAAGTGTACAAAGTATTTATTTAGAAATTGCTACTTGTGAAAACAAAAATCTTATAAATTATTTAGAACTTTTCTTGAAATCATTACTTATTTATTAATTTATTTACAAGAATCCTTAATACAATTATGTACATTTTCCACCATAAGCTTATCATGGCCCCACCTACTAGACAATGGTCTAAGGCAAATGGCATTGGACCTATAGAAAGGGGCAAACAAAACAATTGAGCGGGACCTCCCAAATTGAACATTGACTACAGTCATGGCAAGGGATTTCTTTGCAATATTACAAGCCTTCATGCGTCAATAGCAGGCAACCTTACCACAACAAAAGCAACACCAGATTCTAAGGACGGACAATGTTATTGAGCAATTTCACATGTTTCAACCTCACACGTTTCAATCGAAGAATGGATTGTTAACTAGAAAGAGTTTTTGAGCACATGAAGACAAGATAAATGTAGAGAGTTTCTGTGAAAAAATCCAACTTTATCTAAAGAAGAAATGAAGAAAATCATAGTCAATCGCGACTTTCACTAGGCTCCTGGAAATAAAAATGTGTGATTTATGAATGTATGTTGTGAACTAGCTGTAAAGAAGAGAGATAGACAGAAGAGACATTGAAGCAGAAATAAGAGAGAGGAAAATAAGTTTATTGATGAACAAGTCATATATATTTATATAAGTGTTTAACAACTCTTATAACTATGAGGTTTAACAAACTAATTGTCTATTCTAACAGAATAACTGCTTCCTAACAAAGTAATTATTTATTCTAACAGAATAACTGCTTCCTAACAAAGTAAGTAGTCAGCTAATGCTGACTTGCACTACTGCTACAATACTCCCCATTTAAGTTGAACTTGATTGTGTCATAGTGGTAGTTTAGAGGCTAGCATTCTGAACCTTCGAATTGACAGTGGCTTAGTTAGTAGATCAGCAACTTGATGCTCTGAGGGAATGAATATCAATTTTGATGTGTTTTGTTATAGCATGATAGACCGTTTTGAGGTAAGAGCAGCAACACTAACACTATCACACCAAATTATGGAAATCTTCCCAAAAGAAGAAGCCAGTTTTAGTGAGTATAGAAAATAACTAGTAATATCAACTAATGTGTGAACAAGAGCCTCGTACTTAGATTCTGCACTGCTTCTAGAGACTACTTGTTACTTCTTCGAACTCAAAGTAATGAGATTCTTACCAAGGAAAATATAGTAACCTCCTGTAGAGCTATCATCCGGGGAACTGGCCCAATCTGCATCTGAATAACTTTCAATAACAAAACTGCTGTATAGGTTCGAAATGTAAGCCAAACAGATGTGTTCCTTTGAGATATCCTAGAAGATGATTGGAGGTTGTCCAATGATTTTATGTGGGAGCATGAAGAAATTGACTGAGTTTGTTTAATGCAAAGCTTATGTTTGGTCTTGTGACAAATAGATAATGTAATGCTCCAATAGCATTTATATTCAATGTCTGATTAGAAAATGGGTTGCTATCTTTGAGACGTAACTATATGCCTGCATAACGAGGAGTAGTAGTAGGCTTGCAATTCAGTATGTTGGTTTTAGCAAGCAACTCAAGAATATACTTCTTTAGAGAAAGAAGCAGCCATGTAGAAGTTTTGTAGGTCTCTATACCCAAAAAATAATTGACTTCTCTAAAAGTCTTAAGCGCAAATTGATTACCCAAAGAATGAATGGCTTTAGAAATATCCTTGCTATTTTCTCCAATAACAAGAATATCATCCACACGCACTACAACAAATAGAACTCCAGACCCCTTCTTGAAAAAAAAAATATTATCAGATTTGGATAGTTGAAAACCCACAGAGAGCAAGTATTGTTTTAAAGTATTGAACCAGGCTCTAGGAGCTTGTTTCAACCCATAGAGAGATTTATTCAATTCGTAGACATGGTTAGGAAAAGAAGAATCCACAAAGCCCTCAGGTTGCTACAAATAAACGTGTTCTACTAAGGTGCCATTAAGAAAAGCATTATTTATGTCAATCTGCTCTATCTTCTAATTGAAAGTTACAACATGACTGAAAATCAACCTGATAGTGCACGCTTTCTCCACAGGGCTAAAAGTCTCAAAGTATTCAATACCTGGATGATGTTGAAAGCCTTTTGCAAAAAGCCTGGCTTTGAATCTCTCAATCATACCATCTGGTTTATGTTTGACTCGAAAGACTCATTTGTTAGCAGTTACATTCATATGGGGAGATACTGGTACAAGTGTCCAAGTTTGATTTTGCATGATAGTAGTGGATTCAGCCTATTGCCTTTAACCATTTAGAATCCAGTAAAGCTTGTTGCACAATAATAGGTTCAATACTATGAGGACAAAAGGTGGTGGCTAGGTTTTGGGTTTGAATATGCCAGTTTTTTATCTTGTGATCATGGGATGAAAGGTGTGGAAGTAGATGAGGAAGAGGAAGGATTATCAGGCATAGACTGAGATATAGACGTAGTGGGAGAGATATGAGGCTGATGTAAATGAGTAGAAGGAGAAGGAGATGTAGAGAAATGATGATATGGTAGTTGAGGAGAAGGAATTAGGGGTTTAGTGATAGACTCAGTAGGAGAGATATGAGGGTGAATGAGGTAGTCTTTAAGGTGATGGGCAATATTTGTTGAGGGTCCAGATCCAAACTGAGATGCAGTATCAGGACCAGTGAAACTAATATCAAACTATTTATAACATTATAAAGTTGTATGACAAGTTCTTTCACATAACTGACATGAATCTGCTGCCATGACCTCTATCTCTAGGAAAACGACCATCAGAATCTTCAAAATTGTTATTAAACCTGTTATAAGCAATATTGGCAGAAGAAGTGGTTTATGAACAAGAAGTATTGACATGTAATGCCACATTTGTTGACTGAATCTGATATTGTAACCTCTATCATGAGTTTGTAAAAGAAGATGTGCCTCAGCCAGAGAAATATAACCAACTCGAGAAGTAAGGTTCAAAACAACTGACTCAAAATCAGCACTACAACCATTTTAAATATACTGAAGTAATTCATTATCGCTTATTGTATGACCAGTCGAGTGGAGGTCATCTAAGATAATCCTTATTTTTAGGCTGCAATCTTCAATACTCAGCTCACCTTTTTTTTAGAGATCCATGCATAAACTTCAACTGAAGAACACGTGCATTGGATTGTGATTGGAAAAGAGATTCCAACGTATGCCATAACTCACGTGCAGAATCACATCAACTAACATAGCCAAGCATAGTCTCTGTAACAGATGACAACATCCAACTGAGAATGAGTTGATCCTTGCGCATCTAATAACCATACGTAGGATTTGAAACTGAGGTAGAAGTGGTACAAGCATCCACATATATAGAAACAATATATGCGAAAGGTAATTTCTCAGTACCTAATAGGATTCCATCTAATCCATGAGCTTTCACCGTCGATAGAATTTATGAACACCAAAAATGATTGTTTGTACGATCTAGGCGAAGAGATAAAGAAGTAAGATGGAGAAGAACAAAAGAAGTTGAGTTGATCTTAGAAGCTGCCATGGAAAAAAAAAACAAAGAAATCAAATCACTGTCAGAAAAAATATGGCTCTAGATACCATGGCGTGAACTAGTTGTAAAAAGAGAGATACAAAGAAGAGACATTGCAGCAAAAATGAGAGAAAGGAAAATCAGTTTATTGATGAACAAGTCACGTCTGCTTCCTAACAAACTAACTGCCCATTCTAACATAATAACTGCTTGTTAACTTAAGGGTGAGTAGTCAGTTAATGCTCACTTGCACTAGTGCTATAATAACGTACAAGGGACCACCACAGTAATATATATGAATGTCGATTCAATCACCTGTCCAATTATATACACAATATATGGTGGAAACAGATAAAAGAAACACATGATGTCTGGAGAGAGGATTATGCCAAGAGGTTGGTAGCATTCTCTTGTCTAAAATAATCACATAATTTTCAGTTTGTATAAATATCATCGTCATAATAATAAAATAATCTAAATATAGTTTTCCTGCTTATTTTTAGTTTCTAAATATGGAAATGTTTTCGAAAAATAATATGTCAACTTTTAATTAATTGAAATTTATTTTTTCTTTTTTCTTTTGAAAATATTTTCATTAATTTGTTAAAATATAAATAACTTTTTTGTTTCTATTTTATTTTTAAATTATTCTCGTTTCACGATCTTTTATTTACACACATATAACATATACTAAAATGAATAATATATGCAAAAAAATATTATTATTTTTAGTTGATTCTTTGTGTTTGATTTTAATATTTATTGTGTAATTTTATTTGTTTATTGAATTTGAATTGCAAATAAATATTTACTAATATTCTTTATATATTTTATTAAATATTTTAACTTTTAACAAATTTAATATAGTAACATGACTTTTATTATGGGAGGGAAGGAATATTTATTTTAATATTAAACTATATTTATACATGTCTTTACAAGTTAAAGAATACAATATTTTGAATATTTTTAAATGTATTCTTAAATATTAATAAATTCAAAATTATATAATAAATATTTTTTTATTTTTTTAATATATTACAAACTATACGTCGTAGGAGCAATACTTGTTTCTACTTGAATATATTGAACAAAAAATATGGGTTAAATAAAAATCAAATAATTCTCAATCAACACTAAAAAGACAAAAATAAATCCACTTTGATTATTTTCATATTCACACCATCCAACCAAATTATATCAATTCCTGTTTCAAGTAAATATTTTCACCAATATAGCCAAGGAAATCATTTCAAAAAGATTAATTCTATTTAGAAAAATAATTTAGGTGGAAAACAAAAGCAATTAGATTTT
This sequence comes from Caryopteris x clandonensis, assembly GCA_028749325.2. Taxonomy (NCBI): domain Eukaryota; kingdom Viridiplantae; phylum Streptophyta; class Magnoliopsida; order Lamiales; family Lamiaceae; genus Caryopteris; species Caryopteris x clandonensis. The sequence continues at coordinate 5,788,539 of JAPYKT020000003.1, read as the reverse complement.
TAGATTTATTTTGCTTTTTATATATATGATTATTATTTTTTATTCAAAATAAAGTAGTACATAGTGTGTAAAACTGGGGTAATTTAACAAAATATAGTGAATAATTTTTTTTAATAAAATATAGGTAAAGTCGTCCCGGCCGAAAGCTACTTTAATCAAAGTCCCCCCTGCCAGGGGCGACAACTGAAATTTTTTTTTAAAGTACTATGCATTATTAATTATTTTTTTAGAAAATAGAGGAAGAAGCAGCCACTCGATCGTGTCACTCGGTCAAGTCACCAGTCGAACACCCGAGTGATACTTGTAACTCAGTCCAGCCACTCGGCCTGAACAATACTCGGCCGATCGAGTTCGAGGAATGAACTCGGCCAGGGCACTCGGTCGGCAACTTAACTCAGCCGGCCAAGTGCGAAGGGAAAGTTTTTGGAATGTGCAAATCTCTCCACTCAGCCGAATCACTCGGTCTGAAATCCACTCGGCTGGCCGAGTGGAGTTTCTCATTTCTTCATCTTCTCGGTTTTTCATTCGTTCTCTCATTTTCGTACATTCTCTTGTTTCACCATTTTGATCCATGAGTTTGTATATATCACAACAATTGTCTGTTCTTTTTTTTTCTCGTGTGGTAGTCGAATTTATTAATTTATTGAGTTTGGTAAAAAGTTCATGAGATTGTTAAAAAGATCAAATGTGTTGATGAATTGCTTAATTTATTGAGCTCCAACAAATAACAAGAATTATGTTTTATAAGGAAAATTTTCAAATCAAATTTTATACTACTCAAAATCATCAATAAACAACAAAGTCAAGAGGTTCAAATCAAAACAATACATTCTTAACAAGTAGTCGGTACGGTGTTGGATTGGGACGTGCTCACTGAGGTAGTCGGTACGGTGTTGGATGGATTGAATGGTTGATAAACTGGGTATTCACTCTCTTGAAAATGGCCTTGTTGCACATGCCACTCATATTGTTGTCTTTGCATGTCAAGTGCAATTTGAGAATTGTATGTTTGACGATGCACAAACTCTTCTAGGTTGGCAACACGCGCATCCAAAGTGTTTCTCCAATCCGACCAATCGTTCCACCCCCCTTGATACTGAGGTGGATGGTGTGGTTGCTGTGAAGTTCCGGCTTGATTGTATGAGGGCAGTTGTGCTTCCCCCATCATTTCATCCCCTTGTAGTTCTTCAATATCAAGCTCCATAGGCTCTGTTCGGGTATCCGTAGTTCTTCTCCTCATTTTCCTTCGTTCCTCCTCATTCTTCAATTCATTTTCACTCTCCTCGATTGCTCCTATATAAACCGAGCCATTCAGTAAAATATTTTGGACCTTCCCTCCAGCAACATTTGTGAGGCGAGAATTGGGAAGTGCAAACCTCTTTTTATCTGATAAAATCAAATACAATTTTCTGGTGCCGGGATGTTATAGGCACATCTTCATGTTGCAAAGCAATTCAAGGTTTATACTGGTCTCGCCTGACGTCTCTTCCATCCCTTCTAAGTTCACCCCGTAGTGTCGAGCAATTGGAGTGATCAAACCTCCAATATGATTAGCTACCTGATTTTTTGTTCGCACAAATTGCCTTAAGAGCATTGGTGCTACATTGAACTTTTGACCTTTCACCAAACACCATAGTATGAACAGCTCATCCAGACCACCCCAGGCTCAGGTTTAGCCAAAATTGTACTCGAGATGAACCTCTGAAAATATCAGATGACCGAGCTTCGAATACTCGATGCTTTCGATCTACTAGGGTTGTAGGCCGATGGCTTATCTGGAAAAGGCTCTGTTATTTCCTTCCAAAAGTCATTGCGTTGAACTTGGGAAAATTGAACCTGTAATCAGGTAGATTCGAGTACTTCTTCTTGGGAAATCCATAAATCTGATTGAGTTCTTTGGCCGAAAGATGGTGGCACTCGTTTCCCACACAAAATATCATGGATTCTGGCACCGTATCATTGTATCCTACCTGAAGTTGTGAGAAGAATTCGAGGACCAATGGCTTATACATCTTCTCATGCATGGCAAAGAATTTACTCCACCCTATATTCTTGCACATTTTTTTCAGATCCTCATAGATGCTCATTTCCTTCATGCATTCTACATCGGCGAAACTATTTACAGGTTAGCTGAGTATTGAAGATTGGGTGGCTCGTCTTTTCTTCCTTTGGACTTCAAACCACCTTTCACTTTCATTCTCCCAATTAGCAAATTGTATTCCTTAGACATCCAGCATGGTGGATATAATTCTTTCGTACTCCTGTTGTTGTTCTTCGATGGAGTGTAGACTCCATTCGAAGGTAGTATTGACAACATCCATACTATGATTCATTGTTGGTACCTAGATGACATGGAAACGGTATTACATTCATGTCAATAAGTTCAGAAGTTATATCTTCAATACGATAAGCATACATACAATACAATATTCATTCTCAATTACATCTCAAGTAATTTCATCATTCAACATTGAAATGCATGGGATATTAACATCATTTGATCATTGTTCTAGACTTAATCATGCCACATTCCCAATTTATATGATGCATACCAAGTGTTTGATAAAAAAAATTCAATGAAAACTTGCAAAAAAACATAACATGTTTCATGTCATAATGCTCCAAATTAGCCCATCATTTATATATTCAAACAAGAACCTCAATGGTTAATGAAAACATACCTAAATAGAGGATAATATGATGCATACCAAGTGTTCTATAAAAAACTTCAATGAAAAATTGCAAGAAAACATAACAAGTTTCATGTCATAATACTCAAAATAAGTCCATCATCAACATATTCAATCAACAAGAGCAATGGTAAATGAAAACATACCTTAGGAGTGGAAAATTGAAAATTGTTGTTCTTGCTTGAATCCTTCAAATCTTCACCACTTTTGTGGAAAATTGGAATGATTTCAACGTAAAAATTGAGTTGTATGATGATAATATTTTGAATTGAAGAGGAGAAAATGGAAGAGGCTAGGGTTTTGGAAGTGAACGAATGAGAGAAAAGGGGAAGAAAAACGTTTAAAAAGGTTCCATGGCTTCACACTCGGTCGGTCCGCTCAGTCGGGCACTTCACTTAGCCGGCCAAGTGCGAAGGACTTCCTGAAATATGACCACTCGGTCAGCTCGGTTGTGCCACTCGGTCAGGCACTTCACTCGACCAGCCGAGTGCGAAGGACTTCCTAGAATATGACCACTTGGTCAGCTCGATTGTGCCAATTTGTAGTGGAACGCCCTCTACGGCATATATTATGTAATGTATCGTACACATCAGTAATCCCTTGTGGAATTCGTTGTCTCATCCCAAACTGTCTCAATATCCGATCGGGGTAATATAACTCAACAATTGAATAATGAATCATAGGGCATCTTGACCTCCACATATTGGTAGCTCTGATAATTCCAAGGTCAATATATGTCCTCACAGCAGTTGGGTATGGGTCATAAGGTTGCCAATTGAACTGCATAAATATAAAGTTAATTAAAATTTAATAGAAAGATATCAACATCTTAATAATTAGATATCATACATCTTGTGGAGTTTGTCTGTCTAAACTCTCCCGAATAGCTCTTAGGTTGTTCATCAAACTAGTTGTAAAGTTATGGTATTGTAACCACTCACCACCATACGGTGCAACAGAAAGAACTCCATCCACACTAACAATTGTCGTTGTATTAAGGCGTCTACCTCCCGATATTTGCAGCGTGAGAAAAGTAATTCTTGACCAAGCCCATATCTATTATGAAACAATAATATGTAAAATATTTTTCACATTTTCTAGATAACATATTTAAATTTTCCAATAAAGAGATATATTTACCTGCAATAGTTGCATGCGCCCACCAATTTACATACGACCTCTATGTGCTGCATTGCACAACTGATGGTGCAAATAACCTAGTACCGCTGAACCCCAACTTAAATTACCGCATTCATCAATATCTTCTAGCTGATTCAAGTATACCAATGACCCCATATTCCCAGAAGTATCTGGGCACATTATGGATCCTAACAAAATCAAGGCACATCCACGTGCATATTGCACAACATGTTGTTGTGGGCTGTTATCAGTAACAGGGTGCATGCTTAGGTGTCTACCTAATGCTAACAGTGAAAATCTCGACCCTTTTAAGTCTTCTGCATTAGGGTCCCATCCGAGAAGCACCTGACAACGTGTAGTCCAATATGACCTTCCGGTTGAATTATGTGAACTTATAACGGCCTCGCCTTCAATTGGTAGGCCCAAAATAAATGCGACATCTTGTAATGTCACGGTCACCTCTCCAACTCTAAAATGAAGTGTATGAGTTTCAGGCCGCCACCTCTCAACCAGTGCAGTGATTAATGATTTATTAATTGTATAATCACCACATATGTAAACACCATAGAATCTCATACGATACAACATGGATATGACTCGGTAATGCAACCTCTGTGTACGTCTGAGTATTTCCCTGCCATCATCGTCTGGGTCTTCCTCATAAGGATCATGGTCATCAAGTCTCCAAAAGATACCACTTCTGTGTCTGCACTTCAATTTTTCGTCAATTTCTCCTGCAAATATATCCTCAGATCGGTGTAGATGGTGTTCCCTTAAAATCTCACCACTAATAGGTCCATATTCTCCGAAGTGCTCTATACTGAAATAAGATTAAATCTATTAGAAGAACTCAAAATAAAAACTCAAACATTGCACAACTTCAATATAAAATGGAAAAAATAATAAAAAATTCAAATTATATAAATTGATATTGTTGCCTAGCGCGTGTTTGTATAAAAACAGTGAAAACTAATAAGTGTTAATTCAAACTTGAATATACATTATATTAAACAAACCAAAAAATGATTACAACTAAAACAAACAACATTACAACATTCTATACACAACAATCATCATCTATGGTCATATGAAGTTTCTGTCTGGGTAGCAGCTTGATCTTGTGCACGATATTATTACCTAGCGCATGTTTGTGCCCAATCCATTTCATTTTCAATTCTCATAGTTTTGCCTCTTCCTTTATGCCTCTTCTCGCGCAATGCTGGATTATGACGTAGTTGAAAGGAAGCCTCATCCCAATAATATTCATCAGGCAATGGCTCAAACTTACCACTATAGGTGTCCACATACGTACGTATATTGTAAAATGAGTTCATGTAAATTATCGGATTGACTCCAAAATATCGACAAGTTTGCATTGCATGTGAACATGGTATGCCGTTTTGCTTCCAGTCTCCACAACTACACTCTCTGAGCGTCAACTTTACAATGTGTGTGTAGCATCTCGTTGTTCCTGGCACAAATGTTTTCACTGAAGTTGTTTGATCAGTAAAATCAACCTTATATACTTGATGTTCCATTGTCTTCCATTGTCGTTGATCATACTTCTTGTACACCTCATCAGGCCATGGTTGGTTCTTTTGTTGCATTTCACGGCCCAGTGTCAATCGGTCAAGAAAATATTTTATCGATCGATAAAATGTAGCCTGCACAATCACACAAATTGAGAGCCGTCGTGCACCTTTCAACACGCCATTCATGCACTCAGACAAATTTGTTGTTAAAATTCCATTTCTCCAGCCTCCGTCATGTACAAGAGTCTATTGATCCTTTTCGATTTTCGATAGGTAATCATATGCCCTCTCATTCAACACATTTATTTGATCCATCATATTTTCAAACTGTCTTATTGTGAAAGCTAATCGGGCTTACCAACACACGTCCTTTAACTGCACATTGTTCACCTTGCTATTAAAATTCGAACAGACATGCCTCAAACAGAAACGATGGACTCCAAGAGGTGGCTGAAAATCTGGAATTCTTTCCACTGCTTTCAAAAGACCGGCGTGTCTATCTGAAATCAGACACATTCCTTCTCTACTGCGAACAATATGTTTCGATATCATATGAAGAACCATGTCCAAGAAGCAAAACTTTCTTTGTCCACAAATGCATAAGCCAAAGGTAAAAGATGTTGATTTGCATCCATGGAAACAACAATTAACATCTTGTGCTTATATCTAGTGTAAAGATGAGTTCCATCAACATTAATAATTTTACGGCAATGCTGGAACCCTTCTATACATGGCTTGAATGCCCAAAACACATGTTTCAACATTTTTACACCATTTGTCTCTTCGGGCATGTGGCGCCACTCGACAACTGTGCCTGAATTCCATTTTTGTAGAGCTCCAAAAAATTTGGGGAGTTTTGAAACTAAGCTCTCCCATGTACCATACACATTTTCTCTTGATTGTTTCAAACCATGTCATGCCTTATGATATGAGATTGTATATTGAAATTTATCATACACTTGTTGTTGAACATACTTAATCTCATACCCGGGATCTGTTTGAACCATTCCAATTAGCAATTCAACAATCATGTTTTTGCACAAGTTTTGATGGTCAACAAACACAGCGTTCATTAGGCACGTATGAGGGCCTCCATACTTAGTGATTTCCCACATATCGAACTTTTGTTTATAACCTGCGCGCAACCACCAGTTGCAATGTGTAATCTCACAATTATTTTTGCATTTGATTTTCCATATACGAGGTGTGCTTTCCTCTACTCGATATTCACACCTCGCTATACGAATTGAAAAGTCTTTCATTGCAGACTGTAAATTCTTCTTATATTTGAATATCATGTCTTTTGTGAGCACTCCTTCAGTAGCATCATAATATCTAAAAAAATTCAGAAGATCAAATGAGTCCACAAGCATTTCATGTGACGATGCATTGAAGAACGGGATATTCGGATGCATGGAATATCTCTAAGCACTTGATGGAAATGGTGGTTGTTGATTGGATGGTGGTCTCTCTTGATTTGGGCAATACATAGTTTGAATATCACCGATATCCACCCCATCTTCATCTGATTCACTGGACAACTCGCACATACCCAAAACACAGCACACACATAAGCACACACACGCACACATCACACACAACACACACACCAGCACACACATCACACACACCAGCACACACACCAGCACACACATCACACACACCAGCACATACACCACACACACCAACACACATACACCACACACACCACAACACACATCACACACATACATTTCATCCACCACACACACAACATACAATACAAGCACACAACACACACACTCTAGCACACACAAAACACCACACACACAAAAAACACTACACACACACACACCATACACACACACAAAACACTACACACACACACCCCACACACACACAAAACACCACACACATACACAAAAAGAACTACGAAAAAAATACCTAAACAAATTTTGGAGAAACGGATTAGAAAAAACCGTGAATATTGAAGAAAAATTGAAAGAGAATTGAAGAAGAATTGAAGAAGAAGTGAAGAAAGAAATGAGGAAGGGAGAAGTGTGTGGTGTGGGTGGGTGATAGATATGATAGAAAGAGGAATGTGTGGTGTAGATATATTTGAAAAATAAAAAAACCGTCGGACTTAGTAATCCAGATAATTTACGTGACTCGGCCGGCCGAATTAAGTGGCCGACCGAGTGCCCTGACCGAGTTCATTCCTCGAACTCGATCATCGGAGTATTGTTCAGGCCGAGTGGCTGGGCCTAGTTACAGGTACCACTCGGCTGTCCGAGTGGTGACTCGACCAAGTGGCTACTTATTTCTCTATTTTCTGAATAAAAAAAAAAATTAATTCATAGTCGCCCATTGCATGGGCGACTTTAAAAAATATATATTATTTCAGTTGTCACCCTGGCAGGGACAACTTTGATTAAAGTCGCCTCCGGCCGGAACGACTTTACTTATATTTTTAAAATTTTATAACTATACTATATTTTATTAAAAAAAAAAAACTTCACTATATTTAGTTAAATTGGCCGTAAAACTGCATAATTAAAAAATAAATATACTTCAAATTTATTTTTTAATTGATTAGACTATCGGTTGAATCGATCGAAAATTGAAGATTGAAGATCGATGGCTACTTGATATCGTCACCCGACCCCGGTGCGCAAACCATGATAAAGTAACTGAAGAGAAGTCTCATCCTGTAAATCTTACAGACAAAGCAATCATAAATAAAACCCCTTCTAAATCTCATATTCTTCCATCGTTACGTTTCTCAGATGGCTACAGATCTGCACTCTCCGTTACCTAGATCGGCGACGGATTTTTTCGGCGACCCAATAGATGATACGCGTCCATTATGGCTAAACCCGTCGAAGTTTACCGACCCGGAATTCGATCCGGAATCGTACATCTCGGATCTCCGCACCTACGTACCCTTCGAGACGCTGCGTTCGGAGCTCCGATCCCATTTAGGCGCTTTGAAGTACGAGCTAGTTGAGCTAATCAACCGTGATTATGCTGATTTTGTCAGTCTCAGCACGAAGCTCGTCGATGTGGACGGCGTCGTTGTGCGTATGCGTGCGCCGCTTCTCGAGATCAAGGAGAAGATCTTGGCTTTTCGTGCCGCAGTTGACAGCTCGTTGGCAGCTGTGCAAAGCCGGCTCAAGCAGCGCTCCCAAGCCAATGAGGCGCGGGAGCTCTTGGAACTGTTGCTCGACACGTTTCATGTCGTTTCTAAGGTATAAGACAGTAATTTCAAACGAATTCATATCGGCAATCATTCCAGTATTGCAGCGGGAAAACATTGTTTTGTTAGGTGCAATTTACTTCTCACTCTTCATAGTGATACAATCAGGAACTTGCTTTCTAAGATGGAAGTTGTTAGTTTGTTATCTACGTCTATTCTTTAATTCTAGTGATCTTCTTAACCATGCGGTGATGAAGTTAATGTGACATGTTTTACCCTGATTTTTTGTGGTGGGAATTTAAAATGTCACGTTATTGTGTGAGGTAATTTTATTGTGTGCGCATGACTGTTTTTGGAGTGATATGTAGCATAAACTATGTTTATGGATGTTGTATCTTGAGGAAATTGATTTTGTCCTTGTGAGTAGTCTCATGTTTTAGCTATTCTATACTGCTAAGGTGTTCTGCAGGCTCCAAATCATCAGTCAGAGATACAGATCTCTTTACAACTGGTACTTGCAGCGTGGCAACACTAAGGGAAAGTCCATGAAGGGCTGTAGTGAAATTCGCATTAGAAATATTTTGTTTAACGAACAGGTTCAAAGGGAATGAATTTGTTTTAAGCATGTTATAACCAACACGAATTTTTAGTACTTAACCACCCTATCATAAGAAATTAGTGTTTGGCTTTTGGTTTGTGTAGTAATCCCTATAGTTGTTTTAGATTCAGCACAACAACTGGGCATGTGTAGTTTTGAAATAATTTCATTTTCCACTTAAGAAGTTAGGTTTTTAGTATCAGAAAACCAAGAGACCTCAGTAGTTTCTGTTGTATAAACATTTCATTATGTGTCTAGCAGGCATTCATCATTTTAACGATCTATTGTATCTTGATCTACTTGCTCTGCATGAATATAGGGTAGGGAAGGTTCAAGAACTAACTTAATACTTTTAAACAGTGACAAGATTTTATTGCGAGAAAATATAGAATGGGCTTCTTGTTGATGAATTGTTTAATCAATAATGAGCTGGAATGATTATGCCAGCTTATGTAAGTGATACAGCCTTCAAAATATAGAATGGGATATTGATGGCGAATACCTTGTCTTGAGTTGGAACCTAGTATCATGGCAGTTGGATGCAAACTTAAGAACCTGCTAATGATGACACAACACACATCAGAAATGTACAGTGTAAAAACTTAGATTTTATTTCTCAAGGAGATGGAAAATGACTTCAGACTTCTTTAAGTGTTCTTTATATGATTGAGAGAAGTGCCTTGACATAAAAATCAACCTCTTAATGATTGAATGTTTCTATTGAGATTTATTGATGCCTTAATGTCAAATTCTACTGCTCAACTGACTCTGTCCATATTTGGATTTTGTTTAGTTCTTATAGAAGTTGAAGTATTAATTTATCTTGAGACGTATGCTCTTTCCAGCATTAAATTAAGAGTCAGTCTCTGTTGACACATCTAGGTTCTTGAAGATGACAAAGAACCAACATAGTAACATCCAATTAGAAACAACACGAAAGTTGTTCCTTGAGCCACACATGCATAGGATTGTAGATTCCGGCTGTGCCTTCAAGTCATTTTTTGAACTTCTTAATTATCTTTTGTCTTATCCTTATGGTTCATCTTCTGCATCCTCCAATATGCTAGCTATATTGAAATTTGGCTTGAAATGTATCCATCTACGAAAGCCGATGAAAAGACCACCAGACAGAAGAAGAAAGGAAAACAGTTGATTCAAATGGTTTCTATGCAATACAATATCATCTGGTCCTTTCGTGTCTATATTGCTGATATGTGATCAAAGTTCATATTATGCTGGTCAGGTTGAAAAACTAATAAAGGAGCTGCCTACTGTTCCAGCTGATTGGCCTGTTGGTACCATCAACCCCATTGAGAAGAATCAAATAAGCAATAGTATTTCCTTTCAACATGGAGAAAATGGAACTAGCCTCAGGGAAACACAAAGCATGCTTCTGGAGAGAATTGCTAGTGAAATGAATCGGCTGAAATTCTACATTGCTCATGCACAGGTCTATCTTGCTCCTTCTCAGACAGAGGCTTATGTCCCCTTATTTATTATAAGCGTGCACAACATTTTTCTCTACATTGATAAGATATGTGACCTTGATGATCTGATTTGTGTTGATGCTACAATCTTTTGATAGTTTGTTTTTCTTTTTCCGAACTCGGAGACACTCATGATTAAAAAAATTGGATGTCATTCTGAGGTTTCTAGTGGAACTCATCGACCACTCTTTCTCCTTTCAAAGTATTACAGACTTGACATACTTGCTGTTATGTTTTGCTGACATATTAAACTGATTTTTAAACTCTTACGACCCCTCTTGTTCATGTGCCACTCATGCATGCATGTATATTTACATTCATATCTCTCTCTCTCTCTCTCTCTCTCTCTCTCTCTGGTCCAGGTGTGTACTAGCATATCTATTCCCATTCAATCAAATATTGTTGAGGTGTTCTTTCTGATGCTCACCTGCATTTTAAAATCATTGTCTAGGCACAAACTATTTGTATGACTTCCATCTATCCTCATTTAAAAGAAGTTTCTCAATGACTATGGGACAGCATCTTGGTTATAGCTTTTGCAGCTGGAAGAAAGTAGCTGTTTCATCTACTAGATGTACTTTCTCCTGTATTAAAAACTTGAAGGACTAAGTTGAGACTATAATTATTGAAATTAGAGTTAACAGTGATTACTTACCCTATTAATTGTTGTAAGGAGATTTATCTAGGTGACTTGCTTTATTAGGGAAATTTTTAAGTTTGCATTCAGCTGATGTGTTATAACCATCAGCAGTTTTATTCCTTCACTGCTGGCAGTGTCTTCCTTATGCCTAAAGCTAGGTAAAGCTTAGCACTTCGGTACTTGGAATGTGTAATTGACAGTTCATTTGTCTTTTCCTGGCTCTCTCAACTTATGTTGTTGGATTATGGAAGGATTGAAAGAAATGGAGGTTTTAGATTTAAAGAAGATCAAATCAAAGATAGCCGTTGGAGGAAGCTAAGATGGCTTTACACGTTAGAGGAAGGAGGGCAGCATCATTCCATTGAGTATTTGTTGAATTAAAAGTATTCTTGATTTAATCTAATCAGCTCGGAGAACAAACTATGAAAGTGTAACTAATAATACATTAATCTTTATGTGTAATTGTTGAGGGCACATCAAGTTCTGGTGTAAGTCGAATTGGGAACTTGGAAGAGGACTGCAATTCTGAATTTATCACAGGCGCCGGCGATAATTCAAAATTTGGGATTAAATGGTTTATAACTTAATCCACCTCACTTGCTGGTTTAAAAATTTGTCTGTTGGATAAGGTGCGAGAAGTGTTTTGTTTTGCCCTTTTCCAGATTTGATTTGTTTTGCTAAGGGCATTTAGGTATTTGTAATGTCCTCGCTCTTATATTACAAATAAATGAGGTATTGGGACAGATGATCTTCCATTCTCATTTCAAATCAAACAATGTTGAATATTGGATACTTTTTCAAACTTCATCCATATCCCACAATTTATCCCATTCTTTATTGATACAACCTAATCCAATGTGGTGAAGTAAAGCAGCCTAAACGAGTTAATCGAAATCAAAAATACCAAATGTACGGCTTAGAAATCCACATTCTTCTTTCACTAAAAATTTTGATTTGCCCTCTGCCATTGCATTTCTAGACATTGAGGTATGAGGACACTAATCCAAGAGTCTTAACACTGATTTATATCCTGGATAACTAAATTTCTTCTTTTGAACAACTTGAAATGGCCGCATTTGATGTATTTGAAGGCACTAGTATAATCTGTAGCATACAGGTAGCCATGATGTAAACTTTTCATATTTCGCTGCCCAATTTTTTAATTTTTTTTCTTTTTGGATTTTTTTAGGGGTTCCTTTTGGACTGATCTTTTGTTTGTGTAATGGATTCACTTAAGTGAGTCTGACATACGACAATATCTATTGGTAATAATGTAGAAATGCATAGTGGCATCTTTTGATTCAAAACTCTATGATTATGTTGAAATGCATAGTGAATTCCCTATCCTTCAATCATCTTAAATTCAGAAGGTTAAAAATCAAAACTACATATTCATGTCTTCAGTGTGTAAGAATGGCAAGAATGATGTGTGTGGTTATAGCAATAGAAAGTTCATGTTACCTGGAATAAAATAAAAAAGATTGTGTACTCTAGGATGAATCTAAATCAAAATTCCTTATATATTCACGTATGAGTGCTGTCTGAATTAAAGGATTTCTGCAGGCACTTTGCTGATTGCTTCTTATAAAAAAGTTATGCATGATGAAAATAATTAAATATCTTACTCCTGGAAGCTCATATGGTCCTTTAATGGCCATACCATTTGGTTGCTTTGACAAATTTGGTATCTTTAACCCCTCCCCCCCCCAACAACCACAAAAAAAACAAAAAGAATAATGATACATACAATTAGACTTCTGGAATATTGATCCTGATTCTCTCTATGATGGCAGTACAGGATATGCCATTTATAGAGAACATGGTGAAGAGGATTCAGAATGCTAGCTTGTTACTAGATACAAGCTTGGGACACTGTTTTGTTGATGGGCTGGAGCACAGGGATGCAAACGCAATATACAACTGTTTACGTGCATATGCTGCTATTGATAATACCAGTAGTGCCGAAGAAATTTTTCGCACAACTGTGGTTGTGCCTTTCATACAAAAAATTATCCCTTATGGCTCATCTGGAACAGTTGGTGTGTCCCCTGCAGATGAGCTTGAGCAAGACTATGAAAGAATCAAGCAACACATTGAAGATGATTGTAAATTTCTGTTGGACATATGTTTTACAGGTATGCGTGATATTTAGTCAGCATGTAGCAATACACAATTGCTGAAGTGAGTTGATTAACAAGAAAAAAGTTTTTCATTTAACGCATTGTTCTCAATTGTTATTGCTAATATCTCATTGTAACCTTGAGTTGCTCTGAGTTTTAATTTGCTGTTTTGCCAATGTTTTGCCAATGTTTTGCATTCTTTTATTGTTATTTTTTTTCCTGTGCAAATATATAAACTTCATGCATTCTATTTATGGATTATTCACTTGAATACTTCTATTGCTAATTTGTTACATATTTATGTTATTTTTCAATCAACCGGACTATTAAGTTTCTGTTACATATGCTGGTTGTTTTGCTATTTCAAATTTTGCAGAAAATACAGGTCTTCATGTTTTTAGCTTTCTGGCAAATTCTATTCTCAAAGAGGTTTTATCAGCCATCCAAAAAGGAAAACCAGGGGCTTTTTCTCCTGGAAGGCCCACGGAGTTCCTCAAAAACTATAAATCAAGCCTAGGTTTCTTGGAATATCTTGAAGGTAGATGGAGAACTTATTCTTTTTCTAGTTGCTTGTCATGTCTATCCTCTGCAAGTCTTTTTTTTTTTTTTTTTTTTTTGAACATGTATTGTTTTCCAGGTTGCTGCCCCTCTAGATCTGCTGTTGTTAAACTACGCGAAGAGGCAGTCTATATAGAGTTCATGAAGCAATGGAATACTGGAGTTTATTTCTCATTAAGGTGTGCGTAATAATTTGCTGTGTGTCATTTACCTTATGTCAGGCCTCCCCTGGAGGCTGATGATACTAAAAGTAGAAATTACAACTTCATCATAAAGCTGGTGATTTGTTATTTCAGGTTCCAGGAAATAGCCGGGGCTTTAGATTCCGCACTTATGACTACCACACTTGTTCCATCTCAGAAATCCTCAAACTTGGATTATTCTCAAAGCTTAGTATTAAAACAAAGTATTTCTCTTATGGATTGCTTGAAATCATGCTGGAGAGATGATGTTCTTCTCTTTTCTTGTTCTGACAAGTTTCTACGCTTATTTTTGCAACTTCTTTCAAGGTCAGTTTGCTTTTGTAGTCTGATTGAGATTTTTTTTTTTTTAGATACATTGGGTAATTTGGATTTGAACCTGAACAAAGGAAAAACCACTGTTTATTTGTGTAGATACTCGAGCTGGTTGTCAGCTGGATTGAGTGCTCGCAAAGCTGGTAACGCGCCTGCCAATTCTGGATCTGAATGGGCTATATCTGCTTCCCCCGATGATTTTCTCTATGTATGTATCTCCAATCAGTGTATGATTCTTCTGAGCAAAATGATTTTCTAAGGTTTTAGTTCAGTTTGCTTCCTTTCCTGTAGGCTACGATGCCTTTTCTTGCCTTCCCAGTAAGGATGAATACCTATCCCCGGGCAAAATATTGTTTTTAGTAGAGTATTTTATATGACTTATAAGTGTGCTTAGATGACACCCCAACTGAAATGTAAAAAGGTCTCTTATGTGATTATCATTGCTATCCTTTTTTTCCTTGTAAAATACAATAGAGCTTCAGGGGTATCTGGGCTGCTATATATGCCACATTTGGAAGACCTTAGGCTTTCTTGTACTTGTGTGAATACTTGATCTCCCAACTGCCGAGGAAACATGTTTTTGGGGGAGTGTGTATTCGTTGTATCAAAGTAACAAAGACCTGGGATACTCAATCAGTTCACGAAACAACAAATAGTAGAACATTACTTGATACCAACGCTCACAGCAACCCTTATCTACTCAGCTCACAATAAATCACAAATTCCAAGCCTGTGTTTACAATTCATAGGGTGTGTGACTTGAACAAAATGTGAAATACTAAGGAAAGAAAGGAGAAAGGAAAGAGAAAGGCGAATGAGAATTTTGCTTCTTGGATAAAAGAAGGTTGCCTGAGGGAAATCAGTTTGGTAAAGACATGACACTGATCGTTTACATTCATCTGGAAGTGCTGGAGGTATATCGAATTATATGAAGCAAACTGGATCAGAATGCAAAAACATATTCATTATTGTCCGGAGCGTTGCTGGAGTTGCTCTTAGGTTTCTGGACTTATGTGTGTAATCTTTGCTGTCGTATAACTGGAGCTATGCATCCATTCCTTGATTTCTGTATTTGTTGCTTAACAAGTCTCTCTGGTATCTTCAAATTGCACTTCTCTTTACTGTCTGCTTCTCTTCTGGGTGATTTCATCTCTCTCCCTTGTTATATTCACAGATACAGTTATGCAAGTTCTTATTTAAGATATAGAAGTTTTAAAGGTGGTTGTTATCTTTCCTGCATATGAATGTTTGAAAATGCTCAGGAAGAATTAAGCTCCACAGAGTAAAGCATATTGTCCCCCCCCCCCCAATGCTTATATGTTTTTTAGTTATCTTATGCAATTGGCTGTTACCATTTTCTTAGAATTTGTAAAATTGGAGCTTCAAGTTTTGTAGTCAGTTCAGCATGTTGATTTACTGTTGGCTATAGTATATTGCGTCTTTTCATATTTAATAAGCTAAGCTTGAGTTCCAGAAATTGGAATCTCTTGTGACATTGGCATTACCTGCTAGTTGTTTACCCGCTGGTTTCAATCGATACATATGCTTTATGCCTTCATTTTGGCTGTAGTTGTGCATCCCCATTTGATGACAAGATTGTTGAGTGAGTCTCTGCATCTTATAATTATAAGATGATAAGTATAGTTTGTTCAAAACAATTTACAACTGTTGAATTATGTCTAACTATAGAACTTCTGTTTCTCATGTTAAATGCAGTAGATGGGTTGCATCCCAGCTTTCTTTTTTCCACTCTTTTATTTCTGGATGTTGGATTTTTAAGTTTCAAAATATTGAATGATTTTTGCCTGGGTATGGTTTTCTTGTTTCATCATCCACTCTACTGAACACCTGAAATATAGATGCATGGTAATGGCATCTGTTGCATTTAATTTTGTGAATTCTTGTAAGAGGAGAGGAGCATTAGGAAGTCTTACAACATCCAAAAGATAACTGGGGTTAAATTTTTCTAATTAAAGTTTTATTGCAGATAATTCATGATTTAAATTTTCTCATGGAGGAAGTTTGTGGAGATTACCTTGGCCATGTACTTGGGCTTCTCAAGTCATGTCCTTCTGAAGTGCTTGATCTTGTGAAGCAGAGTATTTTACAGGGTGCTGAGACCCTTAAAGTTATTCAGCCTATTGTAATTAATTCAATTGTAGAAACTCTTGTTGAGAAGTCTGTGGAGGTTAGTACATCCTCAAATTTCATCGTCAATTTTATTTTTCAATGAAAGAAGCCTAATAAATGTAAAAAAGAAACTTATATTAGCTTTGATTTGCGTACTCATTTTGTAATTCCAATTGTTATATTGTTGACCTGAGATAAATAATTCACTTCAACAAAAAATTCCTGATATAAGTGAGAACATCTTGTGTAGGATCTGCGACAACTCAAAGGCATAACTGCAACTTTCAGGATGACCAACAAACCTCTTCCCGTTCGGCATTCTCCTTATGTATCTGGAGTATTGCGTCCTCTAAAGGTACATAATTTCTTCGACTTCACATGCTTACATCGTAGCCAACATGAACTTTTAGTGACTATTAATTGTTAAACAATCTACACAATTATGTCTATTAAATTTTTTGTTACTTCAATTTAAATTTAAGATCTTTGTGAATCATTTAGGCATCTAATTTGTTGAAAAGTATGTTAAGTATTTATACTTTTTTTTTTTTTTTTTTTTTTTTTTTTTTTTTTTGTAGAGTTCTATCAATCATAAATCTCTTTGCTGCTTCTCATTTGCCTTGCCCCTGCTTTTGTTATTACTCTCACAGTCATTCTTTGCACAAACATGTTTAGGCGGAATAGGTCCTTAACTTTGAGGTTCACAATGCAGACTAAGGAATGCAAGCACCCTTCGGGAGCACTATCATCTGAGCAAATGACAACAATTAACATCCTATTTATGTTGTTTCTGGTTTGAGTCTAGAACATATCGTTTCTGCAGCTTCTGTTGTTGCAACAATTACCTCTGTCCAAAAGCAACTCTCTTTCCAGCCTTCAATTAGCAATCCATATTTATATTGTTTCTGGTTTGAGTCTAGAACATATCATTCTGGAGCTTCTGCCGTTGCAACATTTACCTCTGTCCAAAAGTAACTCTCTTTCCAGACTTCAATGTCTCCCACCAAAGAGGACTGTAAATGGTGGTACTAACTTTTCAGTCTTCCAATCAAGTGTCAATGCTATTTAACTTGTCTCCTCGCCTCTTGAAGCAATATGCAGCTTATAATCTCTGTTACATGGGCATTAGTCCTTTGAAGGTACAAGAATATAGGGTTCCAAGACCTTTACTATCCAATTCTCAGGCTTTCTCTGGGTCTTTCGGGAGAAATATTTTGTGTTCCTTTATTTCTTGCTCACACGCTCCTGTGCACCCACTCAGACTTGAGTAATCTACTGTACTACTATCCATTTCAGCATGCGTGCTGCGACTGTTGGTTGCTAATTTTCAAATTCCTTATCGTAAGAGGTGGATTGGTGGGAACACTCTTGTGAAGTAATTGATTTCAAATCTATTTACTTCCTTCGTCCCAAAAAGAGTCACGCTTCTAAAACTTTTGGTTTCTAAAAAAATTATCCTATTTGGAAAGTCAAAGTTATCTCTTGAAATTTGAATTATACCTTTATGACAAAGATGTTATTTGAGTTATTTGACTCAAATGTTATTGAGAAAAGCCAAAGTTACAAATAAATGAAGGGGCCTGGGGGAAAATTGATGGTTTGTAACAAATTGTACCTAAAAAGTTGTACGTTGTAAAAATGACTATTTTTTTGGGACGGTAGGAGTATATTATTTATATTTTTGTTTCTTTACGTGACCTAGGAGAACACAGATTTGAAAGAAAATATCACTACAACTGCCCACTTTTTGCAGGTTTTTCTGGAAGGAGACCGAGCTGCTACATACCTAACGGCAGAACTCAGGAATGAACTCTTACAGGGTGCTGCTTTTGAGATTACTCGCCGATATTATGAATTAGCTTCCGACCTCGTCAGTGTGGTATGTCAACTATTCGAAGAGTTTTTTTTTTTTTTTAACTGGATCATTTTGATAATTTGAAGCTCTTCCTGTTCTTGGCTTTATTTGTGCCAATAATATTTTACTTGTGGGATCTGATAACCCATCTTTTGAGTTTTTTAATTGCAATATGCAGTTTCTGCCTCAGAGTTGGTTCATGCTTTTAGGGATTCTGTTCTTATATATCCCGTAGTATCATAGTAGCTGTATTCTGATGCTTCTTGATTCTTTTCTGGAATTTATAACTGAGGATGTGATTAATGATGGTATAGATACACCATTTATTTCATCAAAATGGGTATGAATTTTCACTGTTATGATGTGGTGGAATAATATGAAAAAAAGGAGTAGATCTATCAATTTATATAAATGGCTGGAACAATTATTTTTAAACTACTAAATGTGTGTATGAATTTCTATCATGGCTTTTAGTAATACCAGTTTTAGAGATGACAAAACACAAGATTCATACTCAGGATTTTGGGAGATGGGTCAAAAAAGCCCATAATGCTAACAACAATGTTTAGATAAAAACCATTAAAGTAAATTTTTTTTTTTTTAATATATAGATTTGGGGAAAAAGAGTCTAATATGCCCCTATTGTTTACGCTGTGATGCAGATAAGCCACTAAAGTATTTTTATGTACAAACATGGAATTAATGTTGGTCAACACTCAAATCAATAGCCTTCTCGCTCTATCCATATCTAATTTGTAAATGTTTTTACTTGTTTGGTTTTGGATTTGACATTATGGAAGATGCATTTGCAGTACCATCAACACAATAAACTGAAATTAATAGGGATTTATTTAGGCTTCTATTAGTGAATTTGACTATATAAAATTAAGGCATAAATTCATCATAAAGTGAAGGGCATGGATGCGAGACCTATTTGTACTCCATACTTTAATGACTTTTATGCACCCTAAATAAAAAAAGAACACTCAATACACACACATTCTTTTGTGGCTTATATGTGCATCTAAACATTATGAATATTTTTTTATCCTTATGCCAAGGAATTTTGATCTTACTAAATTTTAGCTTTAACGGTCTCGGTTTCTATAATCTTTCACGCAATCATGCGTGGGTAAGTTGAGATATTCTTATTATGCTTGCAGTAGCTCTAGCTTTCAATTGAAATAGATTTCAAGTTGGTGTTGTAGAAGTCACCCCTCCCACACCTCCACCTCTACTTTTTTCACCAATCGACCTCTCTTAATCACCATGCACCTGACCCTTTGTACCCTATAACAACATTGTGTAAATCTTGTTCAAACAAGGCTTGTGTATCTCTTTTATTTCTGAAAGAACATTGCCAACCTGACACTTGTTGACAGGCCCGGAGAACTGAGTCCTCGCTTCAGAAAATACGTTTAGGTGCACAAAGGAGAGCTGGAGCAAGTTCAGATGTCTCGGACAATAACATATCCGATACTGACAAGATCTGCATGCAGTTATTTCTTGACATTCAGGTAATAACGCTTATCCAACCATAGTGACGATTATTGAATCTGGGTCTTTCTTGGCTCACTCTACGGACATTTGTTTGATCTTTTAGGAGTATGGGCGTAACCTTGCTTCCCTTGGTGTTGATGCTGCTACCATTCCGTCGTACCGTTCCTTATGGCAGTGTGTTGCCCCTTCAGAGAAACAGAACGCTATAAGCTTCTAGATGTGAAAGGGTGATGTAGAGATGAAGAGGAAATCATTAATGAAAACGGCGTAGGTAAAAATATAATACGTCAAATGTGAGAGGTCTGTTCTTGTGATAAATTATCATTTCCTGGAATGTATTTGTATTCATTTTTGCCAGTGACTTGTAATGGGACGTTTTCAACCTACATAGGTTCAACTGTATGTGTGCATTCATTCATTAATTTTTGGAGATCCATGAAAAGACCATTGTATCCCCCAATATTCCCAGGACAACAGATGGAATAGAGGTTACAGGTTGAGCTGAGTGGTCAAAGGATTTTGGGGTTAAAGTATTCATTAGAATTATCAACGCCCCAAATTCTGAGGCTCAGAACTTGAAATTCCAAAAATTCCTAAATAATCTGCGTAAAGGTTTTGGGTTTCTTTTTTGTTGATAATTATTTCCCTTACATTACTCCATCAAACATTATTATTACAAAAATAAAGTACGAAGATCAATTGATAGATTACAAATGGTTTTTCCCATCTGCTTACGGCATAAAAATTAGAAAATTGAATGAGATTTAATTATACATGAAAATTAGAAAATTGAAAGAGATGAATTATAAACGAAAAGGAGAATTTTCGAAAGTATAATTTATTCATTAGTATAAAATTGTGAGAAAGTGTCAAAATTATAGAGCTAACTAGTATTTGTTGGTATAATTTTTAATCTTATGAGGAAGTAACGCAATTCAAATAATCTTTTTCTATGTTAATTTAAATTTTAAAACACTGAATTATTGTAATATAAGAGGGGGGGAAACAATTTTGGGCCCACCAGAATTGTCTTTGGTTTTGAACCTGATGTTCGAAAATATTACCCAATTAATCAAAATCAATCCCGTCCTATTAACAAGATCATGGAATATTCCGTGAACAATAAACTAATTATTTGAAAAATAAAATGAATTCACAGATTATCAAAAAATGTAATTAAAAAAAACAGAATTAGAAAATTATAATATATATATATAATATAATAAAATTTAGGAAAAATAAACATAGATAAAAGTATAATAAATTATAAAATAAGGATAAAGTTGAAAAAAGAAATAGAAAAATAGAAAATTGTAGAAAATACAAAATACAAAAAATCTAAATAAAAAAATATAAAACTTGGAAAAAAATTATAAAGATATAATAAAAAGTTAGAAAAATATGAAAATGGGAATATAAAAAGTATATATATATAAATCTATAAATATATGAAGATATAAAAGTATTAAACAAATTAATAGAAACAAAAAAATATGAATAAATATAATAGAATAAAAAAAATTGTGAAGATGGAAAATATAAAATAATATATATATATATAAATTAGAAATTTATTTAAAAAATATATAATAACATCTATGTACAAAATAAAACACTAGAAATTTCAGAAAAACTAAGAAAAAATAAATTTTATGGAGAAAATATAGACTTGTTATAGCCATGGGCGAATTATTCCCATTTATCTTCATGCAAGAGTTTCTTGGGTGGAAGGACAAAGGTAAATTTGAGGGTAAATTAGCAATTTTCCAGTTAATCTCAGCTAGAAAATAAGGCAGGATATTTAATCCAACTTATAAATTTGATCAATTATCAAATGTGCATATTGGCGACTTTTCTTTTAATGGACAACACTGATACTCCATTCTTTAAGAAAACATTAGATGTGGTGGGATAGTTATTCTATCAAGACTTTATCATGCGTAACAAACGAGTTCCTAGTATAAATAAGTGTTTTTAATATTGTTTATGGTGGTTGATTTTTTATATGAAATAGAAAAATGAGTTTTATTTTTATTTTATATCTCTTTTCAGTATTTTTATAATCATCAAATTTTAACATTGCATATTAGTATCCTTGTGTCCTTTTAAGATATTCTTATAATCAACGAATTTTGTCACTGTTATTATTATTGTTCATGTCATACTTCTATCTGTATCAAACTATCACATGTTGGTAATATTTCACTCACAAATTTAAACTGGCCAAAGAAGTTGTGTATTGTCATTGGAGGAGCACAAAGGCTTCGCTATAAACCTCTATCATGATATAAAAAAAAAATTGTTTAGAACCTATTTTAATATAAATTATAGTTTGGTATCCATTTTGATATAACAGGTATACTCTGATGGGAGACGAAAATTGAAGCAATGGGAGACGAAAGTAGTCCATCAATGGAGATAGAGAAGGAAAATAAGATCACATGAAAATTAAAAATACTTGATGTCCCCAATTAAGATCAATTATTATAGATAATACCATAATACATACCCATCTTCTGTTCCAACATCATTACACATAGATTAGAATAGAAGGTGAAATATTCTTGCAATAAAGGAACCCAACTCTTCTAAACTTATTTGCAAAACAATTCCTCCCAAATGGAAATATTCATTCCCACGCTACTTGTTGCATCATCTACTAACGGTAAACTGAGGACACCAACACACGTTTTTCCTTATATCATCACCATTTCTGCTGATAAATCAAAACCATACTCCAATAATGCATGGATTATTGCAATGTAGTGTATAACAGAAAAAAGAACAAAAAAAATTCCTCAAAAAAAGTGCATATCACCTGGGGAAAAACCCCTCATCATCTGTTCATGACGTAACATGAATTGTTGTTCTTCAATCGATCAGGGGTCAAGGACATGAATGAACAAATCAAGATTGCTTCAACTAATTCGCAACTACACATTCTATATTCATAGAGCAATTTTTACAGAACATGCTAGGCTACAAAAATTCTTTCTTTTTACATATCTGTCCTGTCTATACTTATAACAGGTCGAAAGAACATAAACTTCATGCCCAAATATAATGTAAGTTCTTGAAATGAGATTTTTGATACCAATCGAATTGGGCATTCATGATGTTATCCAGCCCTCCACTTTCATCTTCAGTGGTTCCCAAAGCAAGCTGTGTTTTCCATCCCGATGAATTGCATTTTCAGTTATTTGGACACAACAGTGGATTCCAAGCTCGATAAAATCTTGTTCACATCCTCAAAATATGGCCAGCTCTTTTGGGCTTTTGCATCACTCTTAATTTCCTGTTCAAAATAGAAACAGGAATTGAATTTAGGTATGTAAATCTATGTGCATATGCACATAAACATAAACATGCATGTGTATCATTACTGAGAAAAACGAAATGATTTAGTATGTCCGGCACATAAAGCTTATAGCAAGTACACTGACAAATACTGTTTATTTATTTATTCCTTTTTAAGTTTAAGAAAAATAGATATATTTAACACTTGATGCCATTGATACTTCTCTATTATAGATGGATAATGAAACTAACCTCATATTTCTGAACTAGGGATGTCCAAAGAGATTTACATTGTCCAGGACTTCTACTAATTCCATCTGCCAATAAACTCGATGATATCTCCTCCCAGAGAGCCATCCGCCCTTTAAGAACTTGGAATCTACTATGGAGTTCCCCACGCAGTGTAATCAACTTCTTGATCTCTTCAGGTTTCCATTTGTTCCTTTTTGCAGTCTTGGGAGATTTTAGAGGAGATTTTGGCAGGTCAGACTCTACTTCACTGCTTTCTTCATTGGCCTTTTCTTTGTGTTTTGTTTCTGGAAGCAAATCACTGCTACCTTCTGATTGATTGGGCGTCATTGAGGATACAAATGACTTCCAAAAATCATCTGATTCATCAGCATTTTGCGCTTTCTCTGGAAATTTGGAATTTGATATAACTTCATTTTGAACAATCTCTTCATAATCTTGATCTGCATCAAGATCAGAAAGAAAGGAGCAGTTTGGTAAAATGAAATTGGTAAATCATGGAAAATTAAAGATGCTATGCAAACGCTAATTATAAATATTTACCTCGGGACTTTCACAATGACAGGACATAACAGGTATGTGTTCATTGAATAAAACCAATGCAAGTCATTCACAACAAAATGTTTTCTATCACTAATTTTGAGTTGTCCTGCATGCTTTCTGTTTTAATTTTTCCATGAAGATCGGTCCTAGGATATTGTTCACTTATTTAATGAGCTATCGAAAGATTGACATGGTAATGGCAGAACACATGCCCAACTGAGATTATAGTGCAGCATTGTGATACTGAAGGTATGATAAATGCGTCATGAACAAAAATATAGTGCAAATGCAGCCCTCTGAGGTCTAAAACTAAAGTTGAAGAGACGAACCAGGCAATTAGGAATTCAAATTTCTGAGTTCTAGACTCACTGTGGGCATAAAAATAAGATAAAAACACAGAAACGTTTAATTTTCAGTACATAAAGTATACGTTTCTATCTTATTAAAGCACCTTCTAATTCTTGTCCTGAGGCACTTTGGGCAAGTGCAAGACTATTGCCAACTTCCTCATGTACAGCTATTGGTTGCCTCTTCTTTTCCTGTCCATCAACTGCTTTCCTCAATGCTGAGAACTCAGAACTAATATGTGACTTTCCAGATAGTTTCCCATTGATCTCATCAGCAAGCACAGCCGCCGGATTTTCAAGAGCAACGGCTATGACTTCAGGTCTTTTGCTACTGTACTTTCTTACCATTTTTCTTAAAACTTCAGCCACGGTTCTTTCCATGTGGGCCAGAGGGCAATTTACAGGACAGCTCGACAGAGCAGCATGTGCAGCCTTATGAAGTGCATCCAAAAGTTTTCCTTTATCAAGCCATAAGCATCGTGTAGTAATTCTTATTTTACCTTTTATAGCCTTCTCTACTGAACTATCCGCACCTTGAGGGCGCAAAATTTCCATGCTGCATGAGGGGTGAGCTTGTAATTTTTCAGTAGCAAAGTCAAGAAAGCAATATGTTTAGGGATTCTTGATGACTTACCTAACAACTATAATACCATCCGATGCAATTCTCATTCTCTCATCGATACATAGTTCAGTTGCTGTGCCAAATGCTTTGTCACCATCACTGTACATCAACTGAGAACAGGATATCTTTTTAGTTACACTTAGCACTACAGTGGTATGCATGAGCCCTTATGTGGGCCTTATGAGAGTGAGAGAGGATGAATAGGGAAACAACCTGCAGGTTCTCTTTACCAAGAGAAATGAATCCATTCGATAGAACTCTTCTGTTTCTTAAATGCGACACCCCTAGCATCTCCCCATTCTTTATAACCTGAGATCAAGAAGCAAGTTAGATATTTGATGTTAGAAATGGGTAGTTCTGCCTCCATGCTAATCCTTCCAAAATATCTTGAAAATGAATAAAAGGAGAATAGAATCATACAGAAATCAGCATGCTTCATGTAAAATACAAATGTATGAAGTGAACAATGAGGATGTATCAAAATCATAAGAATGCATAAAAATGAGATAGAAATAGGTCTCACCAGATAGAAGACACGAGAGAATAAAATGAACTGAAATTAAATACTCACTGTAGTATGATGAATGCCGGTTGACCTTCCCAGCAACTCGTGCTCTTTCAAGAATAAGAGTTCTCCATGAATGGGTAAGAAGTGTTGTGGTTTAACAATTTTGAGGACTTCATCCTTCGAAAAAGAATAATGTGAAATTGCATTAAATAATTCAATAAAGTAGCTACTGGGAAATGCTCTGCATTATTAATAAATCAAGTGACGAAATAGTAGTATCAGAAAATGCCAGAGAAACTAGCAGGGTATCTACCCTAAAGTTGCTCTGATTCTCCGTATCGAAAAAAAAAAGATGCATCTTGCTCTTAATACCTACTCAGAAATGCAGTTATAGCAACAATGTTGTAAAAGGAGCTTAGGCGCCGGATACAGGTGTAGCACCTAGGTAAGGCAAGGCAGAGACTTTGACAACACTATATCCCCCCCCCCCCCCCCCCCCCCCCCCCCCCCCCCGCAAACAAAAGAAAGGGAAAAAGAGTAAAAAGAATCATAAACTCTTTGGTATTCACATAAAGGAAAAAGGTACATAAAATCCACATATAAGATAAAAACATGATAAAAAGATTCACTACTTTACACCCAGCATGTGCTTGATTAGAAGAGAACTGGTTGAAACAATCAGTACAACAAGCAAAATGAAACATCAATGTATATGCTGTCCACAAAATATTAGTGCAACTGAAACCCATTAAATGATTGCTTCTAAATTGCTTCTAAATTTGGAAGAGCAATAAAACAGAAACCATTTGTACATCACCATTGCATGTTCTAGCACTTTCACAAGAATCAAATATCTTACCAATTCTTCACGATGGGCATGGCCAGATGTATGCAGCAGTTCATTCTTCCCCATAACAATTGTTGGTCCAATTTCCGATAGACGGTTTAACATTTTCATGACTCTCGTCTCATTACCTGGGATGACCTATAATGTAGAGTTTATAAGCAATTGAATGTCTCTGTGAGAACTGCTACAAACAAAGAATTATGGACATGCAATCAGATACTACAAATTTTGAGAACCCATGTATTAACCAAAAATTGGCATCGGGAATTTACAAAAACAGTCCACATGAGTTTTATTTAATTTATTTGGAACACTGATGAGAAAGGGTTGAATTCAATTAACAGGAAATGAGATACTTTGGAAACACAAATACCATTAATAAACATAGATTACGTATATGTGCAAATAAAATATCCAGGAAACATAGACTTAAACTCATTTCCTGATTCCAGCTTCTAGGGGTCTTCATTGGATGGGAGATAAAAAGCTTGTAATTAAGGAAGCAGTATAAAACTGCAGATTAGGCTACTCACTGATGCAACTAGACATTTAAAGACACCGTATTCAGTTACATAGAAAACAAAATGACCTCTTGCACAGCAACTTGCTTAACATCACAATTTAGCACAACATTCACCAGCTAGGCAAAACATAATCCAGTTCTTTGAAACCAAATTACTTCAGTTACACGATCTTGCAGCATTAAAGGTATTGCAGTACTGGAAGGTTCAGTTCTCCATTTTTCAATTTTATTTGAATATTGCCTTGACCCACGAACATATTGGTTGTCTTGTTTACAATTTCTCATCCATGGTGGTTCAGGAGAATTCCTTTCCCCAGAGCCACAATTCTTTGGGTCCAGACCATGGGTCCTTTCCCCCAGATTGCTTAGATTTAAAATTATAGTTCCCAGTCAAAAAATACAGTTATCACCTTTGCATTCACACAAAAATATATTTATTGATTCGTGTAACCATAACAAAAAGCTATCAGATTTCTTGATCAAACAGCTTCTCTGACTAAAGATGTGCCTAAGTAGACATTAAATGTTCTAACTTTCAAGTAAAGCAATATCATTCAGATACACACAAGATAGTTATAGAATGATTGCAAGTCTCACAAAGTCAAGAAATGCAAAAGTTGGCATTTTCTTACAATCCAATGTGTAAATTCAATATTTACAAAATAGTTTCACTAGCCCTGATATGTCATCATATGTCGAATATATATCTTTTGAGTATGTCAATATGCTCTGAAGTACTTTCATATCTACTATCTGAAATAGGTGTTAAAACTGTGAGTAAATTACTGTGTGATAATAGCTTCTAGCATGGTTACTCCTACATCTCTTAAATAATGAGTTGTTTTCATGGAAAATTTTTGATGATAAGTATCATTAACATTTTTGAACTTAGAAATTGTGAAAACTCGTCCGCATATGTTCTATTGAGTCGTACACTAGCACCTACAGCTGTTGAGGTAAAGAGTTGTTTTTGAACATTAGCATGACGGTATATGATATCAGAAATCACAGTGAACTTAGACATTATATGCAATAACAGTCACATGGAGTATATCAGATCACATTCTCCATTTGATCTGAGTGACATTTAAACATGGTTTCGAACAAGAATGAATTAGACATAAATATAGAAATTATTAAAATCTGAAAGAATGATATTGAAGCTTGAAATTCAGCTTGATATCACGATATTCTGCTGAAGTTGTTAAAACATAGTTTCAGCCAAGTGAGGCCAACCAAAGCTCGAGTATCTTGCTCTTGCAAGAGCATTAGTTTGCAGTAGGTAAGTTTTTTTAGCTAGTGTAACAAATATGTTTCAATGACCAAGGTACCATAACACTTAATGGTGAAATCTGAAGAACTGAACTTTTACCATTAGGAAGTTGGTCAAAGTTAAATTGACTAGAAGATTCATACCTTTGCAGAATATAAGATCAAATCTTCTTTGTTCAACTTGAGGGAATGGCTACTTCCAAGCGATGCAAGATTCAGTGCAGCACGTGGTTCTGCCTGACAGAGTAGAAGAGTACATTACATGCCAATTAACATCATAACAAGCATTAGTGGAGACAGCTAAATCAACCTACTTGAGAACCAGTGGTGACAATTAGCAAGTCTTTCGGGGCATAAGCATCAATATCTTCCACTTTCACCTGTACACCATAGCTATATCAGGAAGTATTGAGACAAAAGTACAATACGACAAGAAACAAGTGCAGAATATGGAGAGATATAAAAGGACTATTCAATTGGCAACCTCCCTATGATAAATTATTCAGTCAAACGCAAGGCTATTACATATCAGTTTGTCATCCGAATATACAAGATACAAGAGTAGAATGTCGCAGCTATTTTCTAATAGTTAGCTTTATACAAATATAATTTATATAAGAAGTGTTTGTGAACTATTTATAGAAGGCTTATGTGTATATGCAGCGATATTTTCTATAGGCAAGCCATATTTTAAAGAAGGCTCTTGCACCTGTCCAAAAGTGGCAGGAGTTGATATTTAAAATTTGATCTATTGATTAAGCAGGTTAATGCACACATGGTTCAACCCACCCCATGTGAATCATAACTTTATATAATAGATGTTGAATGATTAGCATATATAGAATAATAATCATGATACTGTTCATAGTTAACAAGAGCATGTTCGCCCAAAAACGTGGTTCTAATGTAGAAAGATAAATATTTGGATGAGTTCTAATTAAAAACCTAATTTCAATTGAAATACAAAACAAGATTGTTTGAAGCCATTACCAGAGTTGATGGATCAATGGGTGCCTTTCCATCTTTCCATGCAGCATCGAGGTAAGTCCTCAAGGACATCCCAACAAATACCTAGATACAAATGGCCATGTCATCTCTCTCTAAAATTTCAGTCATAGACTTCAGAAGGGAAGACAGAGAAAAGATATACAGCATACCAACTTCCGTCCAGTCAAATCAGCTGCAGCTTTTACACTACCAAGCCGGTGAATATTTGAAGCAAATTGAGTGGTGATAACCCTTCCTTTGGCAGCTGAAATATGCCTCAATAATGAATCTGCCACAACTCTCTCACTCATCGTTCTTCCTGGTGAAAGTACATTTGTTGAATCACTCATCATCTACAAAGCAAGACAACAGAGTAAGGATTGCATTTTGTGCCTCTTCTTTGCTAAGTAATTCAAATATATAGAGTACACGACAGTATCATAATAATCATATAATAGTTAAAAAAGAATCTAAAAACTTAATTAAAAAAACTAAAATTGGAGATAAAACTTGTTGGGTATTCCAAGGTTTGTGGAATGGTCCACAACTATC
The DNA here is from genome assembly GCA_028749325.2 of Caryopteris x clandonensis. Lineage (NCBI taxonomy): Eukaryota > Viridiplantae > Streptophyta > Magnoliopsida > Lamiales > Lamiaceae > Caryopteris > Caryopteris x clandonensis. Next base: position 5,758,852 of record JAPYKT020000003.1, on the reverse strand, counting down.
AATACAAAAAAGAACAGCTGGTATGACACAGCTGCTCTACTATCTGGCTTGCCTCCTCTATTGCAACTAGATCTATCTAAACAGAAAATTAAGGTCATATCCCAGCTTTAGGTGAACTCCAGGAAAATCATCCGGTCATTTAATTAATAAAACATTTCAATACTGATTTTTTTTTTTTTTTTTTTTTTTTTTTTTTTTTGGAGGCTTATGATGCTTTTGATACTTACTGGAACAAGTCTGAAATCTTTTTTCTCATAGTGCATGGTGTCTATTTATTGATTAATAGAGCCCTTGAGGAAGCTTTAGAATGAAGGTTTTAAAGCATAATGGTTAATACTTGAAATTATTATCATCCAATAGCTCATGAATTATTATAAGCTCAGGGAGCATATAATATTCAGGCTTCTCCTTTAAGCTTTAATCATTTAAGAAAAAATCCTCATAATACAGTGCAAGTGTGATCAACTGACACCCATTTCGCACTTAAATGGATTCATATGTGATACACAGGGGAAATGGTTGGAATTAAAAGTATAAAATTAATCAATCACCCTTTGTTGCATTGAAGATAACCAAGATTTCCTTCAAAACAAGGCCAACATAATGTAACACCCTGAAGTCCCAAAATACTCCTATTAATCATAAATAATATGTAAATATCTAATAAAAGGCCCTACAACCTCCAATTCCTTGTCTCTACTAGACACAAGAAATATACTTGATGAGCCCGCCGCTGTACAACCTTAAGATAGAATTAATATTGTTTTTCTTTTTGTGAAACTCCAATGCTGCAGATTCATGTATGAACAGCCCCTGTTCTGGGTTATGCTGACTATCACACCCAATAAGTAATGATTTTGTAGCGAGAGAGCACCAGCCAACCAATATATTTCCTAAATTCACTACCTTCTGACTTGATAAATGCCTAAGCACATATTTATATCTGTTATTTATTTGTATCTAAAAGTGTATCCCACAACTTCCCAGTAAAACAATATTTTTCACAACAAAAGAGTATATATATCATTACCCGTTCAATTGATACAAAAAATATGTTAACTGTGCATTAAAGATTTGTTATTAATCAAGGAGTTGACAGAGAGATAATATTGCTCACCAAAGTCACCCCTTCTTTTGCAAGTTCTTCTAGAGCCACACGGTCAAATACTTGCCCATCCAATGGTGACTCATCTATCTGAAATTATCTGTTAATATCAAAAATAGAAACTAAAAGAAAAAACTAGATGTTCACAAAAGCCAAAAGGAGGAAAAAGATAAAAACATTCATAAAGAGATTACCTTCCAATCTCCTGTATGAAGAATAGTACCATCAGCACAACGGAAAACCAACCCAGAACAATCTGGAATAGAATGTGTAACCCTGATCGGTTCAACTTCAAAAGGCCCAGCAACAAATCTCTTCTGAATCTTAAATACCTTGAGTCTAGATGGGACAAAGATCCCAAACTCCTTTAAACGCTTTTTAATAAGCTGTTTAACAAGAAAATAAACATAACTCATGGGCATCTAAGTAATGTGTGCAATTTTTTTAATTATTATTATCATTATTATTGTTGTTCTTGTTCTTGTTCTTGTTCTTGGTGTTATTATTATTTTTTTAATGATTTGCAACATTTAATTTTTGTCCTAACCTATTCCGAATGTGGCAAAGCATAATTTTTAAAAATGTTTGCTGCAACCACACAGTATAAGTTTCTGCATTTAATGGGCCCACCTTTCAAAAAGTACTTCAATCATAGTTAAACTGTTTGATTAATAAGAATGAAAGGACTACTTCAAGATTATAGCATACTCAGTACTTCTCCAATCATGTTGACATTGATTGAATTGGATATGAATAATTCATAATATAATTATCACGAACCTCCATTGTGAAGGATGAAGCAAATATTGGCGTGTTAGCATCCAGAGCTGGAATAACCTGATCAAGTAGGCATAACCAATGACACATGAATCCATAATTCAACACAAAATCAATTTAGTAATGAACTTTAGCCAGCATAAAAACAAGTATAAAGATACATAAAGTAGGCATAACCTTAGGGTTATGATCAAAGCAAAGCAATTGCCAAAACAACACATAAAGATACCTAAATCTCAGTGGCAGAGTATCCATATGGAGTGCCACCATATGTTTAATCTTAGTTTCATCCATTTAAATTTGCCTAAGAAAAATGTTTATAAATGAACCTTTTCCTAGTTATGAAATGCACTTCAATGTATTGTGAACGAGCATAATTAGCAAGGCCATCATCAATGCAAAAGGTCATATTCAGAATGCAACAAATATACATCATTTCAAGAAGTTACAGTCATGTATAGACTTAGATAAAAAATAAAAAAAATAAAAAATAAAAAATAAAAAGAAAGGGCAGGCTACCATTTTCTAGAGAACTAGGCCAATTCAAGGATGAACGACTAAGGCTTTCCCAGTCAAGCTAAGAATTTTCTAATTCCCTCAGATGAATTAAATTAGGTAGTAGAACTAGCAAATTTTTTCCCTACTTATCTAAAGAATCACGGAAAATCTACAGATTAAGCCTCAAAGGAAGAGATTTAGACAAAATAAATAGGAGAAAGTGAACTTATGTATTCTATGAATACCTTTAAATCAATCTTTTCTGGCATCCTTCCAATTTCCAAAAGAAAACAAATCTAATACACACCACGAAGCTAAATAGAAGAACGTGATTTGCTTAACTCAGTCCTTATGTATTTTGAATCTGTTTCTAAATGTTCTATGTAACTAACGGGCAAGTCGCCAATGTGAAATCCTGAACTAGATAGAATATAAATTGACTCCTATCCCAATAGAGGAGGACTAAGTGGCATGGATGGAGAGGAGAATGTAAGAAAACACTATTAGGAAGTCTACCTGGCTTTGTTTCACTGGGTATTTAATACTCTTCTCATTATTTTACAGATGAACCATGCACTGCATCATAAATTTGCAACAATCTACCATAACATTTTGAGTAATATGTTCCAAGAAGTAGAATTAGAAACTTTACCCAAGGCAACGCACCAATGTGGTCTTCATGCCCGTGAGTAATAACAACAGCTTCAATTTTGTGGCTCCATTTTTTAATAAAAGTAGTATCAGGTATGATCTTCTGGATACCAAGGTCGTCGTAGCTGAAAAGCATATTCAGAGAATTATTCAATGATCAATAAGAAAGGATAATAGAATTAATTCAAAAATAAATAAATAAAAAGGAAAAAAATTAACGAATAAAGAAAGAAATTTTGGTCTATCTAGAAGCACAAATAAATTCTGGTAGTTGGTCAAGTTTTTGGTTGTTGCTGATGAAATAAAAGTTTCAGCTTTTGACAAGACTTGCTGGACCAGCATAAGGAATTTTCCTTTGCCAGTTTTCACAAAATATAACAGCAAAATCTTAACCGCCCATTGAGCACAACCATGCCTATCACAAAGAAAAATAAATAAATAAAACTAGAAGTACTTCCTCACAGAGCAAGCACCCAGCCTCCAGCAATCCTTTATAGTTAAAAATTTTAAACAATTCAATACTCTCTCTTCATTAAGACTTACTCTGGGAACATTATTCCAGCATCAATCAAAATATATCGATCATAATTCCCTAACAGCATGCAATTCATCCCGATTTCCCCTAAGCCACCAATTGGTAGTACACGTAAAGGTGGTCCATCAGAGCCTTCATAAAATTGTTCCAACTTGCGCTTAACCGAGTCCTCCAGACTCCTTCCAGTTCCTTCTCTCCTTCCAGACCTTCTACGAGGTACTTTGGAGCCACGTGTACCTTAAGATAATACCAAATACAAATTAGGCATGATTTGCTTCAAAAGTACAACTAGAAAGTGATTTGGGAAAAGTAGGTACTAATTATTTTTTTGCTCTTCATAAAGCCACAACTGAATTATCAAATTATCCATTCTATTTTATAGCAAAAATGGCAAATCCACACACACAGCACAGTGGCCCAATTTTATTCCTAAAACAGAAAGCAGGGAATCATATATACAACAGCGCAAGAAAGTTTTCAGAGAAATTATGACGTCAACTGCTACTCCATGCTAAAATATTCACTTATGCATTCCTCCGCTCCTGATAAACTACACAAAGGCACAAAGCAAAAGGAAGAACTTTTAACTATAAATTAACAGCTCATTACTGGTTGAATTGTACTAGCAATGCTGACTTACATCCTTCACAAATAAAATACGTCCATACCATCTTTATCAAACTCAAAAGGCAATAAGAAACTGAAAAGCAAATAACGCCATTGAATTTATGCAGACCTTTAACAGAAGGCGCAGATACACAGCAGGAAATAAAGCGGTTTCTGGGCTTAGGCTGACACCAGAAGAGCTTACGAGGACATACTGAAATTGCACTCAAAGCAGCCATATATAAACAAGATTACAGGAAATCTATATAATTATGGTACAGATATATGTGTGGGAAGTTGATTCTGAAAGAAAAGAAAAATGAGAGCTAAAATTCAAAACCCTGGTGGAAAATGTGCGTGTTTCATGGAAGTTGCAGGGTTTAAGAGAGCAGAGGGGGCTTGCTGGCTCTAGGCAAGGAGGGGGGGGTAAAATATCTTGCTCATCAACAAAACAAAAGAGATTAGATTTCAGGAGGGACACGGCATGTACTCATGCGACTTTAGTGTAAATGCGACTTAGAGTGAGAACGCGAGCTTACACTAGTTTTGGTTGATGTTTGGATTCTTTTTCTTTTCCTTTTTTTTGTTTATATTAACTAGTTTTTCTACCGTGTAATTTATGAATTAATTAAAATAAATAAAAATTATTTATAAAATTAATTAATTCTTATATCATTCTTCACTTAGATAAACAACAATAAATTGTTCATTAAATTACAAATATTTAAAAAACATGCAACTCAATAAAATAATAGAATAATCTTATCAGAAAATTAATTTATTTTCCTTATTTAAAAAGTCTCATTTTTCATTAAAATAAATAATTGATTAATAATGACATAATTAGTTGTACTTATGTTAGTATAGATAGATTAACTTATTGAACAAATTTAAGATTAAAGGATTAAATAAAATAAATTTATTTACTGTATTAAAAAAAGTAAACTATCTAGTAATTATAATAAAAAATTTATTTAACTCATTATATTTACAACTCAAACTCAATATAAATAGTTTAATCCATAATAAATAATTAAATATAACTTAAATTGTATAATATGATATCTCATTTTTAATATATGCAACATATGTATCAAATTAATGATTATAAAAAGATGATTATTTTAATATTTTACACGTTAGAAAAAAATTAAAAAGAAAAAAGCAATTTGTATTTTAAAATTTAAAAATTTTAAAAAATCATGAGAAGAAAAAGAAAAAAATAATAAAACAAAGCACTAGGATGCTAACAACATAACAACTTATTTGTGCACAAAGTTTATGAACAAAAGCCACGAAATATATCCAGATTCACATTCAGATGAGAAAAACAAAATTACAATTTTAATCTCCATTTTACTTTAGTGTGTATAGACTCTCATACCATTTTTTAGCTCTCAGTAAATTTTTTATGTTTTTAATTTAATATTCTCGATCAAATTAAAAAGATTAACTTTTTTTTGTTTTTTTAATATATAGGTGCACCAATCATGGAGAGCACTTTAGGCAATTTGTATGAGAAAATGGATAAAAGATTGAAATTAAAAGTGGTTAGATTTGTTTTTACTACAATTTGGTGGGCAAAAAATGTTATTATCCCTTGAAATTTGCCTAGACGTGGCACAGTTTTGCGGGTTCTGGTTCCTGTTCCATAGTTAGGAACTGGGAGTGAGACCGAACCAGCACCCACGATTTGAACCGTCATTTCCGATTTCATCCACGCCTAAAAATTGCCTTACCATGTCTTCTATTTTCCTAGATTTTAAAGCAATCCAATAATATAACAAAATATTTCATTTATTGTAATACAATGCAAGTACATTTGCAAGCAAACATGATTTACAGTTGACAAAGGTGTCAAAATCATAGAGATCAAAATTACTTTTTTAGTATCTCCAAAACCTAAGACCACATATCCAAATTCATAAAATATACATACAAAGGTGATCCAGAGAAGAAAAAAGCTACGGAGATAGTAGCGTTTTCCCAGTTCTTGGATCAACATCTGATGTTGCCTGAACTTGGGCCGCATACTGCAGGTTCCAAAGAACATCCTCGAAAGACGGACGATTTGATGACTCGGGAGAGATGCAGTTGGTCGTCAGCGATATGACTATTGACAGTGATTCTTGTGAGCAAGACGCCAGCACGGTTGGGTCTACTATTCGCCTCTGTCCCTCTTGATTGCCTAAGGAAATCTGTAAATTGCAAAGAATATTATGAGAATGAGATTGTCTGTTTCCCCTCAACTGTATATAGCGCATTCATTAGTTTATATACCATTTCATTGAGCAGAAACGACTGCTTTCTTGCGCGAAACGACGGCCCAATAAGCGACTCTAGTAGTATGAACCCAAAGCTGTAAATATCATCCTCCAGGCTCTTCATTTGCCTTCAAATATACAACAAGACTTTGAATTCATAATGTAGTAGCTAAAATAATTTTACCATAAAAGGCAAGAGAACAGCAGCGTAGTAAATTCTTACCACGATTTCAGGCCATCTTCTTCCTAGTATGCGAAAAGACCAGATTGAATAGTCAGTGTTATAAAGTTTTATAATATCTTTAACCAAAAATGTGTAAAAAATACTACATACCCTGTCTTTGTCAATCTCTTGAGCTACAACAGACAATCCGTAATCGCTCAGCTTTCCCATTCGATGATCATTCAACAAGATGTTGTTTGCCTTCAATCGATTGCTGAAAAAACCAGGAATAATTCCGGTGTGCAGAAAATGGACAGCCTTGGCAATGCCAATTAGAATGGCCAGTCTATCAGACCATTTGAGCACTTTCTCTGGATTAGTTTCTGAGAGATTAATGCGACAAGGAACCTCAATATTAGTCAAAAGGCACTTTATTCGTTTTATTTACAATTCAAATTTTGTGGTCATGAAAATCTCAGTCGCAAAAAGATGTTAATGAGATATTCAAAAGTTATTTCTAATGTGACCCTCACCAGAAAGATGAGCTCGATAATTGCCATTTGTTACATACTCGTATATAAGATAGACCTTGTTAGCACCATTTTCATCTCTAACTTCATTCTCAATGCAGTGTCCCAAAAAGCAGACCAGATGAGGATGCCGAAGCTTAGCCAACAAATCCAGTCTCAGTTTGAGATTCCGGATTGTAAATTTTCTGGATACTGTCAGGCACCGTATTGCCACCAGCGTACCATTTTCCAGTCTTCCTTTGTATATCTGAGGAGAAAAGATAGGATAGGCGAAGTTGGGACAGGGTTTTATATAAAATAAATAAATACTTAAGCCAACATCACAATAATATTCGTAAAGAGTGAACCCAGCAAGAGTCTTCATGCAGTATGAGCTTATTTATTTCTATCAGCTAATATTAATCTATTTTACCACCCTATTGTTGCTTATAAGGACCCTGCGAAGCAAATCTCGCATCATGACTTATCATCAAAATATTAGTGATAACTCTTCGACATAATCGCATGCTTACATATTATTAAAAGAAGGCAGAAAATAATGCTCGTTCCCTAAAGTAGTCGAGTTTCTTATGCATTTTTTAAAAGCAAACTGAAGCATCAAACACAGACAAGTTTGCACCTTTCCAGTTGAACCTTCACCCATCATGGTGGAATCATGAAAGTTTTTGGTAGCTGCCTTTAACTCATCCAGTGAAAACGGACGATGAGCTGGCGCACCCTGCAAGCCTAACTTTGCTGCATCAGAAATATACCCTGCACAGTAAAGAATATTGCTTCAGTTCAGAAAGGTTTATTAAGTCTAAACAACCGTAAAACCCGGGAAAGGGATTTGGATCCTCTGCTGTTGCATAAAACACAATACCAGCTGCCATGGCAGTTAGCTTAAAAACTAACAGAATTTTCAGACCACAACTGTGTTTTATGCAGAACAGAGGTTCAAGATTCTTCCGGAAAAAGGGTGATCTGAGTACACACTGGCATTCGTTAGAATCTCCGACGTGTACCCTGTGACAGAGTTATCCACCACTGCCTTCTGCAACAAGTGCTGTTCCGATGTCCCTCGAGGACAATACTGTCGGCACAATACAAGAAAGCCAATCGCCAAGACTAACACAACCACTGAAATTCCACCAATCACACCTATCAATATCCCCACACTCCTCTTTTGAGATTTCTTCTCCTCTTGGGCGAAACCTGCGCAATATGTCTCCGGATGCTGATGCTGCAGATCGATCGACAGGCAATTCCCACCAAATTTAACCACCTTATTCTTCACATTAGAGCTCAAACAGGAAGGCAATAATCCCCTCAGCCTATTATTGGAAATATCGACTAACTGAAGCCTATTACCACAACTGGAATGCACTAATAGTGATCCAGTCAGCATATTTGATGCCAAGTTCAGTGAAATAAGGTTTGGCAACCCCAAAACTTGGGCCGGGCCTGTCTCCGTCAGCGCATTGAGAGACAGGTCAAGCTGCTGAAGTTGATTCAGAGTTCCATATTGCTCAGGGATTTTTCCTGAGAAAGAATTATTGCTAAGAAGAACTGCGATTACACCTTTCGGCATACTTGGAAGGCCAGAATCTAGCTCATTGTTGCTCAAATCCAGCCATTTTAAGCTAGATAAGCTACTGAGATCAAGCAATTTACCAGAGATCAAATTGTGGGACAGATTAATATCTGTCAATGAAGTAACCCTCAGTAAAGAAGATGGCAAGGGGCCACTAAACCGATTGTTTCTCAAACTCAAACTGGTAAGATTCAAGAAAGAATCAAACCAATCGGGGAGAGTGGCATTCAAGAAATTTCCATCAAGTTTAAGTACCTGGAGCTTCACGATTCTTGGAAGCGTGTGAGGAATGGAACCGTACAGAAAATTCCAGCTCAAATCCAAGTACTCAAGAGACTGCAGCCTATGAATTTTGTCAGGAAAGGGACCCCAAATGCCTAATGAAACCAGAGTGAGAGCTCTCAAGCTGTTGAGCCTCGACAGTGTAGCTAAAAGTGAGTCCATTGAGAAATTACCCGACAGGGTTTGGTAAGAAACTGGGAATCCATTGAAGCTAGTTGGCCTTGTCTGAAAATCACCAAAGATTCTGATTCCAGTGACGATGCTGTCTTGGCAGGTAATGTTGACTTGCGGGGAAGACGTTAAGCAGAGATCAATCCCAGGGCTCAGCCAGTAATCTAACTGTTTTGGGTTCTCTAATTGCTTCCTTAACTGGAGGAGGACTTGGGTTTGGGAGGATTGCAGTGAGTATGTGGTGTGGAGCAAGAGACTCCATGATAAACAGAGTAAGAGAGAGAATCTTGCAATCTCCATGGATTTGAGGTTGGTTTTTGTATTTACTTCATTCCATTCATGAGAATGAGAGATTCTTAGAACCCCAGAAATAAGCAAAACTGGAAGGAAATCTTGAAGTTCAGGGTTGGATATTCAGAAACCCATGACAAAATTTAGATCATTAATAAAACAGGAGATTAAAGGAAAGCTCAACAAGAATCATAATGGAGCTGAAATGGAAAAAAAAATAGAAATTTCAGGGGCGTTGTTGGGAATGTAAGGTGGAGTAATGGGAGGGGCACGTGGTGTTTTATCTCGAAAGAAGGAAAGACAATCATGGAGTAGGATTTTCAGTCATAGCTAGTTGGAGGTTGATGTAATTTATTGCTGGAACCATGTTGTTGTCTGCAAGCTCTCTGAGCTATGGGGAGTGAATCAAGATTCACAGTGCCCATTATTTATTATTATTATTTGAGGGAAATGCATTATTTATTTCGATTTTTATTTTTTTTAACTTTTCAATTAATGATCAAGATTGAGATTTGGGAAGTGGGCCCATCACTCCCTGAATGTCCTAAATCTTGGAAATGGATCTAAATCTGTTGTAATGAAATCTTGATAATTTATGGATTCTTAATTAAATATTTTCTTACAAAAACACATTTTATTTCCTACTTCAGTATCACCTCCATGCCCACCTGCTCATCACTACCTTGGACTTATTTAATTTCAAAAATAATCAAACGTATAAATTGATTAATTTCAAGTTTTGATAATTATAAATTATAAAAAATTTAGACATCAACAATAAATATGTTGATGATATATAGCAGTATCAAGAGATATCATACCATGTGATGTCACATAAATAAATTTTATGAAAAATCTTTTGATGAAGCCAATTGCTCACAAAATTCTAATTTGAATTGTTCTTTTTTTATACTGTACATCCGTCCTAACTCGATTAAAATACCTATACAAATATTTTATGACAATTGTGATTCAGAGCTCTCATCCCGCACGCCGGAGGTCTGGGAGAGGCTACAACGTTATAGTCAAGCCTAATTCATCCTATCATACATAATATGGAGATATTATAATTTATTTGAAGAAGCGACAAAAAAAGATTAAAAAAAAAAAAAGAGGATTTTTTCTATCTTCTTTCGTGAGAAGCAAGTGCACAAACTTGAACTACAAGTTAATGGACCCTCTTATCGCATTGAGACATTAATAATAATTTACTCTAATCCAATAGAATTTATGTACGAAATGAAATAATTTAGTCAACATCCTTAAAATGTACTTTTTTCGTTTCAAAATAAAAATTTTATTTTTTCATTGTGCAACTTTTTTACTTTTTGTCTTTTGATGAATATACAATTTTTTATTTGTTAATTTATTTTTTTAATCACATATAATATATTTGTGAAATTATATATTCCAATTTTTACTAGTTAAAGATATTGATTTTTAAAATAAACTCTTATTTTAATGTAAATTAATTTTAAACACCGACTCTTATTTTTTAGAAAGAGAAAGTATTTAATTAGAAGTACTAAAGTAGCATATATCTAGAGTGCATATCATAGGACAACTTTAATTTGAAGTGGTTTTGTGTACAGTTGGAATTGGAATCGGATTCTAGTTTCATAATTAGATTCTGTGGAAAAAGCATATTTAATAAATAAATAAAAAAGAAGTCCACAGTGCCCGATGCCCCCTACTTTGGGCAACCAACCGATAGTTGGAAATACTTGTCTTGGAAAGGTATCTGTCGCCCTCCAAAGGGTACTACATTCATGTAATTTATACCAAGCTCCAATTAATTTTCACCCCCAAACAAATGTCTTTTGTAGCTTCCCTAAATATTTTTATTTAAAGTTTTGTACGACCTTGTATCTCTATTGCACAAATTTAAATTTGCATAATTGAATTGATTCAACTTAATTAATATTTAAAAATTTGTGAATTTGATTTAAAGTGATGTTATTTGTTGAATTTGCTCTACAAAAGCAGAGTATAATGTCTTTTTTTTTTTGTACAAAATATAATATTTATTCAACAAATTACTTTCATGATATAACATTACTTATCACTATAAAAATATTGTTTTTACTTGATTAATTACAAAAAAATTATAGTTATGGTCATTTTTAACAAAAAGTAATGATTTTTTTTATAAAAACTTTATATGTTTCTAACAATATAAACAATATCTACAAAATAGTATTTTTTATTAAAAAAATTATTCGATTTAAAACATATGTCCGCCAAGTAAGCGCCAGATATTTGCGTTCTTGCATAAATTCAAATTGAATCTATGAAAATCTATTTTTTTTTTATTTGGCAATTTTTGAGATGAAACTAGAATGTTTATGTAAAAATGGACATTAACATATTCTCTTTAGAATATGTGGATATAAATGTGATAATATAAAGTATTGAGAATGTGGAATGTCCAATGAAGTGAATACACGTCACCTTAGTTGAAGAGTAATGAAATGATTATTGCATATCCCATTATATATGTACACGTCACCATAAAGTATTTAGATAGAGACTCGTAGCATTTCACCACAACACTCGCTATCATCATCTAATTAAATGTCATTTAGTAGGCCATATCATAATTAGTTTTGCATTTTCATTTTATATTATTCCATGGATTCCTTTTAGAGTTACTTTTAATTGTTTCATTTTTTAATATGTCTATATATATATATAACAAAGGCTCATTTGATAAATTGAACTGACTGTGGTAGAAATCGCTAAATTATAAACGACATCATCTATGTTTCACTAAATACAATGAATTTCATGTATTTTTTATTATATATTTACACACATTTATATAAATATATATAAATATATGGTAAAAAGTACATGAGATACAATTCTCTTAATGTAATCAAAAAACAAACTACCACGGACTTTTGTGTGAACCACGCCAAGTAGCAAACTCTTGATGAGTGTTTGTTCTATATTTCTCACTAGAGACAAGTAATACATTTTACTTAAACGATATACATCTTTAACTAATCTAATAATAATGAGAATTTGATACAAAAAAATATATTTTTCAAATATGTCTCATAATTAATCTAAATTCTTTGGATTGACAAAAATAATTGGAAACAGTGACTTGGGAGCCTGTACATGCAATTACAAAGTGTCAGATACCCACGTGATAGTTGCTGCATCGAAACTTGCCGCCACATCATCATTTATAAAATAAAAAATTATATAGTAGTTATGATTAAAGTCAACATACATAATTTAATGTGTTCTTTGGAGCGGACCAAAGCTAAATGTCTAACCTGTGCTTTCTTTGTATTTAACGCAACACATCTGAAGTGTAAATCATATATATAAAATTGAACAATAAATTTCTCATTAATTCTCATTAGGAAACCAAAATGGGAGTAATATATTTTAATTTTTTTTTTCAAAAATTTAAATGCAAAAGGAGTGAGTTTCAGGCACACTATTTTTTTATATATATATATTGACGTGTATTGCTGCTAAACCGTAAATATAATATTTATTTGTGTTAAAAGTATTATTGCCTAACGGTAAAAAATATTATTTTTTGTGCTGAGCAATATTAGTACTTAAATGTAAATATATGAATCTATCTGTTGAAAGGTATTGTTGTTTATCTATAAAGGCATTACATTTAACCATAGAAATATTATTTTTGTGTTGAAAGTATTATTTTTTATGTTTAAAGGTAATGAATGTCATTTAACCATAAATTTATTGCTTTATATGTCGAAATATATTAATGTTTGATTATAAGTGCTCATTTAATTTATATCTCTATTTTTTTAGATATTGGAATAGAAGATGAAATAGCTTCGGATGTGCCAAATAAATTTTATTGCAGTTTCGGTACGAGCGTTGGCTAGTACTTGAGATTAACTCAAAATTGATTAAAGTCAACATAGTGATACAAGGCCCCTTCCATTTAACTACAAAAAAGATGAAACATAACTAGTACTTGCTTCCCAGATATTTAATCACATTTTCACACTAATCTCATCATTAATTTTCAAATTTTTTGGTGAAAATGTTGAAATATAAACTAACAACAACAAAGAAAATGTGATAACCCGGATCCTTTTTAATAACTTTAATAATTTTATTTTACAAAAACTCATGATCATGATTTATGATTGCATAATATAATATTTTTAAAGATTTTATGTGAGAACTAGATGATATAAATTGATTTATATGATTTTTACATGAGAGGACACGATTTGATTGATATAAATATTATGATTAAATTTTTTTATAATTTTATGTACAATTTCATGATTAAATTTTTTTATATTTAATCTTTTAATCATAAGAACTCTTATAATTTTACGAGTAATTAAATGATTTTCTATGCATTTTATAATTTTATTTATAGTTTTATGGAATAAATGGAATAAAATTTTGATTATTGAACATCATAATTTGTTAAATTTTATAATTATACGAGTTTATGAAATTTTTTATGATTTAATGTGCAATTTTTATGATTTGATGATTAAATTGAAATTAGAGCATGATTAGATGATTTAATATAATTGGATCCATGCAATAATTATTTCTATGCTAAGATTGGGCTATTAAATCAAAATAATAAACTTAGTCCAATGTTTGAGTCGAGAGCCCATTAGGAGTAAGAATCGAATATAAAAATGATCATTTGAGGAAAAAATCCACACATTACAAGGTAAAATATTAGAGTTGTGAGGCTAGGCACAAAAGAATGGCAGCTGACGGCCGGCAGAGTTTAAGGTTTTCAGGCTCTATTTTCATCGTTACTGTCGCTACATTCACTTTGAAGATTTTGTCGCTGCCACAAAAATGTAGCCTATGCTTCGATAAACACAAGCTCTAAAAAAATCGACCAGACACCCACCATGTCGGCTTACAATTGTCCTTTTTTTTAAGAAAATGTTTGTTTTTTCCAGCAGCACTGCATTTTGAAAATTGTAGGGTCAATTCACATTATTTTTACAAAAATGGAAAAGGAGTTTTAAGTAAGACATTCGCCAATCATTTTACCCAAAACATCCGGCAAGAACGGAGCTCGCAAGTGGGTTTGCCCTGCACATGCATAATATGATACATTTTTTAAAAAAAATGAAGTAATATATTTTAAGTAAAAAGTAATATATTTTTAGATTATCAAAATATTATTACCTTTTTAAGATAAAAGAAAATATTAATTTTATCAATTAGGGAGATGATCTATAATTAGGCATCAATGATTGCATGAGAATTGACACCAAGACTAAGTCTAGATTGACTGATTTTCGACTTCAAGTTTCAAGTTAGTAAGATTGAGTTACAACTAGATGCAAAGCTCATCACAACTCGGGATAGCATGGGTGTGTCCAACACCAAAGGAGAAGGAATACAATAAATTTTCAATTCACAAGGCACATGAAGGAAGATAGAGTCAATAACTAAAATAAGTCGATTATAATATTAATACGGATCTACAATCAGTTTAAGACACTTAACTATTAAGCTATGACGTGTAAAATAATTTGATCTTGCAGCCCAAATACTCCATTTGTGTCAAGCTTTTCCAACATTTATACTTTCAAAAGATCTACCTATCAAGCTGCTGCAACATGACAATATCCGAAAAAGTTAAAGTGACCAATATCTACCAAGTGGGTACTATAGTTGATGAATTAGTGACAAACACATGTTAGTTATGATGTCGGCCAACCTTTGATTAATCGATTAAACACACTCTAAAAATTATAATAAACAGCTCATAAAAGAGGAAAAAAAAAAAAAAGACAAGATAAAAAAAAATCACACTTAATAAAAATCTGACTCTTTCTCACTTGAGTTATTTGACACCCGAGTTACATCATTTAATCTTATTTCAACTCATTTTTCAGAATTTCATATTTTTCAACATTCTTTTAAAAATCTGACTCTTCCTCACTTACTTTTGTTGATCTTGGAACCGAAGTTCTATTTAAAACCTCAATTTGAGACCAATATGGATAGAGTTCATATAAATTAGAACCACCTGATCGACTAATTTATGCTGCCCAGGAACATAACTTAAATATGAATCCAAATTCGTACTTAATCCCAAACAACAATGGCATTGTAAGTCGCAATCGCAGCTGAAGATGGGCAGTGAAAGTGGCAGAACATTAATTGGGTTTGGCCACATGTATGGGGCCCCCTGATAACACCACTTCAACCTGCAACCCAAATTAAGTTTGGTACCGAATTTCTGATTGTACAGTAAAAGGGCATTAATTAAACAAATAAGCTTGCTATTATTTGATGCCAATAGAGTGTTATATATATATATATATATATTTCATTTTTTCCACCCATTTTAATATTTTCAGACTTTTTTTTTTGTAAATCACGGCGGAAGTATCACAAAATTCAAAGTTTTGTGTCACCTTAGGTGGCCTGACAATAAAATTATATATCATTGAATAACTTGAATTTTAAGTAGTGCGGTTTTAATAAATAAAAATCCATTTCATAAAAAGATCCAAGGCCGTATACTATGAGTATATATACCAAAATAGATATATATATATATTAACATGTATGTGGCATAATATTTATATATAGATATATCTATATATACAGAATACCTGTGGCAATTATAAAAAAAATTGTTGCTAAACACACCACAAAAATTACTTTTCACACAACTTTAATTTAGTGAATATAATTAAATAGAATGTAAGTGACATATGTACCATTATGTAATTTTTTTTAAAAAAATAAATATTAATATTTTCATTATTGATATTCTTCCTTCTTTGCTCAAACACACTCACACATTAATCTTATATTCAAATGAATCAAAATAAAAGTTGAAATATTTGTAAATAATTGATAATGAAAAATAGAAATACAAATGATATAGAAACTATAATTATTATAAGAATTACACAATTAAATACTGTATTTTTCGTTAAAAAACTAAACCGCACGTACGTTCGACCCTGATTGGCCGAACGTGTGCACGGTTTTAGTCCTTTGATAGAAAATATATGATTTATTGTCTAATATTTATAATAATTATATTTTCTATATAATTTATATTGAATTGTCTATTATTAATTACTTATAAAATATTTTATATTTTATTTTTATTCTTTTGAATATAGGGTTAGTGTGTGAGTTTTGAGTCAAGAATGAAGAAGAACAATAATAATAATATTATGATTTTGTTTAAAATATATATAAGGGTATATTTGTCATTTATATTATATTTAAATTTATCAAAAAAATTAAAGTGGTGTGAATAGTAATTTTTATGGTGTGTTTATAAACACCCTATAAAAAAATATCAATAACTGTATGAATAATGTACATATACTTGGTTTAATAAATAAAACAATAACTATATATTACGTGATTAAATTATATAATTAATAAATAGAAACGAAAAAATTCCATTTAAATAAGAAGATGATTTTCAAAATATGTAAATACGTAGAGCTCGATTGGAATCATGCTAATGATGATAATGCAGATTATTCATAGGGAAAAAGTACAAATTAGTCCCTGAATTAGTACTTCGGGTTCAAATTGGACTTTTAATTATTTTTTTTGTATAATTAGGATCTTTAACTTCTAAAATATGTCAAATAAACCTCAAAACTTTAAAAATAGATCAAATAAGCACATAAAATTTTAAATATATGATAAATAGGACCCTTCTAAATATTAAATTAATTAAACAAATTTTAAAATGTTACATAAATCCAAAAATCAACAAATTAAATTATAAATATACTTAAATAAATCAATAAATTAATAAAGTAAAATTTATTATTATTTTAAATATAAAAAAGGGTTTGAGATGTGATGATTTGTTATATTTTTTAGACATTTTATTTTTTTATTATATTTAAATCGTTTAATTTCTTTTGATATTTTTAATGTATTAAATGACTTAAATTTTGTTATTTTATTTTATTTTAGTAAAAAAATTATTTATCTAAATATTTTAATTTATTAAATATATTTTAGATTGACTTTGTTATTTCAATTTATTGAAATGGCCTTATTTATTTGGTAATAAGAAGTTTATGGGCTTATTTGGATTATTTTAAAAGTTAAAGGTTCTATTTGTACCAAAAAATAATTTAGGATCCAATTTGTGTCTAAGTACTAGTTCAGAGGTTAATTTGTACCTTTTCTCATATTCGTATAGAAGTTATGCGGTAATATAGAAATACTTAAAGAAAGTATCCATTGAATAAAAAACTCGTGTTTCTCCAAAAACATTTTCAGGCTGGAAGATGGGATTGTCCAGTGATGTATGAAAATGTAACATGCATGAAGTACGGTATGTAATTAATTTGTGTGTGATAAAAGAGATTAATTAATTAATAGGTGTGAATTATGAAAATGGTATGATGTTATTAGCGAAGTTAAAAACAAGAAAATATTATGAATTCTTATGTAATGGAAATGAATCATATATGATCAAAAGAAAATCATGATTTATTATTACCTAAGTGATGCATGTCTCAGGGTGCTTGGTTGGTGGGGTATTGGAAATGAAAATAAGGTAATCATTCTCTCATTTTGATTCTCTAGTCCCCATCAATCAAACTCTTAAATCAATTAATATTATTTATTTCAACTTTACCTTTTTTCTATTTAATATATTATATAACTATTGTATATTACTATTGTATATTAATATATAGATACTTAAATAATAATATAATCTATACATTTATACAAATTTCAATAGTTTATTATACATCAATATAAACATATATACATTAAAAATTTATATATAAAATATATATTATAATATTTACAGTAATGAAATTTTATTTGTGATATATTATTATCATAATATAATTAATTTGTTTATTATTACATATAGGGGATATTATAAGGAAAAAAAATTATTATATATTAGAATTAAATTGATTGTCATTATTAAAATTAAATTAAATCAAATATTAATAATTTATTAATGATTTTTATTATGATTAATTCCTCAATAATTTTCTATTGATTTTGTTTTTTTTTTTACCAAGCGGCCATCAATGTCATAAAATATAGGAATAAAATTATGTGTCAATTAATGTTGATATGCTTTTATCTTGATTTTCAACACCAAAAAATTGGGCTTAGGCTTGGGCCCATATGATCAATGTTATGCTTATTGGAAGAATAATCATATTAGCCTTTAGAAGTATTATAGGCCTGATGAAATAGATCTTGCAGTTAGGTTTTAAATTGAAATAATATTATCTATATATCTATATTAAAACAAAATGATTTTTTTTTTAATTTTGTTTTTCGCCTAAAATTTATTACTTAATGTAGAATAAATATATTGTTATTAAATTAAATTTGAACATTTTTATACTAAAAATTTTGATTCAATTTCGAAATCTAAAATTTTCCACAAATTTAGGTGTTTCAAAATAAGATGATATCAAGATGAATATACTACTGCATTTAATATATGATTTGAAATTTAGATATTTTATCGAATATTAATCAAATTACTAAATTCTAAAATTCAAGAAATATATGAAATATAATAAATATGTGATTCAATCTTCTTGAATCATTTTATAAAACCAATTAAAATCGCACGATCTTATAAAATCTGTGAAACAATAATCTATATATATATATATAAAAGTAAAAAAAAATTAATTTTTGTTTTCAGACCTAAATTTCCACCCTATAAATGTAAAACTATATTTTTTTGTGGAACTCTTTTAAGATAAATTATTACAATTTAATTGGATAGATTAATATAAAAAATCTTCAAAATTTGCTTAATTTATGTTGTTCAACATAAACAAATTCGAATTTTAAGGAAAATTTGTTAAACATTGGAATATTTGTTAGAAACTAGTTTCATTATATTGTGGAAAGTCATTAACAATTTTCCTAAAATTTAAACTATCAAAATCACCAAATCACGTGAATAGAATCTTATTTTGTCAAATATGAAATTATACTTTCACTGATCTTACCGTAATTCAAAATTATTTAGATTTTTTATTCATATGTTGCTTTCAATTATTATAAACATATTTTATTTTCTTAACTATTTTTCTTTTTTATTTTTAAATGAAAAGTTTGTCCATCTCTTTCATTTTTCGTTTGTTCTTGTGATTTTCTGTTGAGATCTGCTAATTATTTGACGTATAACTATTGTGCAATTATTCATTAACTTTTTAAGTATTTGTTTCTATCTAATTTTAAATTTTGTGATATTATTATATTTAATTGGCGATTTGCTTAATATTTTTATCCCTAATTTGACCGTGTAATTGACAATTTTTATGAGATATGTATAAATCTTTATTTTCTTTAATCTGCTCACGTCTCTATTTAAAAAAAAAAATTCATTCAACCTTCTATAAATCGTTATCAATTTGTGAACGATAACTGAATTACAAATCCACACATTTTATAATATATTATATAACTTGAATATATGCTTATATTACAAAATATAAATAAAACATATCTTTTGTGCATCGCACATGTCTTACACTAGTATATATAATAGTAAAATGAATGTTTTTATTTTTGACTTTTTGCTTGGATATGGTTTCAATTTTTGGATATATATATATATATATATATATAATTTATTAACTTTATTCAATAAATTTTAGAGTTGTACTAAATATGTTTAGAAAATTTGAATTTTTTAACTTATAAAATAATATTTATATTTGCAATAGATTTTTGATATATAAATAAACATATATTAATATATTTATCAAAATCTATTAACATTAGTGGCACTTTTTCACTGATTTAGTGAGATAAGTGTGAAATTCTTCTCCACAAAAGCCTCCTCAAAAGTCTGAAAAAGGGGGCTTGGGTATAAAAAATATGTATAATAAAATATATTAATTATTTAAATTTGTTAATATTCAATGATTAAAATTATAAATTCATATATTAAATATTATTATTATTATTTTGCTAATATTTCTAGTAATATATAATATATTTTTAATAATAAAATAATACAAAAATAACTTTCAAGCTTCACACAAGTCTCACAGCTATTATACCTTTAAGACAAAATTAATTGGACTCATGAAAGCATAATTAAACTAGCTTTAAAATATTAATAATAATTCTTGACCCAAAATCACTTGGGCTCATATGCACATATAGTTATTAGAACATAAAATAAAAATAGAATACTCACCTCATCTTTAACAGAAAAAAAGTTATCTTTTTAGAAATAATTTTTACCCTAAATACAGATTTTTATTTGAAAAGTCAACATCTTTCTTTAGTAGTCAAAGTAAAAATAAATAATAAAAATATTTAACAAACAAATTATTTATGATTTTTAAATGATTGTACATTTATAATTTTGATAAAAAATAAAAAACAATAGTACTGTTGTGAAACAAGACTTTTTTTTTTTTAGATTAAGGAAGTAATTTCTTTAACCAAAATATCGGATACTTAGACAATTTAATAAATAAAAATAACTTAAATTGCCTTTTTATATGATTTAGAACAAAAAATTGATGATCTTCTGCAAGAAATTCTTTCATGAAATTAGAGTGGATTTGTATAACAAATTTAAAATGCATAGATTTCAAATACACTTAATTCAAATATTTTAAATTTTAGTTTTTTTTTCTTTCTCTTAAGCCCTTGAGAGAGAGAGAGAGAGAGAGAGAGAGAGAGAGAGAGAGGTGTATTAAGAAGAAGGTAACCATCTCAAAAGATTTGCAATGAAGATGAAGTAGAGAAAGTTGAATCAGTCTGTTTTAAAAAAAATGAAAATGTGTGAAAAATGAATTAAAAGAATTGAAAGTAAATATATAAGCTTGAGATTGGCATTTACTTTTGCAGAAGCTGCATCCATACATTTAATTTACTTCTGCAAATACAAATCTCTACATTTACTTTTCAAAAGTCTCATATATATCACTATTTTGCATTGAGTTATCTGTTATCATTCATTTTTACTATTTTCCAGATATAAATAAAACAGATATATAAATAGATATATTTTACTATTTTACAGATATATATATATATATAATTATGAGATGTAAGATATTTTATTTTGCATATTATTAGTGTTTTACTAAAAATAAATTAATGATCTTTTTCTAAAAATTGATTTTTCTTTTTTACACTAAATTTTTTTAATAAAAAATTATCAATCACAAAAACAAATTGAAAAAACAACAAAGAATTAAATAAATTAAATTAAGCTAAATCTATATTTGAAATTTTTTTAAAATATATTTTTAAAATTTAAATTTTTACGAATAAATTTTTATTAATTTGCATGTAATAAATAAATATTTTCTGTCATTAATAAAAAATTATAAATACAAAAGAGATTAAGAAAATATATAAGAAAACATAATACAATAAACATTAGACGCTGGTGGGCTTGACATTCTTTCTATTTTTTAAAATTATTTTTGTTCCTATAATTTCTTATATGTGTCAATTGTTTCATAATATTTTTATAAATTTAACTTTTAATATTTTTTTATTAATTTGCATGTAACAAATATATAATTTCTGTTATTAAAAAAAAATACAAACATAAATAAAATTAAAAAAGAAATAATTATTTAAATAAAAACTTAATAATATGTCCAAAAATTAGATAAAATAAAAATAAAAATAAATAAGCGTCCGGTCAACCGACTTTTTTTCTAAAACATCAGTGGACCTGAAGTTCTTTCATTTTCTATTTTTCTTTATTTTTATTTTTTTCCAATTTCTTAATTTCTTATATATATGTCAAATTTTTAAGTACTTTTATACATTTTATTTTTACGAGTAATTTTTATTAATTTGTATGTAATAAATATATATTTATTTTATTATTAAAAAATTATACCTAGTAAAAAGAATCTAAAACACACGAAATAATTGAATAAATTATAAAACATATATAACCTGACATTCTTTCCTTTTTATTTGTTCTTTCTTTTTTCTGATTTCTTTAATTTCTATTATGTTTAAATTCTTTATAATATATTTATAATTTTTTATTTTATGAATAATTGTTGTTAATTTGCATGTAGTAAATATATTTTCTGTTATTTTATTTTTGAAAAAAACAAGAAAGAATTAAATAAATTATTAAAATTAAAAAAAAAAACATATAACAAATAATCTAGTACAATAAACATGAGGACTGCGTTCGCTTCATTTTATTATTATTTTTTCCGTTTTCTTTATTTTCATTTATGAATTAATTGTTTTATAATAATTTTATAAATTTGAGCAACAAACGTTTTCAATTTGCATGTAATAAATATATATTTCTGTTATTAGTAAATTCTATAAATTGTAAAAAAGAAAGTATTAAATAAATTTAAAAAATTAAATAACACAAATTAAAACACAAAAGTAATGCAATAAAGATCAGGGCCATTAACATATTTTCTTTTAAACGTGAATGGGCATGACATTCTTTTTTTTTTTTTTTTTTTTTTTCTATAGGTTCTTTTATGTATTAAACTTTTTTATAGTATTTTTATATATTATATTTTTATGAATATTTTTTATTAATTTGAATGTAATAAATATATATGTTCTGGTATTAATTAAAAAATTATAAATTTGTAAAAAAACAAAAACAAAAACAAGAAAGAATTAAATAAAAAAATACAAATATATGTAGAAAAATAAAAAAAATACAATAAACGTTAAATCCACTAATATTTTTTCTAAAACTTGTGTGGGCCTCTCATTCTTTTGTTTTTATATTTTTTATTTCTTTTATGTATTAAATTCCTTATAATATTTTTATAAATTTGATTTTTAGGAACAATTTTATTAATTTTTTATTTAATAAATATACATTTTCTATTTGTAATAGAAAAAAAAATATCTATTACAATAGATGTCAGATTCATTGATGATTTTTGTAAAACAGCAGTGGACCTAGACGTTCTTTCCTTTTTTTTTTTTAACTTTTTTGTTTTCTTTAATTTCTTTTATATATTAATTGTCTTATAAGCTTTTTATAAATTTGATTATACGAATAATTTTTATTAACTTATATATTTTCTTTTACTAATGAAAAAACTCGAATAAACAAGAACGAATTAAATAAAAAAAATCAGAAAATAAAACTTGTACAATAAACATGAGGCCCCACTTGACTTTTTTTTTCTAAAATATTAGTGGGCCAGATGTTCTTTTTTCTTTCTTTTATTTAATTTTTTTTCTGATTTCTTTAATTTCTTTTGTGTATTAATTTCTTTACAATATTTTTCTGAAATTAAATTTTACAACTATTTTTTATTAATTTGCATTTAATAAATATATATTTTTGTTATTAATAAAAAAATATAAATCACAAAAAACAAAAATTCGAATTAACCAGAAATAATTGAATAAAAGATAAAAATATATGTAATATTTTTATTTTTTTGATGTCTTAAATTTTAAATGCTTTTCTTTTATTTGTTGTTTCCTATCTGTCATTATTTTTAATTTTACTCTAATACGTAGTAATTATATTATAAATATATATGTAGCAAATAATTAGAAATATATTTATCAAAATTTATTTATAATTATTAATAAGAAAGAAAAATATATAACTTTTGGCTTCACTAATTTGGTTTTTGAATATTATCTAGAATTTAAAAGATACTTTTAATTTATTTTACAACTAATAAATTTAAAAAATAAGTGAAACCTTTATTTTCTATATGTAAATAAATAAAAATATTATATATATGATAATGTATAAATATTATATATATAAATATATAAGATATATAGATACTATAAAATTTATGTATGCATGTCCAGCATGTGTACATATTCTTATGGGGGTTGTACTGCACTTACATATACGCCACAAATAAATAAATAAATAAAAAAAAAAGGAAAAAATGTTAGTGCGATTAATGTTTTTATTTTTAGTTTTACCTGTAAAAAAGTTATTGGGTCTCATGTTTTATTATATTTTGAGAAATTGTTTTAGAATTACTATAAAACATAATTATGTGAATTAATTCACAATATTTTGATAAATGAATCCCAATTCCTTTTTTTCTTTCTCTTTTTTCTTGAAAGGGGATCTGACTTTTACACGAGATAGCAAATAATATAATCTATCATCTATTATTATATTATAAGTACGGTATCAATGGAAAACATTAGCGGAAAATAAAAATAACACCGAGAGTAAATTTTCACAAGTCAAGAATGAATTGTGAAGCTAGCACCGAGAGTAAATTTTCACAAGTCAAGAATGAATTGTGAAGCCAGCAGGGCGAAAGTTATTCACTAAATTGAGGTGAATTACAAACAGAGAATCGAATATCTCTTTTATGATTCTTTACGTACTTGAAATCTAAGGTGAATTTCAAGTCGACTAAACTAACTAAGAAAGCAAACTTAAAGAAACAATATATCACTCACGAACTCTCTCTTTGAAAATCAACAGCAACAAAATCAGAATAATCTGTTGCATCATAATAATCTGTTGCGCAGGATGTTGAAGTGAGAGTGATGACAGCTTTCTTAGTAAGAACGTTCTGCTATTCAAAAAATGATATCGTATTCAGTGTATCTTCTCCTTCTTCTTCCGTTGTATTTATAGAATACTTCAATTCTCTTTCTCTCTTTTTTCCACTCAGCCACGTTGGTGTAATGCCCTTCTCCATTTCTCCATTATTTTCTCAACTGTTCCAACAGAATAGAGTTTTGACCCTGTCCTCAACTGCTTTCCTTGTTTGTGGGGATATTACTTATTGTCCAATCTTTCGACTCTTATATGTATCTTTCAAAATGAAAGAAATTGAAAAAATAGATATTCTAATTAAATTTGACAAGTTCAAATTTCAAAATATATAAAAGTCAATTAATGGTAAAAAAAGAAAAAAAAAAAAAGCTACCTTGATTTTTCCGCCAAAAAATGCTACCATAATCAGTCTCATCAAGGACATAATTAAATGATGACTGAATTAAATGATAATGGGCAAATGACCAAGAAATTGTTCTAACATAGCACAATGCCTGTTTGAATTACAAGAATGAATCAATATTAAAAAAAACATATATATATATTTGTTATATTTTTATTTTCTTATTTTTATTATATAAAATATTTAATTTATAAAAAAATAAATATATATATATATATTTAATTTGTGCATCGCATGAAATAAATACCGGTTAAAATAAGATGCAGTAATTTTACTACAAAAAGCACACTTCCTTTCGATACTAATTCAAATTGCGTTGCATGACTAAGCTCAATTAAGGGTTGGGCGATGTGTCCAACTTTCCTTAAAATTCAAGTTCTCCCGTTGCACAGTTTATAATAAGTTATTATAAATATAATAATATATACTTTTTAAAAATAAGATACATAATTATATAAAATATATTTTTAATAAAACTTTATTTAAAATAAAAATATCTCACAATATAAAAATATATAAAATATTAAAATATATCACAATTAATATATGAAAAAATATTTAATATTTAAAAATTAATATTATATTTTTATATATGCAATATGGATACCAAATTAAAGATCATAAAAAGATGATTAATTTGATAAATTTTTCATAAAAAGTGGAGTTGAGATGAAGAAGTTATAAGTTTTTAAAAATTGAAGTAAAAAAATGAAAGAAAAATAAAATCCTGATTGGTTGCTATACTTTCAAGATGTACAAAGATATTTTGGGTGGAAAAATTTTAATTTTTATTTCTAGCTGTGGTTCTGTTATTATATGTAATATATATAAATATAAATTTACATGTAGTGGTGCAATTTGGTTCGCCTCAGGCTATTTTTTTTAGATAGATGTCTAGCCCTAAAAAATCCAACAAAATAGAGGTTGGGGGTGGTGGCAGGCATTAATTTTGTTTTGACTAAGTAACTACCTACTTATTCAGAAAAAAATAGATTAAAATCATCTTTTGAATTTGGATTTTCTTTTCCCATGAAAGCTCTTCTTATATGATAAATATTCATTTTTTTTTCTTGAAAAAGTAAATGTTAAAATAGATTTTTATTTCAATATAGTCTCATGATGTATATATAGCCGTTACTTTTGCATTCTACATTTTTATTATCATCTACCAATAAATAAAAAATCTCCACATACAATACAATCTAGGAATGAGTATGGAACTTGAAAATTATCAAACAAAAAAATATGTTACAATTTTGAATTTTTAGCATATATTTATACTCAGAATCGCACCAAACTACCATGAACCCTTCAAGACTGAAGAACCAAAAATTAAAAAAACCAGGTAAATATATTATCATCACCATTTAAGGATACTTAGAGTTGTTCTCTAGTCAAAATGCGTGGTTTAAATTACAATTAAAGAAATATTTGGTAGACATATTAATATTTATATGATTTTGCATAGGATTAACAATTAAAAAATGATCATATTTCAATTTAAATATCATGGGAAACAATAAATTTTGATTGATAGTAATTGCTATTTACTAAATTGTGTATCTTTGGTTCAATCACTAAACCCAGGGACTTATGTATAGGACTGAGTCAGATTCATGCTCAGTCTAAGGCTAATCGAGTATGCTATTCTGTGTTACTCGATTCTATGATTCCACACCAGTTCGAGTAGGTTGCCTTGCCCTCCCTTCTACTCCTAGTTGGCCTCATGGTGGAAGCCTTTGTGCGCACCAACATTACCGAGGCTCCCTTCTTTATATCACCTTATCCGTATGTTCGCTCTTTTATTTCACTCATATATGACTCGGAAGTGCACGAGACAAATTATAATAAAACGATGGTGAGAACAAGTATCATATCCACAGGGGCTGTCCAATGTAACAACTAAGTATTCGTCTATCGTGTTGTACTTTATCTAAACATTTGAATATTTGTGATTGCTTATATAAACAAAAATAAAACAAACAAAGAGTAGAAATGAATATCACAAATCAAGATACTGATAAACTTCAGAGATTAAATGGATAATAGGGACATGCATTAATATGGTTCATATGTGTTCTTTTAATGTATGAGACCATCTTTAATTTCTATATTCGTAAGAGAATCACTATATAATCGGATCCTCTCTCTTGAGTTAGATCCAAAAGTAGATTATACTCTACTGATCATTTTTTGATATCATATTATCTATCTCTCAATCGTTCCTATGATTTATTATCATCATAATACATACTAATCTCTTGATCTAACAAGTTTATGTTATGCATTCCTAATTCGTTAATCAATTACTCCCTCTCGGGTAATAATAGATTAACTACACATATGCAATTATTTGCCACATAATTTCACACGAAAATAAACTATCATTAAAGAAAAACATATGAATCCATAATTGTGCGGGCCCTAGAATTACTAAGTATTTAACTATTCATAATTAATACATAATCCACAGGAAACATATTGATAATCATAGCTAACATATATGAATAAAAGAAAATAGGACTATTGAGTGAAGACAAACGATCTTCATTTCTTTCTCTCTCTTTGATGACCAATTACTCAATTCTACTTTGTATCCTCGTTTTTAGATCTAAACTATGATGATCTTTTGTTGTTCCCACACTCCTCCTTTTATAGCCAATGACTAGGATTTCGTAGCCATTGAACATCTATTTGGAACAAGAGGATAAGCACGAATCACAAAAAATCACGATGGCTAAGAGCGCATCACGAGACGAAGCACGGTCTGTGCAAGGCAAGCATCGTCTGTGCTATGGATCATCCACGGTCTGTGCATATTGGAGCACGGTTCGTGCTTCAAAGGCTAAAAACGGGTCGTTCTGGACTGAGGCACGGCTGTGCATCTGATCGTGCCTCTATGTTTCACCTCGGTTTGCGTGTATGGTTCATGTGGCTCATGGCGAGATCTGTGTAACCTTAATTGTTTGTTTTTAGTCAAAACTTCAACAAACACGTGATATAATAAAATATAACATAATCATCATAAGCTTGCCACTTAGGTCCATACAATTGCCTAAAAACTATGCATAATAACCTAAAATTGCATGCAAATTATATGTTTATCACCGTACTCACCCAAACAACTCATTGCATTAACAAATAATAGATATCATGCGAATCATATAGACTTGACTAAGTACATGACCTAAGAATAAGGGCTACAATAATGGTCGATTAGTATTCCAAAATATTCCCTTCCCCTATTCAGAAAGAGACTCTATTAGATCAAAGTAACTTTCCAGAAGAGGCAAGGAGTAGTAAAATAAAGAAGAAGAAAAAAATTTGTGAGTATTGCCAAAACATGCTTGTTATTAGTTAGAAATCGATCCAAAAGTGAAATCAGTTCAAAAGAAAAGAAGAAAATTCAGACCAGAAAAGTACGAAGCACTATATCTTGATAAATGACTCATAAATGGTTTCATCATAGAAGTTGAATATCCGAGGTGGGTAGCCAACCCGGTCTTTGTCAAGAAGCCTAGTAGGACTTGGAGAGTGTGTTGACTACACTGACTTAAATAAACGTGCCAAAAAAAAAACAACTTTCCCTCAATAGCTCATCTGGACTTCAAGACCGTCTTTCCATTTTCGATTTGCTTTATCGTGAGTGATTGCCTTCACCAAAGAATTACTAGACTTTGCTTTGTATTTGATTGGTACTACCAAAGTGAAACTACTCATTTAAAAGCCTATAATATCTATATTGCTGGCTAGACCTGTCTGGCATCAGAATGTTCGGGCGTAGGAGAGCTTGTGCTAGGGTCGTTGCTGGAGTGTGCAGCTGGTACTTGAGCAAACTAGGGAGATTCCTTCTGCTCAACCAACCCTTTCTCTTCTATCTTAGAGCATTCTCCCTTTTTCAAAGCTATCTTTTTAATTACCTTCCAATGGAGATCCAAATCGTAATCTAATTGGGAGGGGCTCCACTCTGGATGACCTATTGGTTCATATTGGAATTATTCCTCTCTTAAAATGAGTTCACCTTTAACGTGTAACATGGAGAATTGGCTTTACAGGTCGATCATAAACTGGGGGAACCTATCACGTGTGTTTCCATTCATGTTGATTGTGTGAATTCAATCGAGTCTGAATGAAAGTAATAATTAGGGAAGATCGAAACAGAAAACTATTCTTGATATCTCAATTGGTCCCTTCCCCCTTAGATAATAGTTGAAGCTAAAAGGTTGACAAGTTAAGACTTTTTGGCCATCATTTTCGACTACCCGAGCTATTGATAGAGGCTAGAACACCTTCCGACCAGTTCTTACTATAACAAACCTAACAGATCCAACTCAATCTTTTACACTGATGTATAGTACTCACTCGACCAGGTCATCAAAAAGATTGAAAAATCTTTCCTAATTTAGAGAAGGGTAAAGCTTAGTCAATGAAGTCATAGGAGGCTCTCTTTATCGTCCAATTAGGGTGTGGAGAAGAATCAAAATCAAGTGGTACCAAAACTTCAAAACTAAGAATCAATGTCGCCAGCTACTCCAATCCAAGTTCTTAAAAAAGCTTCTTCCCAAGAAAGTAGGAGCGCCCGATTATTCGGGTTCAATAAATCGATCCAACAAACAAGGGTACTACCACTGACTATCATGAGCAACCGTTTACGTTACAACAAGTCCTGTTCTTTTAGTGAATGGAGAGGACACTTCTTTTCCAAATATGATATGGCTCACATGCTTAAAAACTTGCTTTTATGAATTTATGAACATATCAGTCTTATCTTTCTGTGGCGATGATTTTTGGCTTGGTCGGCCACTCTGCTATGTTGATGTTGGGTTCCTATCGAGGAATTCATTCATTGTTGAAGAATTTCCCCCTTTTGACTCGCCATGCCGCTATATCCATAATGATCGAGGTTAGGCTGCTTTTGATACCATGATACTAGTTGTTTGCTACGTAGAGGAAAGACTTTGAATAGTTCACCAAATGTTCATGTGAATCTTTATGAGGGAGAATGTATACACATTTAATTTGTAGAAATGATAGGCTGATTGCTTCCTAAGTACGTGGCTATGTGATGCGTTCAATAGTGGATTTGGTCTTCATTTTCTAAAAACATTCACTCGAAATCTCGTAAAGAAAGACGAAGTCGATAGTTACGTGGTGGTTTAGTTGCTACAAATTCTTCTCCAGCTTCTACTTGATCATCTTATCTTCATGTTTCTACTTCTAACACGTGGTGGTTTAGTTGCTACAAATTCTTCTCCACTTTCTACTCCAAATGAGCTCTTGTTACACCTCAATTCACAAAGATGATTCTTTTTTAGTTGTCATTGGCTTTTGTGACAACCAATCATTTCTGGACATTTAAAAGTTGTTCTCTTGCTTGAGGCCTACATTTCTAATCCTTATCACCCCTATTTCTTTAGGGCTTCTTATGAGGAATTGCGGGGGCGAACCAGGAAGTACTTGATCTTTCTTGAAAGTGCACAACTGTTCAAACCCTGCTGAAGATCAAGTTGTTGAGCTGTGTGTAGAGAAACCTTCCCGCATGGTTCGAAGAGTTCTGGGATCTACTATGTTTGTTTGGGACCCATGCGATCAATCACCGTGCCAAGGTGGGGCACAAAATGGAGCAATTAAGTTGGCCAATCCGTGAATGCCAATTAAACTTAAATATTGAAATAGTAGAGACATACATAAGAATATTAATACATTAAAATATATATAAAAAAATTGTTCTCAAGCATTAGCATTTTTCAAATAGATGAATATGAGATTGCTTGTACAATTGAGCATGTAAAATCAAAGGTGGGCACGCAGGCTTCGTCATATAACTGTTCGAAAAGAAAGGAATGATATGCTCAACTTTTAGATTTATTAACGAACAACATTACTTGAAAGATTATTGATGACTTAATGTTCATGGTAACATTGATATTTTTATAATAATATTTATTTTAGTTTCAACTGTCATATGAATATTTTGAATTTTTATTTCAACTCCAACATTGGCACACATATTAAAGATCTCCAAGTCTTTGATATTGAAACAAACTCTCCTGTTATCGACATTGTATCGAACCATCCCAATACAACAAAATTATAAGTTTTAGTTTGATATCGGTTCCAACATTTTGGGAGCCCCAAACTTTGGTTTGGTTTCAGAATTTTTTAGATCCTCGAATCGTACTGATTTGTGCTCACGGTAACAATCTTTTTACTATAAAAAAAATATATTTTATGTGTGTTTATGTGTACATATAGTGATAACAAAAAAATAATGTGAGATGGTTTTTAATCTTGCTATTATTAATGTAAATTGAACTTAATTGAAGGCCATTTCACCAATAAAATTAGTATTGAATATATCTTGGTCAAAAAGAGTATTGAATAAAATTTGGAATTAAATTGATGACATTTAATTGTAGAGGAGACCATTATGAGTAGCCAAGATGGATTTAATATTTCATTTTAACTCAAAAAATCTATATAAATTTTTTAAATTTAAGGAGTTTATTTGAAATTTTAAATGATTAATGTTTTATGTATTGAATTAGTCTTGTTATTATTTATAAAAACAAAAAAAGCTTATCATTAATTAAAAGCACTAGTTAATGATGCTAACCATTATGTTCTTTGAATAACGGAAATAAATGTTAGTTTTATGTATATTTATAATAATATAATAATAAAATAGTTTAAAAATAGTTTTTAGTCTATTTTCAATTTAAAAAAAATAGAAATAATTCTAGAAAATAATGTGGCAGTTTTTTATTAGTTAAATTTTATTTTTCTTCTATGTTTATAAATATTTTTCTCAATTTGTTAAAATACAAATATTTTTTTCGTTTCTAATTCATTTTAACATATAATAAATCATATTTTTAAAAATTTAATTTCACACCTATATCGGATATATTGAAATGACATATTAGATACAAAAATACATTTTTTTATTGATTATTTTGGTTAGATTAAAAAATTATTGTGTATTTGATTATTTTTATTGCATGTGAGTATTAACTGATAATTTTTTTAAAAACTTATAAATAATTTAATGTTTGATACAATAAATCAATTTATTATAAAACAAGACTTAGTATAAATTAAATATTTTGGATAATATAATAAAATATTTTAAATATTTTTTATTATTAATTTATTTAAAATTATGTTATGAATAAATTTATTTATTTTTTTATATATTACACTACGTGTATTGCTCGGGGCAATGATGTTGCATAAACCCAAAAAAGAAATGAGAAGGACAACGAAATGGAGAGGAGGGGTAAAACTGTCTTTCTAGAAAGGAGATCTTACGCTGCGTCTGCTTGAATTTGAAGCATTGGAAGGTCCGAATTCTCAACTCCCAAGACATAACAAAAAGAGTATTTGTATCAGACAAATGACAGTACAAACCGTCTTTCACGCTTTTTGAGATTTTCTCACCCACCAACCACACCACACCACACCACACGGAGAAGAAATTTAGTGAGAGAGAATGGCGGAGACGGCGAATCTGGAGGACGTGCCTTCGGTGGATCTCATGTCGGAGCTCCTCCGTCGTATGAAATGTGCTAACAAACCCGACAAGCGCCTTATCCTCGTTGGTGCGCGCTCTCTCTCCCATCCCATCTCCCCATCTAGACCTCATGATTCTTGCAATTGCCCTACGCTGTTCGGGGTTTTTTTTCCCCACGGGTGTAGGTTTTTGAGCTGCCAATGTATTTTGGTGGTATTTAATTTAGTAGAGAATGCCTGTGCTGGGTGTCTCAAAATTCCGGAATTTGATGAGTGAGAGTTTTTTTTTAAATTAATTTTTTTCTGGGCTGTGAAAGAAAACATGGATGAGTTATCTAGTAGTTGCTGACCATTTCAACTATGCCTGGGAAGGGGGGGGGGGGGTTAATTTTCTGTTTGCTGGTTGTGTTGTCGATGTTCATTTTCATCCCAGATGGGGCCTTATGTTGTATGGGCATGTAAAAAGCTGTGGTCGTTTGGCTTAAGGATGAAAGGGGAATGGGTAAGTAGATTTAAATTTTTTTTTGTTTATGCCCGCTCAGAGTTTATCTTTGATACATTTGATAGAAATTTGCAAGCTTATATGAGGAAGAATAACTTAAATTACTCATCGAAGTATTATATTCATAAAATTGAGTGTAAACATTTAAAGGATCTGAAGTGTCTGCAGTTATGGATGTATGTTTTCGGAACTCTTGAGAATGTGTGGACACCAGTCCTTTCCTAAATCTAGGCTCTCCTACATAATCTTTCAAGCCATACTCTCCGAGCACATTATGGTATATTCTGTGATTGTTCTACTTTTCGGTTATTCTGATGCTTTGTATCCTTAATACAATTTGACAGGTCCACCAGGATCAGGAAAAGGCACTCAGTCACCAATAATTAAGGATGAATATTGCTTATGCCATCTGGCCACCGGCGATATGCTTAGAGCTGCTGTTTCTGCCAAGACTCCCCTTGGGGTTAAGGCCAAAGAAGCCATGGAGAAGGTATTTTCCCTGATCTGTTATTATACCACCTTAAATGCCTTAACAACATTTGACCAAAATTATCTCGTTATGAATTTTCAGGGAGAACTTGTTTCTGATGATTTGGTGGTTGGCATAATAGATGAAGCATTAAAGAAGCCATCTTGTCAGAAAGGTTTCATTCTTGATGGGTTTCCAAGAACAGTGGTCCAAGCTCAAAAGGTCAACCGTTTACATTGCCATTTCTTTGGTTAGTTTATGAAAATCTGATCTGATGCCATTTGTTCCTTATCTTCAGCTTGATGAGATGCTTGAGAAACGTGGAGTCAAGGTTGACAAAGTTCTCAACTTTGCCATTGATGACGCTATCTTGGAGGAGAGAATTACTGGTCGATGGATCCACCCTTCCAGTGGTCGTACATACCATACAAAATTTGCACCTCCAAAAGCTCCTGGTGTTGATGATGTAATGAGTTATCTCATCTTTTCCTGATGTTGCACATGAGAATGTTAACTCTTTCTTGCTTCCTGGTTTGCCTTCATTTCTTGATGGGGAGAAAGATGTGAATTGTTGCTTATTTAAATTTTATGTCAAATAAAGAAATATGGTTATCTGCTCTTCAGACATCACTTGCTTGGTTTTCTATGTGTTAAGCTTTGCCTATGAGGAGCTGACTTTTTGCTTCATGCGTAGGTGACTGGTGAGCCTTTAATTCAACGTAAAGATGATACTGCTGCTGTTCTCAAGTCAAGGCTCGAAGCTTTTCATAAACAAACTGAGCCAGTACGTCCTTTTCTACCTCAAGTTTATGATTATCTGGTTTATACTGAGCAATACGATGTGCAATAATTTTACATCTGCTTTCGCTTCTCCTGTTAGTGTTAGTAGGGTGGATAAATAAATATTCCAGAATAAAGTAGAAGCTTATGCCCAATAAATCCATGTTGTGGAACTGCTACTCTGGACTTTCAGCTTTAGTATTGTGTTTGTATGTATTTCACCTTTTCTACCTGTGCAGTATTTATGCTACTTGGGTTATGCATGTAGGGAAATGAGAGGAGGTTTGAAGCTTAGGGTGGGATGGGTTTTTTTGTTTTATGTTTTAGTGGTGCATTTACCCAGTTTTGATTTTTGCATGCTTGAAGTAGCTGATAGATTTTGGTTGACTCGATTGCCTGAAACTTTCTTCTGATTAGCATGAGAAACTATACAGTTTGCTTGTTGGTTTCATCAGATTATTGCATATTCTTGCAATGTAGCATATGATTTCATTTTTTATGGAGACAAATTATCTGTAAGGTTTTCTTCATGAATGGAACACCAAAATAAAAATACAATTTAATTAGATAACTGTATTTACAATTAATGAAACAGTTTAGGGCTTGATAAACAAACATGAGCCTAGAGAAAACTGAAACTTTTGTTTTGGTTGTGACCTTGGATACTTGTTAAAATGCTACACTGGCATGTGTTCTTGTGGAAAGTTAAACTGAATAAATTGACACTGGTTTGACGTTTGAATATGTTGTTTTTCATTGTAATTGTGTGTAGTTTATATTTCTCTTATTTATTTATTTATTTATTTTCGGGAGCTATATCTTGAATTCGGAGGAAGTTTATTTCGTTTAGAGTCCAAACATTTTGGTTCTGAAAGGTTGGAAGATCCCTTCCGTTGCCCCCCTTTTTTTATTTATTAAGAGACACGGTCATGTCTTTAGTTTATTCTGTATCTCTATTCTTGCTCCTAATAACAGTTGGTCACCATGAATCCTGTTGAATAAGAGGGATTTCCACGTAGGTTATTATTGTTATGTTTGGATTGATAGATTTGGAGGATGAAAATTTGAAATATGTAGTGAGAAATTAATTGAGATTGTTTGCATGAGTTTACTCTACGATGGATTTGAAATATGTAACCATAATTACCTTGACTTTGGCAGTATGTGATATGGAGGGGTGGGTTTTAGCTAGACGAATTAAGTAACTGTGTTGGATGCCCACTTAATATAGAGCCATTTGAAATTATTCCTCCAAATCATCTTTGTGAATTAAATACCTCAATCTAACACAATGATAAGAACACGAAATTGATAATAACAAGAAATTGATAAGATCGCAAAATTCTTAAGAACATAGATCACAAATCAAACGGGAAACTCCCGCTTGCCAGCCGAGGGCTCAAGAACTCATTAACTTCTTTCTTCCTCTTTTTTCATACCCTAACTACACAAGATTATATACTAAGAGCAATCCTACTAACAATAGAAAAGATTAACACTATGTATGAGAACTAGAAACTAAAACTAACTAACTAACTAACTAACTAACAATACTCCAACTAACTAACTAACTAACCAACT
Organism: Caryopteris x clandonensis; assembly: GCA_028749325.2. Lineage (NCBI taxonomy): Eukaryota > Viridiplantae > Streptophyta > Magnoliopsida > Lamiales > Lamiaceae > Caryopteris > Caryopteris x clandonensis. The sequence goes on along the minus strand of JAPYKT020000003.1, from coordinate 5,722,651 downwards.
AACTAATAATACTCCCAACTATTCCAGGCCCACGACCATAGGCCTAAGCCCGCCCCCGACGCCGGTAAACTAACAAGGGCCTCGGCTCAGCCCCTTCCTCTTCCAACTCGGGCTCCTCAGCCTCTGCAACCTCCCGTTCTCTATCAATTCCTCTCCCGTTCAGAACAACCTTGTACCCAAGGTTAAAATGCGGAAACTGACGCCGAACATGCTCCACCGCCACCCACGCCATCATCATTATGGACCCACCCACTTCACCAACACTTGCTCTTCATCTCGCCCGTTCACTGAAACATTCCGCCACGCGATCAACTGCTTTGGCTCAAACACGGCACTGACTGGAAGTTCCAAACTTTTCGGAAGCTCTCACTCAACCGGGTGCTCTCCCACCACTTTGCGCAATTGGGACACATGGAACACCGGATGGATGCGGCTTGTGGCAGGTAGGGAGAGGCCTATATGGCGCTGCTCCCACACGTCCCTTCACCACGAATGGCCTGTAAATTTTACTGCCAATTTGTGATGTGGCCTACCGAGTACTGGCTACTGAAGTCTGCCGAAACGGTCGCACCTTGAGCAAAACTCGATCTCCCACTTCAAACTCCACCCCACATCACTGCTTATTAGCACTCTTCACCATTTGCTGCTGTGCCCGAACCAGATTACTCTTTAGTCTTCCCAACATCACATCACGGCCACTCAATTCCTCTGCCACCGTTGCAACGCGGCATTCCCTGGCAAGAATCGCCGAATAGTCGGCGGGTTTCTGCCATACACTACCTCAAATGAAGTCATTTTTGCAGCGGTCTGAAAGGCCGTATTGTACCAATATTCCGCCCACGAAAGCCACCGCACCCACTGTTTGGGCTGCTCACTTGTAAAGCAGCATAGATATGTCTCCAACACCCGGTTCAACACTTTCGTTTGCCCGTCGGTCTTCGGGTGATAGGCTGAACTGAATTTCAATTGGGTGCCCGACATTGTAAACAACTTCTTCCATATGCACTCGTAAACACCGGATCTCTGTCACTTACAATGGAGCGAGGAATTTCATGTAATCTGACTACCTCCTTTACAAAGATCTTGGCTACTGAACGAGCCGTGATCGGCGGCCTGAGAGTGACGAAGTGTCCATATTTTGATAATCGATCCACCACAACCAATACTGCTGAAAACCCTTGACTTGCTTAATGCTGTAACAAAATCCATCGGTACATCCTCCCACACCAAATCCGGAACAGGTAACGGTTGTAGCAATTCGGCCGGCGATAGCGTCTTATATTTAGATTTTTGGCACACCAAATACTTCCCCACGTACTCCTGAACGCTACGAAACATGCCCCTCCAATCGCAGATAAGTTCGAAAGGCCCCTGCGTGGCCCCCGGCCGGTGTGTCATGGAACTCCTGCAAAAGTCGAGGGATCCATTCGGAGTCCGCCGACAGCACCACACGACCTTTATTGAACAACCGTTCCCCAATCAGCTCAAAACTAGCTCAACTTTCTGGCTGATCCCTCACTGCTCGCGCTATTCCCCGAATATAGCCATCTTGTTCCTGTTCCCGAAGAATACTCTCTATGTCCATCCACTCCGGCCTACTCAGTGCCATTATTTCCCCATTTTCACCTCGTCTCGACAATGTATCGGCGACTGCGTTGGATCGTCCGGATTTATATTCAATGGTAAAATCATAGCCCAACAACTTCGCCACCCACACTTGTTGGGCCGGTATCACGATCCTTTGAGTCAACAAGTGTTTCAAACTACGGTGATCCGTTTGCACGACAAAGCGTCGACCCACCAAATACGGCCGCTAGTGTTGCACGGCCAAGACCAACCCCATCATCTCACGTTCATAAGCGGACTTCGTAAGTGTCCTATTTGATAAGGACTTGCTGAAATATGCAATGGGGCGCCCTTCTTACATCAGTACCCAATTCCTGTCCCGAAGGCATTGCATTCGACCACAAACTGTCGGTTAAACCTCGGCATAGCCAAAATGGGTGTTGCTGTCAATGAAGATATTAGTTTTATAAAAGTTGTTTCGGCTTCCGCCAACCACTCAAACCCCGTCGAAGCTGTATTCTTGAGTAAATTTGTCAGGGGATGCACAATTAGGTTGTAATTCCGAACAAACCGCTGGTAATACTCGGTCAGCCCCAAGAACCCCCGCACTTCTCGTACTGAGCTTGGCTGAGGCCACTTCGCCACCGCACTCACTTTCATCTGATCCATCACCACCCCGGTCGCTGATGGCCTAAGTATTCTATCCTCAGACAACCGAAAACACACTTCTTGAGGTTGGTCTTGAGTTGGTTGTCTCTCAAGATTAGCAACACCTGCTCTAAATGCTCCTTATGGAACCACGTCGCCCAGTACAGCACCGACCCTTCCATAGCCACCATTGCTGTCGTACACTTCTTGAGGTTGGCCTTGAGTTGGTTGGCCCTCAAGATTATCAACACCTGCTCTAAATGCTTCTTATGAAACGTCACCCAGTACAATGCCGGCCCTTCCATAGCCGCCACTGCTGCTGCTACCTTCAATTCTGGCCTGGTGTACTGCAGTTCAAATTGTTGATTAGCACGCGCCAGCCACTCAATGGGATATGTCCCGTCGGAAACAGAAAGTGGGGGGTGGACAAATCGTCCCTCTCGCCGGTTCCACAGAAGGTGGCACGCCGCCCGATGCCTCAAAAACGACCTCACTTGCCGCAGACTGATCGGCGGTCGCCAATGGTGGGGGTTGCAGTTTGGGGATGGCGTGGGTCAAAACTTCCAGGGAGGCCCTGATTTCTACCACTTGGGCTCTCGCCTCAGCCAGTTCTGCCTCAATCTTGTCGAATCTCTCATTTTTGGATCTGTGTTCGTCATAGTGTCGAGAACAAGATCCGGCAGGTCGGATTAATTGATAAGAACACGAAATTGATAAGAACGCAAAATTGTTAAGAACGTAGATCACAAATCAAACGGGAAACTCCCGCTCGCCAGCCCAGGGGCTCAAGAACTGATTAACTTCTTTCTTCCTCTTTTTTCATACCCTAACTACACAAGTTTATATACTAAGAGCAATCCTACTAACAATAGAAAAGATTAACACTATGTATGAGAACTAGAAACTAACTAACTAACTAACAATACTCCAACTAACTAACTAACTAACTAACTAACTAACCAACTAACTAACCAACTAACTAACTAATAATACTCCCAACTATTCCAGGCCCACGACCACAGGCCTAAGCCCGCCCCCGACACGGTAAACCAACAAGGGCCTCGGCTCAGCCCCTTCCTCCTCCAACTCGGGCTCCTCTGCCTCACAACCTCCCGCTCTCTATCACACAACCTAATAGCTCTTATAAGCTCTTACATCTTATAATTTTTGTTCACAGAGCCTATTAACGCAATTTGTCAAGGTGTTTGGATAAATAATATCATGGAGCGTTTAAAGTCCTGGTAGTAAAAATGTAACTAAAATCAAAGGAGTTCGTCAAATTATGATTTTAGCTCACCATATAAGTATATTTTTATTTTTTAACAACTTAAAATTCTTAATATTTTATGGTGAGCACTTGTAAGCACCATTTAAAAAATATTAAAAAATTATGTCGAATACTTTTAAGGAGTTTATAAGCTCTTTATAAGCTGTTTTAAAAGCTTATAAGTTCAATCAAGTATCCTCAAAATGGATGTAGCCTATACTTCATTATTGGTCATATTGATCATATATGCTGGAATGTGATAGAATTGCTGCACATTGTTCTGTTGCAATCCATTAAGCCAATCCTAATACAATGAAACTTTTATAGATCATTAATACCTCTGTTAGCTTGTCATTATATGGGATCTCTTTATTAATGAGACATTAATTAGTTTATAAATTAATGAATTCATATTTAATAACTTGTTAATCTATAGAGTATTTTTATAATTTTATTTGAGAAAAGAGAGTATATTTATGATTTATTAAAGATAACTTTTATAATTATAATTTATTGGATTTTCATGATATCTAATCAACACAATATGAATAATCCTATGGTATTTACCACTCAATTAACTTATGCATTGAATATTGATTGATTTGAAATTTTATAATTCAATTAAAGTACAACTAATCAATTGAATATGAATCTTATTCATTGCAGATTCACTAGAGTATCCAAAAAACATTTCTTTCTTATTATAGTTAACTTGATGAAATGTATTTATACTGTATATAATCATTGGTAAAGTCTCTCTTTGGATGGCTCCATGTAAAATGTGTTTAAATAATAAACATGACAGAACAGATGCATATAGAATAATGGAGTCATATTTTCGTATGTAAATGATGTGAGGAATGAGATCTAGAGAAGATAAGTGAGCTACATACATGGAAGAAACTGTAAGCAATTTATTTGTAATTCTAGCTAGCTATTAATTTGTATTAATGAATAGGACTGCATACATATATAAGAACATTTGTAGAAGCATTAGCTATCAGTTTATAAAAGTTATACATCTATCATGTTAGCTCCAGGTCTGATCTATTGATGCCGACACTAACTTGTCAAGTACTAACTTATAAAAGTTTTTATGTGATGTCAGAATAATTAAAAAAGAATAAAGAAAAAAAAAGAAAAAAAAAAAGAAAAAAAGAGGAGTTATCTGATGCATCACTGTAAATATTGGGGGAAAGTTGATACATGGCCTCCCTGGTTTTGGTGCAGTGGGGGTTCTAGGCTGTGACTTGGTAAAGATTAATTCTCATTAGCCTACAACACACATGGTCATTTAATTTTAGCTTTAACTTGATTAATTAACACATATATCTAAATGATCGGAAATAAAGCTTACTGAATAACCTGCACTCTGTATGGAAAACGATGATTGGTGGGTGCCCATATCTTAATTCACCAGATACCTCATTGATGAATGCTCTTTGCATGAAATTATTGTGCCTCTAGTCGAAAATCTGTAAACCTTCTCATATTTTGGCATGCTATAATGTTCTCTGTGTTAACATAGTTCATGTTACCATGTTGCTGGCACTCAAATTTCTATATTAATTCTCTGCTTTCCTCCCATCCTCTTTTGATAGGTTATTGATTACTATAGCAAGAAGGGCATTGTTGCCAGCCTTCCAGCAGAGAAACCTCCGCAGGAGGTCACATCAGAGGTGAAGAAGGTGCTCTCGTGATTGAAGGCTGCTAAGTTTTTTGTCCGTTATACAATAAACGACTGAGACTTGTGCTCGTTTTTTTTTTTTTTTTGTTAATTTTGTTTTTGAGTAATCATGAAAGGCTCCCGGTCTATTTGTTTTGGTGAGTAGAAGTACTAATCGGCATTAGCTTTTAATTTGCTTAAACGAGTGTCAAAGTAGTACCTTCAGTGGGAGGTTAAATACAGTATTCTGGTTTCTGACTGCATGGGTGAAAAAAAAGGAAAATTTTGCCCTTCTCTTGGTGCATGAAATTCATGGGGAATAAGAAATTCTCAATAACAATGAGACATTTGTATATGAAGCAGCTCGTCAGTATTCTCTCTGTTCTAAAATGTCAAGGTGGGGGGGTGTTTCTGTAATGCTGTGCTGACAAATGGAGTCTTGTATTTTGGAAGAGAGAATTCCAGTACAGCCACACTTCTCCTGTGCTTCGCAACTAATATGAGAAGTACATCAATTTTACTCATCAAAGATTACTTAGTTTTTTTGTGAGGCTATGCCACAAAACTGTCAATTGTAAATGCGAATGCTACGTATGTATAATGTATTAATATACTATTAAAAACTATTTTCTTAAAATCACATATATAATTTGGTAGTAGATGTGTCACTAGGCTTGAGTAGGATCTGAACATGTTCCATTCAAATAAAGTAGGGTTTTAATGATTCCAATCTATTCGGATGTTATATATTATTAGATGTTTTATCTATGTGATGATACGGGGTAGAATATATTTTAGTATATTAATAATATATTAAGAAATTATATTATTGTTATACAAAATTATAAAATATATATGTAATATGGTCTGAAACATGAATTTAAAACTTATAATTACATGACTAAACTTATATTTAACTCTCCTCTCCCACTCACAACAAGTAAGCTCTTTTTTAAATATATTTTCTTTAACAGAAAATTAAAAAATATGATGATGATGATGATGATGATGATGATTTGAATCAATTTATTTGCTATTGATAATTCTATTTGTTTATTTTACAAATACTAAATTTGCTTCATACTTATTTGATAAATTACTTGAATATTTCAAATTTTATTGAAATATGCAAATTCAAAAACTTAAACGTTATTTTAAAATTTTTATGTAAAAAATAATTATGGATTTTTTTAATTTATTTATAAATACACAACTTGAACTTTATTATAAGTTTTTTTACATAAAAATTATTTAAATAATTCTAAATTTATGTATACATACACATACAATAAAATTATGACAATAAATAAATAAAATATAATCTCTCTATATATACTAAAAAATATAAAAACATTTAACAAAATAAATATATAAAATTTTCAAACCAAAACATTTGTATTTGATATATAATCGAACCATAGAAAAATATTCGTATTCCAAATTTCCAATTTGCATTTGAATTAAGATATTCAATTTTTAATTCAAATCACAAATTGAATAAAAATTATTTGAATTTTCTGTGACTGTAAAATAAAAAATATCTTATAAACTTCTATTTTCACAAAAAGTTTATATTTTCAAAATATTTTTAATGAAAATATTATTTGAATCAATGTCTACATAACATATATTTTATTTTCTTGTATGAAAATGTATTTTGGAAAATTCACATTTATACTAACAAGGGTGTGGCTTTTCAACCCCCAATACTTGTGAAGTCTAAATATACTTCATGTAAAATTAATAATTTTTTTTTATTAAATATATATACTCATAATACTGTTTTCACTCAAAATAAAAAATAAAAATAAAAATATAAAAACAAAAAATAAATTAATTCCCAACACAATTTCACAAATTAAAGTTGAATTTTTTCCCCCTTTTAACCTACAAAAAAATCAGTTTCTTTCACCCTATTATCAGTTCACAAAAAAAATCCATCCAAAAAAAGAGAAAAAAACTCATGCTGCCCTAATCCCACGTTCCCTCTCCTTCCCACGGTCCCACCTCCTCTCTCTCTCTCTCTCTCCCCCCTCAAATTTCTCCATCTTCCCCCGCTTTTTTCTTCTTCTTTTTCCATTGTTTTTTCCTCTCATTTCTTCTCCTTTTTCTCCTTCTCAATCTCTAGTCTCTACATGAACTAGATATAAAAAGGAACTAAAAAAAATTCAACAATTTTGTAGAAATATAGAATGCACAGCTCGGGAAATGCTTCAAGTAGAGATTAATCCCAAAAGAAGAAGGATTCGAAGAAACCAAAGTTAAGAAATAATTCTGTCATGTGCAGCAAGTTTGAGGCATTTTCTTTGACGATGAAAAGAGCAAGAAATTTCAACGATAATGTCGAGTAATAGTTTATTTATGATATTGATAATTTTGGCTTGTTTATGGGTTTGTTCCTTAAATCATAGAAGTGTGTTTATAAAAACTTGAATACTGGTATGAATACGAGTTTTGTATTGGTGGTAGAAAAGAATTACTAGCTTTAGAGTATATTTTATGGTTAAGAAATAATAAATTTTAACATATAAAATAATACATTTATGATTAAATAATATATGATTTTAAATGTGTAGACAAATAAGCACTTGTGTGGTTGAAGAGATGTCCTTGCAGCCCTTTTCATCTCTACACTACGGCTGATCTGAGATTCAACCTATATAAGTTGTGTGGTTGTGTCTTTTGATTTTGAATGTGTTGACAAATAAGCACTTGTTCAATACTTATGTGCCAATGCATAAACATTCTTCTTCATCAAAGAGATTACAAAGAAAGCTTTTTTTGAGAGATTCACAAGGTATTTGATCGAGAGACTATTTGTCTTCTCATAATTTGTCACTTGTTAGAAAAAGTTATGGCATAATCCTGAATAAGTGGAAAATATGTTCACTACAAAACTAGTTGTATTTCTTTGATGTTAATTTTGTTTTTTGTTGAAACTCATAATTGTATTATAAACATTGTATTATTTCATCTTAAAATTGAACACAAATCTAAAAAAAAAAAAAAAAATTGAAAAGAAATTTCTATATACATATTTCATGACCATCTTTTATAATATGTTGTTCAAAAGGGAGGATGATGAAAGCATTGAGGCAAAATACATTATTGAAGGACTTCGAGGGACTTTTCTTTTTATAAACGTGTTGACAAATAAGCACTTCTTCAATATTTATGTCCCAATATATAAACATTCTTCTCCATAAAATAAAATATGAACTAGAATTGTTTGGGGATTCCTCAAAGGATAACACCCCTCCAAAACTTTGGAATTATTTTGAATCATTTAACTATGTTTATGAAAAATGAATAAGGAATCATCCAACTTCTTAGCCGTTAATCATTGCATGCATGTTGTTGTCATAATAAGATGTTTCCTTGGCTTCATATGTTCATATTTCAAAATGTTGTCATTGAGCTCCATTCAAAATGTGATGATGATATATCAGAGGTTGACTCCATAATTACCTTATGCAAATAGTTCCTCAGCTACTTCTCTTTGGCTCAAATCCAGTTCACTTGTAGGCAAGCAAAAGAAAAAAAAAAACGACATTGCTTACACTCTGACGCGAGCCCTTCGACATTCTTTGTATACAATATTTGTGTACTTATATTCAGATTAATGATATCCCTCTTCCCAGAAAGAAAAAAAAAATGTAAGAAAATTAACGAAAAAAATTGTCTTTTTGTCACGAGGTTTCCAATTGACTTGTCTAGATCTGAAGTTGATAAATCATATTATAACATCATGTCAAGAGCTACAGTAAAAATAGAGTCAAGAGAAGTAGACACAAGGAATTCTGAACGAAATACGATTGAATAAGCAAACTACTAGAAATAGGAACATAGTCAAAAAGTAGACACAGGGAATTCGGAACGAAATACGATTGGATATGCAAACTACGAGGATAAATTCTCCTTCCCAAACTGTTGGAATCATTTGCAAATCCATACAAAATTAACCAATGCAGCGGAAGCAATAATAAAGCACATACAACCGAGAAATATTCCAAATAATCAAACAAGCAAATATCCACAAGTAATCAAGATAAAAGCGAGAGATAAATGAGACACGAGATTTACGTGGTTCGGCAAAGCCTACGTCCACGGGAGCAACACCAATCGTAATATTGTAGAACTCCGACGATTCGCACAACCCGCGAACTCGTCACACACAATGACTCGAGAATTACACCCAAGAATGAGATCAACCTCTCACTCTCTAACCCTCTCAATTCTACAAAGACCTCACGAATTTGTTGCTCTCTGTTTCTCTCGTGTATTCCCCTCTTTCTATCTTATCTCTCTCAAAAGAATGAAAGAAGTTGTGTGTTTGTTCTCTTCCATCTCTTCTCTTCCTTTTATAAGCAAAGAAAAGGAAAGAAAAGGAATGGTTTAAAGAAAACAATTCAAAAGAAAACTTTGCCAACTTTCAGCCACCCATTTCCACCCATTTGCCAACTTTGCACATTTACTTTACTTTGTAAAAGGAAAAGAAAGAAATGAATGACATTTGCTGTCAATGGCTTTGCTGCCAATTGTGGTCTGCCACCCACAATTCTCCACCTCGTACTTCATTTGATAATCCTCAAATGTAGGACGAATACGAGCACCGCCCACGAACAACGACACTCGTACAAACTGCACCATTTTATCATGGTTGCCTACATACCCAATCCAGGGATCAAGCTCCTGTAGTTCGACCACCGGGGAGAAGCTCCACCTCACCCCAACACCGCCCCGAAAGGCTGCCCTGTTTGAACATCAACACGGGTTGATATGTAACAAGTCCAAACAGTGTTGAAACTTGCCACCCGTCACCACCTTGGTTAACATGTCTGCTGGATTTTCATCTGTGTGCACTTTCATAAGAGAAATATTACCTTCCTCTATGACATCCCGCACAAAATGGTATCTGACATCAATATGCTTGGTACGAGCATGGTGAACCTGATTCTTTGCCAAATGTATCGCACTCTGGCTATCACACCACAGGTCTACGCGATCCTGCTTGATCCCAAGGTCACCTAGAAGACCCCACAACCACAAAGCTTCCTTCACCCCTTCTGCCAAGGCCATGTACTCAGCTTCGGTAGTGGAAAGAGCCACTGTAGCTTGCAACATCGATTTCCAGCTAACGGGAGCACCGTGTACACAGAACACATATCCCGTAGTGGATCGTCGTCTGTCTAGATCACCTGCATAATCCGAGTCCACAAACCCATTAACCTGACATGTGTTTCCACTAAAACACAATCCTGTGTCACTGGTACCCTTCAAGTACCTAAGGATCCACTTCACAGCTTCCCAGTGTGTCTTTCCAGGATTAGCCATAAACCTGCTCACAACACTAACTGCTTGTGAAATGTCTGGACGTGTACACACCATCGCATACATCAAACTGCCAACTGCACTAGCGTAAGGCACCTTCTCCATCAGTGCTTTCTCTTCCGCTGAAGTGGGAGATTGCTTACCAGAGAGCCTGAAATGGGGAGCCAACGGAGTTGCCACGGATTTTGCATCTTGCATCCCATATCTCTGCACAACCCGTTCAATGTAGCTTTTCTGGCTCAGGAACAAAACATTTTTCGTCCTCTCTCTTTTAATCTCCATACCCAGTATTTTCTTTGCAGCGCCCAAATCCTTCATCTCAAACTCTTTACCAAGTTGAGATTTCAGTCTATCTATCTCCACCTTGCTCTTCGAGGCAATAAGCATGTCATCCACATACAACAAAAGATAGATATACTCACCTCCAGGAAGTCTCCGAATATAGACACAGCAGTCATATTCGCTTCTGGAATAACCATGCTTCAACATGAAAGAATCAAACCGCTTGTACCACTGTCGAGGAGATTGCTTCAATCCATAAATGGATTTCCTCAAGCGATAAACATGATTCTCTTTACCCTCAACCTTGTAGCCCTCAGGTTGATGCATATAAATCTCCTCCTCCAAGTCTCCGTGCAGGAACTGGGTGTAGTCCCCTGGGTTGCTACTAGTTCCATCTGCTCCAACTGCCGCACTTCCTGTCACCGTTGTGCCCAAAAGCGTATACAAATTCCTTTGACGGATACCCTTCATCACAACTAAAGAACCCCGAACAACCTCCATGACTCCATTCCACGTGATAATTTTGCATCCACCGGAGTCTAAAGCACCAACGGAAATAAGGTTCTTACACAATTCTGGGACATGTCTCACATCCTTCAAGGTTCTGATAACCCCATCATGCATCCTGATTTTTATTGAACCAACCCCCACTGCTTTGCAGGAATGATTATTTCCCATCAAAACAGTTCCACCATCTGTCTCCTCGTAGGTAGTGAACCACTTCCTATTTGGAGACATATGATAAGAGCATCCTGAGTTAAGTATCCACTTACCGGAGCTTTCCTCATCAGCCGTGGCATTGAAACAATCGCCGACATCCCCTTCATGTGAAGCATAACCAGCTTCTTGTGTCCCTTGTACCTTCCCGATGTTGTTGTTGTTCTTGTTCTTCTTCCAAGTTGTTTTCTTGTTGGGGCAATTCGCTTTGAAATGCCCAAGTTCCCGCACTTAAAACATGGTCTCTCTGCAAGAGGTTTTGAACTGGATCCAGCCATTCCTCCCTTGCCTTTCTCTCGATAATTTGTCTTGCCCCTCGTGTACAACCCCTGTGCCTGCTCCTTGCTCATGCTAGTAGCCATGCCACTAGTTGCAATCTTTCGAAGATCATCCGCCAGGAGAGAAGTCCTGGTCTCATCCATGTTTAGATTGTCGCCTACGAGCATCAAAGTTTGTACAAGATTTTCATATGATTTTGGCAATGAGAGAAGTAGCATAAGAGCTTGATCCTCTTCTTCCACCTTCACATCAATATCCTTCAAATCTGATATGCATCTATCAAACTTGTTTATATGTTCCTGGATAGGTGTACTTTCCTCCATCTTGCAAGTATACAATCTGGATTTCAAGTAGATCCGATTCGTTAGAGTCTTCGTCATGAAGTTCGCCTCTAACTTCAACCACACTCCCGCGGCGGTTACCTCACTATCTACCAAGAAAGCAACATCCCTTTCAAGGCAGAGAATGATCGACGCTCGTGCTTCGAGATCTAACTCTTCCCAATCCTCATCCGACATGTCTTCGTGCTTCTTTTCTTTACCCGCCAAAGCTTTGTGTAGCTTTTGTGAGATTAGCAAATTCTTCATTTGCATCCTCCAATAGGAAAAATCATTTTTCCCATTGAACCTTTCAATCTCGTACTTTCCTATCTTGACCGCACCACTCGTGGACGTCATTTTTTCAGCTTGTTTCAAAATTTAATTCCTCTCAGGAATTTCGTCGAACACCTGGTATGCGCTTCTGCCAGAATCTGCTTAAAACCCCTCAAATTTGAGCTCAACCACCCGAATTTGATATCAAGCTCTGATACCAATTGTTGGAATCATTTGCAAATCCATACAAAATTAACCAATGCAGCGGAGAGAAGTCCTGGTCTCATCCATCTTTAGATTGTCGCCTACGAGCATCAAAGTTTGTACAAGATTTTCATATGATTTTGGCAATGAGAGAAGTAGCATAAGAGCTTGATCCTCTTCTTCCACCTTCACATCAATATCCTTCAAATCTGATATGCATCTATCAAACTTGTTTATATGTTCCTGGATAGGTGTACTTTCCTCCATCTTGCAAGTATACAATCTGGATTTCAAGTAGATCCGATTCGTTAGAGTCTTCGTCATGAAGTTCGCCTCTAACTTCAACCACACTCCCGCGGCGGTTACCTCACTATCTACCAAGAAAGCAACATCCCTTTCAAGGCAGAGAATGATCGACGCTCGTGCTTCGAGATCTAACTCTTCCCAATCCTCATCCGACATGTCTTCGTGCTTCTTTTCTTTACCCGCCAAAGCTTTGTGTAGCTTTTGTGAGATTAGCAAATTCTTCATTTGCATCCTCCAATAGGAAAAATCATTTTTCCCATTGAACCTTTCAATCTCGTACTTTCCTATCTTGACCGCACCACTCGTGGACGTCATTTTTTCAGCTTGTTTCAAAATTTAATTCCTCTCAGGAATTTCGTCGAACACCTGGTATGCGCTTCTGCCAGAATCTGCTTAAAACCCCTCAAATTTGAGCTCAACCACCCGAATTTGATATCAAGCTCTGATACCAATTGTTGGAATCATTTGCAAATCCATACAAAATTAACCAATGCAGCGGAGAGAAGTCCTGGTCTCATCCATCTTTAGATTGTCGCCTACGAGCATCAAAGTTTGTACAAGATTTTCATATGATTTTGGCAATGAGAGAAGTAGCATAAGAGCTTGATCCTCTTCTTCCACCTTCACATCAATATCCTTCAAATCTGATATGCATCTATCAAACTTGTTTATATGTTCCTGGATAGGTGTACTTTCCTCCATCTTGCAAGTATACAATCTGGATTTCAAGTAGATCCGATTCGTTAGAGTCTTCGTCATGAAGTTCGCCTCTAACTTCAACCACACTCCCGCGGCGGTTACCTCACTATCTACCAAGAAAGCAACATCCCTTTCAAGGCAGAGAATGATCGACGCTCGTGCTTCGAGATCTAACTCTTCCCAATCCTCATCCGACATGTCTTCGTGCTTCTTTTCTTTACCCGCCAAAGCTTTGTGTAGCTTTTGTGAGATTAGCAAATTCTTCATTTGCATCCTCCAATAGGAAAAATCATTTTTCCCATTGAACCTTTCAATCTCGTACTTTCCTATCTTGACCGCACCACTCGTGGACGTCATTTTTTCAGCTTGTTTCAAAATTTAATTCCTCTCAGGAATTTCGTCGAACACCTGGTATGCGCTTCTGCCAGAATCTGCTTAAAACCCCTCAAATTTGAGCTCAACCACCCGAATTTGATATCAAGCTCTGATACCAATTGTTGGAATCATTTGCAAATCCATACAAAATTAACCAATGCAGCGGAAGCAATAATAAAGCACATACAACCGAGAAATATTCCAAATAATCAAACAAGCAAATATCCACAAGTAATCAAGATAAAAGCGAGAGATAAATGAGACACGAGATTTACGTGGTTCGGCAAAGCCTACGTCCACGGGAGCAACACCAATCGTAATATTGTAGAACTCCGACGATTCGCACAACCCGCGAACTCATCACACACAATGACTCGAGAATTACACCCAAGAATGAGATCAACCTCTCACTCTCTAACCCTCTCAATTCTACAAAGACCTCACGAATTTGTTGCTCTCTGTTTCTCTCGTGTATCCCCCTCTTTCTATCTTATCTCTCTCAAAAGAATGAAAGAAGTTGTGTGTTTGTTCTCTTCCATCTCTTCTCTTCCTTTTATAAGCAAAGAAAAGGAAAGAAAAGGAATGGTTTAAAGAAAACAATTCAAAAAAAAACTTTGCCAACTTTCAGCCACCCATTTCCACCCATTTGCCAACTTTGCACATTTACTTTACTTTGTAAAAGGAAAAGAAAGAAATGAATGGCATTTGCTGTCAATGGCTTTGCTGCCAATTGTGGTCTGCCACCCACACAAACCTTGCGCCCGACTCCAATAATTCTGATCAAAAGAAAAAGATAGCTAAACAAATGTTTAAGGCCCATAGAACAAAGGCCACATTAAGCAATAATTAAAACATTTAGTAGCGTGATCATATCAATTCCCCTCCCCTTAAAGGCGGAAGTCAAGAAATTGAGCTTGAAAGTACACCTCATCCACCCTAGCAACCAACAACTGAGAGCCACGGTCATCTCCTCTCCTTATCTCTCGACAATGCAGGATTATCATCGTGCAAGTCGAGAGGGAGGAAAGATTCAGCTTGTTGACCTCCGAGCATAGTCTTGAGTTGTGATATGTGAAAAATACGTGAAAAGAGCTCAAAAATACTGGATCTCTATCCGAGACAATCGAGCAGGGCACCCTGAACAAATGTAGTGGGCACTCCTCGAGCGGTGAAAGGGTGAGATAACCCAATAAATTGTGTTGCCTTATACAATCGATTAGGATGGTGTTCCAATGTCGAGAACGAGGAAGATCGAAAATGAAGTCCATGCTGATATCGTCCAAATAGCAGTTTGAAATTGGCAGTGGCTGTAAAAGACCCGCTGGGGATTGCTTATCTGCTTTATTTCGCTGACAACTCACACATTCAACCACAAACTTTAATACTGATTTCATCATATCTGGCCAATACACATTCGAAGCTAATCAACGGAAGGTGCGCAGTGCTCCTGGATGTCCCCCCCATCGAGGTCGAGTGAAACTCCCTTATCAATCATGAACCCCACTTCAAAGTTGCAGGAGCACCCATCTTGTCTTTAATAGAGAACCCCATTCACTAATACATAAGACTTTTTTAAATCCTCTCCATTCTCAAGAGAGGCACGTAAAATTGATCTTTCCGAACCTCCTTATCCAACGAGTCCCGTTCCACCCATCTCGGCAGGGAGATTGCTCCACATTCACCCTCAAAATCTCATCTAGACAAAGCGTCTGCAGCAGTATTGGATTCCCTAGTTTTGTATTCAATTTCGAAATCAAACCCTAACAATCTCGAAATCCAATACTGTTGCACCGGTGAATTAATAGATTGACTGATCAACTGACGAAGGCTTTGATGATCGGTCTTCACCACAAATTTTCTTCTCACTAAATTATCGCTGTTATAGGACTGCCAAAACAAGAGCCATTAATTCCTTCTCATATGTTATTTTGAAGCATTTCACTCCGAAGAATGGCCCGGAACAAGTCATTCATCACCGCCTAGAAGGTAGAAGGAGCATTTCTCAATCCAAAAGGCATCACCACAAACTCATAATGCGCAGAATGAGTCTGAAATGTCATCTAGTGACACTCGAATTTGATGATACGCGACTTGAAGGTCCAGTTTAGTGAACCACGATACTCCATGTAATTCATCCAACAATACCTGGATGATGGGGATAGGATATTTGTCAGGAACTGTACATTTTTTCAATTCTCTATAGGCCACACAAAAACGCCAATTCCCATTCTTCTTACACTCGACTGGATTAAACCTTTTTAGAGCATCTCCTCGACCAACCGCTCTATTTCATTCTTCTGAGATGAACTGTATCGATAAGGTCGAATGGAGACTGGCGACGATCCTAGTAACAACGGAATTTGATGGTCCTTCTCCCGAAAAGGTGGCAATCCAGAGGTTTCAGTTATTACTTGGGGAAAACTTTGAATCAATTCCTGAATCTCCTTATGAAGTTCTGGACTTAACTTGATCTCGGCAAGGATCACTTCCTTGGGCAATAATATCCAACCCTTTATTGTACCCTAGTCAATTTGAGAAACTGGGCAGCCAATAATTGCCTTCGGGTTAGTCCAGGATCCCCTTGCAAGCATACCACGCGATCTTGATGCATAAAAATCATTTTCAAGGCTGCCCAATTGGTCGTACCTCGCCAAATGTGGCTAGCACAAATATTCCAAGGATCATATCGACTTCGCTGACCGAAAACACGTAGGTTGAAAGTGAAAAGTTAGCTTCACTTATCTCTAGACATATATTCGAGCATATGCTAGATCTATTGTTATATTTTCCATCCCCCAATAAAACTGGCAAGGTCGCTGAATAGTCTATTGGAAGCTTCAGGCGCTGAGCAGAATTGAGCAATAAAATGGTGTGTTGATCTGCTATGTACCATGATTACAACTTGTTTCCCATACACCTTTCCTAAAATTTTCATAGTTCTCGGGCGATTGAGTACACAAGCAGCCGTTTCAAATAGTTATAGGGTCTGGATTCGAGGCCCTTTCACATCCAATTCTTCTTGTGTCAGTTCGGTATCTATGGTCTCATCGATATTAGCCCCCTTGTCGTCATCAACAAGCATGATTCATAGAGATTTACTTGTTCAAACATGGGTAAGGTGAGTAAGGTTCTCTACATTTGAAGCACAACTCTTTGGCCCTTAAATTCATGCAGTCTGAATGCGTCATTTGTTTGGTAGGTCGTCAACTTGAAGGGGCTGACAAATCCATCGATTTCGTGGCCAGGCGAGTGCCAAAATCTCATTGCTGAGTTGGCCGAATTGTGGTTGAGGTGTATCCGCCTCCTGTCTATGGATTTCCAATTGTTGGAAATGAGGGTCCCCCTGAATTGTACTGAGTCAAATCTTTGGTTGTGAGAATTCGAGAAACGCTGCTGGTGAGGTGGTGCCAATTTGCGCTCAATTTCTCGTGCAAGGTGCATGGTGGTACATATTTCTTATGCATCTCTTGAACGAATTTGAAGTCGTATATCCTCCCTTA
The DNA here is from genome assembly GCA_028749325.2 of Caryopteris x clandonensis. Taxonomy (NCBI): domain Eukaryota; kingdom Viridiplantae; phylum Streptophyta; class Magnoliopsida; order Lamiales; family Lamiaceae; genus Caryopteris; species Caryopteris x clandonensis. Next base: position 5,705,218 of record JAPYKT020000003.1, on the reverse strand, counting down.
CTCCGTTCGAAAACAGTCTGAGCGCGATGGGTCTGGAAGGTTAGTTAGTTATAGGTGACATTCTTGAAATAAATAACTCACGTTTTCGTCAATAGAAGGCGGTTTGGCAAGTTGCTGCCAATGCCTCATGTGGGTTCGATTGGGGATCATCCCCGTAGTGCCTTAACAATTCTGTTGTGAACTTGTGCCATCCCCATGTCTGGAAAATGAGTTAGGAGCCATTGCAGCCATTGAAGGGTGGTTTTCCCTTCACGGCGATCAGGGCCAATTGGATCTCCATGTTCGCGGGGGTGTCATCCACACGAAAAAAATATTCTACGCGGAAAATCCATGCCAAAGGTTTCTCCCTGAAACCTTAGGAGTTCTAGTTTTGACGGGGAAGCAATGGGATAGGTCGGGTTCATTGAAATAGGGGCAGGATTTTTATTCACCGCCAAAGCTCCATAGTTGTTGGGACATAAATTATTGGGCCCGTGGCTGACGACCCTCTTGCACCAATTCTCTTCTCCCAAAGCAAATGCTTGAGCTGGTCTTGAACCTCACCCAACCCTGATTGTAATTCATCAATTCGGTTGTCCATAGGCTTCACGGACGTATGGAGATCGCCTACTCCTTTCTCAAACTCAGTGATGCTATATTCCAGAGCGTCCACGCGTGACTCGCTTCTCGTCATGTTGTGATCCCAATTTGTTAAAGTCAAGAAGTAGACACAGGGAATTATGAATGAAATACGATTGAATAAGCAAACTAAGAGAAGAAAATTTCCTTCCCATGCCTGGCGGCCGAATCCAGTGATTCTGACCAAAAGAAACAGATACCTAAACTAGGGAAAACAGGGAATACTTATATGTTTAAGGCCCATAGAACAAAGTCCACATTATTCAATAATTAAAACATTTAGTAAAAATAAGTATCGATTAACCCGTTATGGGCCCGGACTGTTGTGCTTCTCTTATCCCCGAGAGCCAATACGCGATTGCATCACATTTCTTGAATAACTGCGATAGAATTGTGATGGAAAATACAAGTATAGCGCTTCATTCTTGATTCCAACAAATGATATTTTCAATGGAGCAAACCAAAACAAGTTGAGAGTTGCTTAGAATCTTGAAGCCAAATGTAAAAAAAAGGCTAAACAGAATGCATATTGGTGATAAGGAGAATTGAGTTGATATATTTTTGTGTTCAAGCTTGGTGTAAGTTTAATGATTAGACACCATGGCAAATGAAAAACTATTGATAGAATTAGAAAAATAAAGAGCCCATGTTCTTCGAAAATGAAGAGTAAGTATTTTTCACATTAGTTGCATGGTTCTACGATCTCAAGATTCACTTAAAATTTATAGGCAGATCTCAAAATACGCAATAAACTAAAAAATAAAATTTTAATTTGTGTCTAGAATATGTGCAACTCGCGCCCAACTAGTTTTTGATGTGGTTGGTCGCGAGTAATACCTTTTACTTAACCAATAATACTTTATATGTTAAACAAATAATACATTTTAGTTAGATAAGTAATATTGAAAAAAAAACAAACACAAGTGCTCATATTGTTTGGAAATGAAAAAAAAAAAAGAGCATTCTTATTCCCGAATAAGTTATCTCAACCTTAAATGATTAGTATATTTATTATTATAACGGTGGTTTCATTTGGAAAAATGAAATTATAATATCAAAAAACACTATGAGTCAATTATTATTTAGTGTGACTACGGCCTCAAAGGTATAATAGTTAACTTGTTTGACAAGTTTTAGTTTCTAAGTAGTTCATGTTCGGATTTGAATTCTCCATATTTATGTATTGTGAAGCTTGAAGAGAGAATGAGATGCAAAAATTATTAGATTAATATGAAGAGGTGAGCTATATACATGATGTATATGCCCAAAATTATGGGGTTTGGATTTATTATATTTGGGCTAGTTGTGTTTTAAGAAAGAGGTCCATTGTGCAAGTGTTGGGTGGTAGGTCTAACATAGACCCATTTCTAATTAGATAATAAGATGTACCCTTAAGGTGTTTTATCACCATAAATTTTGACATTTAATTCATATTCCAATTTCAATGCTTGCAACAATCCTCTCCCCACCTCTATAATTGGAATATACCAAGAGGATGTTTGAACAAGATTGAAGATCTCCGTATCACAATTGACTGTAGATTATGAGGTTGTGCTACAACCAACTGCATAGTAAAAAGTAGTAAAAAGTGGTGTTTGTCTAATCACACAAAATTCAAGCAATATACTTCTATTGTACAATTTAAAATATAAAAAATTATTTGTTATTCTTGGTTTTTATATCATTATATCTATAAAAATAAATCACTTTAATATTACATATGAAAACATTAATTCATGATAATAGTGATCATCTTATTTATGTTAAATAAAAACTTATATGTTATGTATTCTTTTTTATTTGCAAAACTGAAAAATACCATAATCTTTTTTATTTGCAAGAGTGACAAATACCAATTAATATTAATTCACGGTAAGTTTATCTTATAATTTATTAAGATTTAATTTAAAATTAAAATTAATATGAATGATAAACAAAATAATGATCATATTCAAAATTATAAAAGAATGTAACCACTCGAAGTTAGATGATAATGCTAAAAAAGGGAGAAATGTTACCCCTCCATCTTTAAATAAGAGTTTTATAAGGGTATTTCTCTTTTATTTGTTGTTAAAAATACAATTTTAAAAATTATAAATTCTCAAAACACTTTGATTATTTGTCTATTTGGCTATTTCAGTCGCAATGAAGTCTTTTATGAATTTAAATAATTTAATTTCACTTTTGACATACATTTACCTTTTTATTAAATTTTTTATTTAAGATAAAAAATACTATTTTAAAACAAATCCAACTTCGTCACACTTATATTAAAACACCTTGTACTTCAAATTTTTCCTGTAAATTCTAAGAACATATCAGTATAAATATATAAAGGTTTAATATTTTGCACACTTAGCATATATCCATGTAGTAATTAAATACATTTGTTGCATTATGGCCACATGAGAAAGTACTGACAAGATATTCATTTTAAGTGTTCACCTTATCATTCCTCTCTCTCTCTATATATATATATATATATTTCTTTATTTCTATTAACATCTACCCATGTGGTAATAAATACATTTGTTATATTATGACCACATAAGAAGGTGTACTCAAAATGTACCTATTTTAGGTGTTCATCTTATCATTTTTTATATATTTATATTTATTTATTTTGAACCGTGATTACAAATACTTCCTGACAATACACAATTTTTAGTCCTAGCTAAACCGAATGTCCGTAATAATACAAAATAATAAAAAAAAAAATCCAACAAAGTAAATAGAGATATGGTTCTGCAATCCTACGAACAGTTCCAGAAGGATGGAGATACATTGGCGGGAAAATAAGCGAATTTTCCAAACAAAATAGTGAATTGCCAATTCCACCCTTTCAGATAACGGCTGAATATGCAAAACAGGCAAGGGTAAATTTGGAAATTCGTTCTGAGCTGCAACTGATTCTGGTATTTCCTTCTGCTTAACAAACTGAATTTCTTCATCTTGATTGTTCCTTCCCATCTCATAAAAATTAACCCAATCAGGTGAAGAATCAGAGAGCCTGCGAACATTGAGAAGAAAACTCTGAAATCGAAGCAATTTCCATGGCAAAAGCAACAAGAAACTTCAAGAACTCATGCATCACTCTGAACCCATCATTCTTCGTGCATTTGCTTTCTGCTTCACCATTTTCAACTCCAAGGAAGAACTCAAGAAACCGCTCTCCCTCCCTCGCTCTGCTCTTCTACCTCTCTCTCTTCATCCTCACCTTTTTCTTGGGAATATGCATTCTCACATTCAACACAATTTCTCGAACCTCGATACCCTGCTCTGCACTCTCCCCTTCGTCGCCGTTATCTCCTCTTCTGTTGGCCTCTCTCTCCTCAGCCTTGAAGGATTACCGGAAGCACGACGAGCCCACATTGTCTAGCAGTTCTATGGTGCCATTGCCAGCACATGGTTTGGCTGAAAACCCAAATCTTTCTGCAGCTGAGAGAGAGTTCTGGAAGCAGCCGAATGGTGACGGTTATCGGCCTTGCCTCGATTTCAGTCTCGAGTATCGAAAAGCATCGGCTAAGATTTCCAAGGAAAAGAAGAAGTTCTTGGTGGTGGTGGTTTCTGGTGGTCTGAATCAGCAGCGGAATCAGATTGTTGATGCCGTTGTTATTGCAAGAATTCTTGAAGCTGCGTTGGTGGTGCCGGTTTTACAGGTTAATCGCATTTGGGGAGATGAAAGGTAGATACAGCTCTCTCTCTCTCTCGAAACTTACATTCCTGAAGGTGCAACAAAGACTTAGACACATATGGTTTCTTATTTTTTGCTTAAATTTGTTGAGTATGAGGTGTTTTGAGTAATTTCTTCTTCTGTTTTACAATGCATTAAAAATTGTGGATGCAGTGAGTTTTCAGATATATTTGACTTGGAACATTTCAAGAATGCATTGCAAGCTGATGTGCGTGTTGTATCCTCCCTTCCATCTACTCATTTGGTTTCAAAGCAGTCGATTGAAAATCAAATTCCATTTCATGTATCGCCGATGTGGATTCGTGCGAAATTCCTTCACCAAGTAAGATAACATTTGTGTGCTTTCCATTTGGCTTCAACCCTTTATATGTTTTGTAATTGCTAATTCTGATCTGTGCTTCATCGCAAATGCAGCTAAATGAAGAAGGCTTTCTCATATTGAAAGGTCTAGATTCTAGGCTCTCCAAGAATCTTAGTCCTGATCTTCAGAAGCTCCGATGTAAGGTAATGTGGCAGGATTGAACTCTCTCTCTCTCTCTCTCACTCTCTCTAGACAGTGAACTGATTCAAAAGAGCTCTGTTTTTTTTTGCTTGTAACAGGTTGCATTTCATGCACTGAGATTTGCCACTCCAATCCAAGAACTTGGCTATCAGATTGCCAGGAGAATGTGGATTGAAGGTCCTTATATTGCTGTCCATCTGAGGATAGAAAAGGATGTATGGACTAGGACAGGATGTCCCACTGGTTTAGGAGCTGAATATGACACAATCATAGCCAGGGATCGGGAGTATAATCCCGATTTCCTAACTGATAAGCTGAATATAACCAGTAATGCACGAAGACTTGCAGGACTCTGCCCTCTCAGTGCACTAGAAGTGGCAAGGTAAGTGAAACCTACTGTGGCTTGTGTTTTGATACAAAAATTCAGTTTCTTGTGAACTAATCTTTGCAAGTTCACACAGACTTCTAAAGGGCTTAGGAGCACCTAGCAATGCCCGTATATACATAGCTGGAGGAGAACCGTTTGGAGGGAAAGATGCGCTACAGCCACTTGTGAATGAGTTTCCAAATATAGCAACAAAAGAGACGTTCGCGAGAGGGGGAGAGCTCACTCCTTACCTCAACAGACCTTCTATTCTAGCAGCTATAGACTACATTGTGTCTCTTAGCAGTGATGTGTTTGTGCCTTCACATGGTGGCAACATGGGCCGAGCTATGCAGGTATGTACGTATAGCTAGGCCTACAGAGGGACCGACCAAAATTGTCCATTTTTCGGGCAGGAAAATAGTGAGCCCTATGGTGAAGTTCGTATTTGGGTTGCACTCAAATTGTCACCTCCCCTTAAGGCTATACATTTGATAATTATACGGTTGTTATGTACGTGCAGGGTCATCGGGCATACGTAGGACATAGGAAATACATAAAGCCTAACAAGAGGATGATGCTTCCATTGCTAGACGATAAATCGGTATCAGACAAAGAATTGAGGAGCAGCATGCAGAAGCTGCATAAACACTCTATGGGGGAACCGGAGTCGAGGAGCAAGAAATTGGATAGAGATGTATTGGCATATCCTGTGCCTGAGTGCATGTGTAAAAGATGACAGATGCTAATGAACATCTATGTCTGCAATACATAATTGTATTTTCAGAAATAGTAGTTTCTTCTTTTATCTTCGGAAACAACAGAGGCCAATATCTACCTTACAAAAACACTAAAAATAAATATCCACGTTGCAACTCAAAGGATAAAAGAAAAGCATAATCAAGAGATTTATGAATTTTTTGTACATATTTATGGTGCCACGAATGAAAAAAAAAAAAAAAAAAAAGAAATTTACAGGCAAACAATAATAGTAGATGAAAGATTCATGTATTGCAATTACATAATAGCATAGTGGCAACAACATACGCGTGAAATGCGATATTGTTAAACCTTGGCTTACCAAGGAAAATATAATTTGTTAAAATGTGAAACGAGCTCATGGTATTGTTGTGCATCCATACATATCTATACACGTGAGTTAGTTTCACAGCTAACTTATAATTAATTCTTTGCTTATACATCTCCCTCATACGGGACCCGAAGGTGTTGCTAATGAAAATTTATTACAAAGGAATTGAAAACAATGCATCGATAATGGCTTGGTTAAAATGTCTGCAAGTTGATCCTCCAATGAAATTAAACAAAAATCAAACTCCTTTTTTTGTTTTTGTTTTTCCACAAGCTAGCGAAAATAATGGACATCAACTTCTATGTGTTTGGTATGAGCTTGAAAAACAGGATTTGATATCTAAGATATAGCATTTGCATTGTCACACCATATGACAGAAGATGTATTGATGCAAATGCCTAGTTTAGTAAACAAAGACTTTATCCAAACCAAATCGTTGTTCTGCAAGTGATATGTACTCACTCTTTAAGATTTCGGTATATAACACCCTGCTTCTTAGAGCTCCATGTGATGACATTAGGGCCTATGTAAACACAATGTCCTTCGATAGATCTCCTATCATCAACCTGCCTGTGCATTCATCATCTACATAGGGACGAAGTCTAAGATTTGTAAATGGTTGAAACATAATCCCATGAAAAATAGTACCCTTGAGGTATCTAAGAACTCCATTACAAGCCATCCAGTACTAGCTAGCTGAGTTTATTGACTATGCAAGAGATGTCATGCATTGTCATAGTCAAATATTGTAAAACTCCCAACTGTACATCTACACAAAGTGGAAACTAAACTAGATCATTCACCGAAACAGGTAACTTCATCATGTTGGAACCATAAGTAATGTCACATGGTTTGTTGCCATGCATGTTTATTTTCTTCAGTAGTTCAGTGATATACTTATGATGATTGAGTAGAATACCAGTGAAAATGATGTGAGCCTCAATTCCCAAAAATAATGTAGCATTAAGTTTATGAATCAGCTATTGTATCTTGTCACTCTCATCCCCAATAATGAATATATCATCAACAAAGACTAGTACCAACAACATCTTTCCATTTGTCTTCAGAGTAATGGTCAGATTCAGACATATGAAAACCTTGTGAGTAAAGAAAAAGTTTGAGTTTCTCTGTCCAAAAAGACCTTGGTGCCCATAAAGAGCCTTTACTAGCTCGCGAACATGAGAAGGTTTAGAGGGGTCTGTATATCCCTATGGCTGAGGCATATACATTGTTTCCACCAAGTCTCCATTCAAGAAATGCATAATGGATATCAACTGTTCTATAACCCAACCTCTAGAAAACCAATCGAATAGAGATAGATTTAATCACGGGGTTAAAGGTTTCAAAGTAATCAACACTTTCTTATTAATGAGAACCTCCAGCAAAAAATCGAGCTTTAATCTAGTGACCATGGGATGGGTATTCAAAGGATTTGTAGATCTCACAGAATCAGTCGTACTGCATTATCTCTGTTACGTATTTCTCCTTTGCTGAGTTTTTGGTATGTCGCTTGCATTGTAACATTTTCTTCCCTTCCTTCAAGAATTGCCCTGAAAATGGCTTGGTCAGAATGTCTGTTGGCTGATCTATGGCAGGAATATGTTGAACTGCAATAGTTTTATCACCCACCTTTTTTCCCTTATCTATCTCAACATGTTTGATCCGTGAATGAACTGGAGTCAGGGATAACATGACTGCCCCAACACAATCAATTCCATCATCTTTTCCCCTAATTTCAACCTACTTTTGGTATGCCATGTGGCATTATTTTATTAGTCGTTATAATTAATTAATTGATTTTAATGAGTCATATTTTATGAAAATTTCATTATATTTTTATTGAATTATTCAACACAATAAGTCAAACTTGCAACTATTTTACTTAATTATAAATCAAAACTCCCGTAAAATAGGTCGCAATCTATTTAGATAAGCCAAGCCAAATAGAATGAAACTCTTGGTTGGCTATACCGGGCAAAATGAGCATGACAAGAAATAGCGTAATATAATCCATCGGATTGAGATCCTGTCGCTCCAAAAGATGGAGCAAAATCGAAATTATCTATTCATAAATGAGCACTTCCGTCTGATTGCGATTTCACTTAATTGCAAATCTTTTCTTTAATTTTCGATTTTACATATTAAAGTCAAACTTGCAGAATGTATAATTTTGATTGCATTAAATTATTTAGGATTATTTCTTAACTAAAAAGTCAAATTCATTATGATAATTTTATGGTATTAAATAATTAATTGATTATCCTATTATTTATGGTAAATTTTAGACGAAAATCAATATGATAATTACCTTATTTTATTAAACAATTGTTTTTGTACATTTGTTGAATGACTAAGTAATATTCATATATGATTGATTAATTATCAACAATTATTTAGGATTTCTTATTAAATTAAATATGTGTGTAATATTATATAAAAAGGTGTGTGTTATTTTAAATTAGTGCATATATTAACATCAATTGCAATTACATTACTTACCTCATTAAAATGAAATAACATTCAATATATATATATATATATATGATAGCAAAAGACTTATATTTCTAGAAATCATTAATATTTTTCACCTAAAATAATTACTAAATACAGTATACATATGGTATAATATAATTAGAGATTATCATATCGAGATTTACGATTTTGTTTCTTTTTTATTTTATTGCTTATAATTAGCAATATATTAAAGGAATATTAACTATTTACGTAACAATTGCGTAAATTAAGGAAAAAGAATATTGACTATTGCGTACTTCAAATCTTAAATCGTGGTACACTTTACTATACAACGTTAACAATATAATTTTAAAATATAATTAAATTAAAAAAAAAAAAAAACTAGAAGTTTATATGAAGAAGAGATTTGACCTTAGCAAATTCTCGCTTCCTACTATATTCATTACCTCATTTCCTAGCTTGACACAAAATACTAATCAAGTGTAATCAATTTCAATTAATTATTATCTATCATTCTTCTCTCCCAAAATTAATAGGCCTAATCTCTCTCTCTCTCTCTCTCCCCTTCAATCACTTTAAAAAATGTCCAATGTTGTTTTTCAATTCCTTCGCTAGAAACTTCATTGACTGATCTCCAAATCTATATCTTCTTATAGACGGAAACTAATGATTGGATCTATCTGTTAATGCTTGAGGATACGATGGTTTATGTCTGAATGTTTGGGCTTCAGTGGACGATGTGGCTAGATGGGTGTTGTGAGAGCACAAATTCAGAGGGTGAGGGTGGATTGCGGGTGCTAATACAATAGATTGAGTGATAGAACACATAGCAATATTTTATATATTGATTTTGTAATTTGAGTTGTATTCTGCAATCTTTGGCTAATATAAAAAAATATAGATTGGATTTTCTAATCTTTGGGTAACAAACTATATGTTCTTATTTTGTCGCCAGATCACATTTCTCGCAACCTCACAGATGATTTCGAGATGAGATCTTCAATTGAGATTGTTTCATCCACTAATTTATTATGTTTTGTCATATTTAATGCTTCTGTGAATGTGCCAGTTAGGATTTTCTTTACTGTATGAATTGCTCTAGAAATATTTTCAATGGAATGATGTCAAGAGTCAATACTAAAAACAATACAAATCATAAGCTTATGTTTGTATAAATCTCAAGAAATTTGTGTGACTGCAGTTGTCAATCTTTTGTCTTCATACCATTCTTTGATATTATTTAACTACATCTGTCATATATGTACTATTTTATGTGTGGGAGTAATTATGTGCGTCTGTTGTAATTTCTATCCTTTTTTCTTTTCCCCTATTTGTTGGATTTTGAAGAAATTCTTTTAGGTTAAAATGTATTTTGAAATAAAATTTTAATGTTCAAAATATCAAGAGAGGAGAGTGATTAAGAAATTAATGGAATCTGTAATATTGTGTTTGCATTCTTGTCTCCCGTCTGAGTCCCTCCATCTGCTGCCGTCAAGTACATCCATCAGAACAACTAACTATTTTTATTCAAACCCGTTAGATTTTTTTTTTTGCCCCAATCTAATAATCATTTTTTATGCCCCCATTTGTGTCTCACAGAATCAGTACAATTTTACAATTAAGTTTGCTTCGGAGACACTGGACCAGTTTATGATGACTTCACTTAGATATGCATGAGATATTCACTCTGAAACAAAATGATTGTCTTTTGATCTTCATTTGAAGCTTTGTATTATGTAGATGCTTAGTTTAGTCCTATGAAATTAAGATCCTTATTTTTGTATAACTAGACAAGGCTAGCAGCTGCAAGAAAAAGAGAAACACAAGATATCCAAGTGTTTGAAACATCTATAGTTTCTGCAACTCCTCCCAATTTTTTTATATTGGGTGGCCTTTTTGTTTTAGCAATTCTTCTTGATTTATCAATATGTTCAATGTTTCTGTAATTGAATGATTGGGAGCATTAGTTTATTGATATGTTTACATTGAGCATAGCACCGCAAAGGATCACTTATATTTGAAATTTATATTAGTTCAATAGTCCTGTTGTGTCATTATATGATTTTTTTTTTATTTGAGTTTTATTCCTCTTTTTGCTACTGTTGTAGATGTTAATTGTACTGATCTTCTCTCCATTGGAGAATTTGGGTGCCATCTTAGTCAGGCCAGCAAATAATATTGATTTTCAGCCATCTCAGTATCTCAACCGTTCAGGTAATTAAATGATTTGCATGCAGAGTCATTAGTTTCATATTTCATTATGCTATTATATGACATTTTAGTATCGCAAGGACAAACAAGCTTGCAAATGATTATATGACCGTTGAGGTTATGGTTCCTGAAAATCTAGTGGTTGGGATGATTGAAAGTTTTGGAGCCAAACATCTCATGATTAGAAATGAGTCTTCAAATCTTATAATTTCAGTAAGTTTGCAATATCTTTTTACAACAGTTTTGATACTACGGGGCTTCATGAGAATCTATTTAGACTCTATTTTTGTAATTTAATAAGTAAAAAATTAGCAATGGCTATGCTTAACCATTGTTGTATGTACAGCCCCTTGCTCTAGGGACTCAAGAATAAGGAGACTCAAGTATAAGAGATATCAAGTCCCAAAGTCTCAAATCTCATAATTCCCTTGTAACAATCTTATGATTATGTATGCACCTTCATTTATAGTTTATACTGATTTGTTCTTACTACTGAGTTATAATTGATTTCACTATTTTGTGATGCATATTATGGCTATTTTTTAATTTTATTGTAGATAATGGCTTCAGACATTACTACTGTTGCATATATTAATATAATGAAGAAAATTTGAAAGATATGAATTAGTAGAATTATAATTGCAGTAATCTCTCTCTCTCTCTCTCTCATTGTGGCAAAGAAATGGTGGGAGAGGCTAAGCTTGGAGGCTTACTTTTTTAAAAGAGGAAAGAGATGAAATATATTACTACAACAAAATTTTAGTCGAGAAGAATGCGATCAAGGTATATAAAAACTATTATTTGTTGTGTTTCTTTATTCTTTTCTATTTAAAAAAGTTAAATTACACAATCCTAATGTTTTTATGTGAATAATGATTTAATAATTTGTAATTGGCCATGATAAAGCTAAGAAGGTACATTATGTAGATTCATGATTGTGTATTTTTCATAGTTGTGTCGTTTGGCTTGAGAGGTGAAAGACTTAATTTGATATGTGATGATTTCATTTTAATTTGTTTGTTTGTTTGGTTTTATTTATTTATTTAAATCAATTTTAAGTCCTCTTTGTATTTGCTAATAATGATTACGAAAGGAGATAGTGAATCCATGTATATGTGATTACTTTTATACTTTCTGTACACCTTAATATGTTATTTTGAACTTCATAATGGCCCACTGCATGATTAGGGTTTCTTATGAAATATTAATTGTTTAACATTAATGAATCTTATTTATATGGCTAAGTGTATCAAATTATAGGCAAAGTTTATGCTAAATTATGAAGCGTGTACACACACACGTAGATATATATATATATATATATATATAGAGAGAGAGAGAGAGAGAGAGTGTGTTTTAACTGCCAAGATGGTTTTTTTTTTTAATAATTATTATTGTATAATTCAATTGAGAGAAATTCTTGCATTTATGTCGTCAAAGGTGAACAATAGTTTGTTCCACAATTTTTTTTTCTCTTCATAGAACAGCCAATGTGTACATTTGATAAAACTCAAATGAAGATGAGAGTGTAAATAAAACACAATTTTAATTTCTTTCATTTTTGTCAATTTATAAATTTAATAAAACTATGTTTAAAAATTTATTTATAATTTAATTAGTTTTAAAAAAAGGATAATGGTAACCCCACCGTTAACTATTTCATTTATGAATTTCATAGTAATAAAAATACATGTTCTACTCAGACATAATTTGTAATTTGCTAGCCTCTTGGCTATTAGACAAAGATTGACCTACACGGAAAGGATAATTCATTCGGATCGACATGAGAGTCCAACTGCATTGCCAGAATCCATGTTGTATATTTGAAAGAGGTTGACCCCCTTGCTTCTCTCATGTACACGCCAAGCCCCTTTTCTCCACGGTCCACAGAGACAAAATGTATATAACACTCAATTATTAGAATGTATAAAGTAATTTGTCAATTCTTCGATATGAATAAAAAATATTTATTAAAACTAAGATACTTATCATTAATATAGTTAGATTTAGAATGAAAATTTATATAAACAATATAATACAAATATTTGAAAATAAAAAATATATAATATGTAATATCACAATACCGATTATATATATGTTTAGAAATAATTATTGTAATTTTAATTTATATTTTATCTACTTAAAATCTGAAATATTATAATATTTTAAGTATTAATTGATTAATATGTGTAAATAATAATTCTTGAATCAATTATTATATAAATTAGAACATCAGTTTGTTGGGATTATTTTTGTTTTATTAAATGATTATAAATAATTCTGCAATATATATATATAGAATATACATAATATGTAGACTATTATCTTAAAGTTTAGATATTTTAAAATAGTGGATGCAAATCATATCATATATATCATTTCCTTATTAAAATAGATTTTAATTGAAAGTTAAATGGACAGACATCGCATGGGTAATTTTTGTTATAAATCTTAATGATGTGTAGAATCATTATATTCATTATTTTAGAAATATAATAAAAAAATCAGTATTATTTATTATATTTATTTTAAAGATATCTATTGGTCATATTTAATATTAATACATATTTTACTGTTCAAAATATAATTAAAATGATTTTTAGTTTTCATTTTAAAAATTAATTCAAATTATATTTTTAGGAATGATTTTATTATTTATGTGGAGTCCGATTTAGATTTTTAAGGCTAATAATTAATTCATTAAAGTTTTGCTTATATTATTATTAAGAATATTCATTTAAATAACAACGGTATGTTACAATATTCATAATTATTTTTTTCTTTTTATTAACAAAATATAATTTTATTTAATAAGTTTCAGTGATTAATTATTCGAAATAATGTTATAATGTCTATTGCTGATTTTTCTTCATATATATGCTATTAATGTATTTAATATATTTATAGTTTATCAAAATTTATAATAATATCATTATTCCAAATAAATTATTTATTTAATATATATTATTATAATATTTTTTAAAAGTTTAAACATAGTCAGTTTATTTTACAAGAATTTTTCAATAAAAGATATCGTTTTTAACTTTATATTGTTGTTCAATAAATAACATCAACATCTATTTAATATTTTAAAATAAATAATTATGCATATTTTTGTTTTGTAATATTATTGTTAACTTAATATGATTTAAATATAATTTTATAGAATATATATATTTACTACATTTTAATTTGTATGTATAATGTCAATGGTTTTATTGACATATTAAAATTTAACTTTATTTTGTGTTCATTACAAAGAATGATGGATCAATCTTAATTAAGAATACCATGCGAATTTCTAATCATATTATTAGTCATGTCTGAGCAATTATCTTCAATTACACATTTAAGTGACATTACAAATGGTATATTTTAATTATTTCAAAAATAAATTAAAATTTAATTTTTTATTTTTTGGTATAACAATTATTTGACATTATTAATTTTTTTGTTTTGAAAATTATTGTTTGCAGCTCAAACAGATTTGTTGAGAAATTTATTTCGTTCAGAGACTGTTTTGATTTTCAAATAAATAAATCATCTACAAGAGTAACCAAATATTATCCTGAGATTATTGATCTACTTCTGAAGTTCCAATATTGCAAGAGTTTTGCTAACAATGATCAATTTTTGAAGAATTAATCAATTTGAATGAAAACAATTATGAAATAATAGAAATTGATCATAATGACACGTATTATGATGATAACGACTTTGTCAGATGTATATATTTATTTTTCATTATGATGTATATAAATACACACACACACACATATATATACATATATAATCTCTAAACTAATTATCTTTGAACACATATTAATATACGGATACATTAATTTTTTTTCTTTTATAAGATTATGTATGCCAACTTTTAATATGTATAATATATAACATTAATGGTTTGTTTTTTTTATAATGTAGCTTATGAATATTGGGACATTGGAAACCCTACATATAGATGTGATCATTGAGGTGCATGATTTTGGTATCATGAACGAACACGTACCAACTGCAAATAAAAAAATCCTAAATTTCCTCCTTCATAGTGAAAGTGAATGAAGCAGCCATTTTTTGGAAAATATATGTTCATACAATAATATATTTTCTTTCACATCATTGGGCAGAAAGATAAACAAAAGTTATAATAATGGAAATTATTTTCCAATATTTAAGCTAAATGGTCAAAACTATCATTTGATGGGTAGCCTTTTGCCTAAAGATGATGTGGCACTAAAAATTTGTAAATCGTTTATACTCTGTTAGGCATGTTGTCATCATTATTCATATATATATATATATATATATATATATATATATATATATATATTATCAATCCATATAAATTATATGGATTGAATTCTATACAAGTTTTTTTAACTAAATTAATTATTACATTTCATGTCATACACGCGTAATGGAGTCATCATTACTTTTTATGCTAGATAGTGGCCAATTTGAAAGATATGCTTGATTAGAATAATATTGTGGTTAAAAAATTTAGAATGGTTGGACAAAAGATACAAGTGAGGCATTCTCGAATAAGGTTGAGGTTGACAGGTAAAAGAGGCTTTGATGCTAGAAAATACAACTTTGATCAACTTCTGGAACAGGTGCATTCATTGTTGGTGATTTTGAAGAAAATATGGGCGATCGAGATATTTTAGTGGAGACTAAATCTAGATATATTCAATACATCAAAGAACTTAATGTGTTATACATTTATTTTGCAACACCCTTTACCTTTTTCTTACGATGAAGATGATTATTAAGAAGATATTCTATATGCTGATCATATATTGAACAAACCTGATGAAAGAAAGAGGGTTAATGCAAGAAAATACTATTCATATCTGTTACAGGAAAGAGATGATGAAACCTCTACAAGTTTGAGTTTCTTCTAGATTATTTCAACAATTCACTATTGATGCATACCCAATTATTGAGGTTGGTAGGTTAGAGTATCTAAGAACACAACAAAAGGAGTTGAGGTGTGAGTTTTATAAAGGTATTGAGGATCCAATTAGAAAATTTTAATATAAAAAGAAAATTTTACATAAAAAAAATTATATTAAAAACATGTTTATAAATTTATATTTACCTTTTAAAGATGCAGATATCAATTAAAAATTTTAATTACAACATGATAGTGTATCTTATATTATGTATATATTAATATACAATTATATAGAACGGATCACAACAAGGTTGGTCAGGGCTAGGGCAGGGCAGAAGAGGTACCCAGACCCGCCTTGCCACGTTGTGGATCATAGATCGGATTGTCACAAATAAAGTGGGGTAGAGCGGGTCACCTACGAGGCAGGTCAAATTGTCATCCCTAAGTAATAGTTTGAAATTATTGATTTGTTCTGAAGATAATTTGAAAAAAATTTAACAAAAAATGTGGTGTTTCATGAAACTTTCCGAAATATAAAATCCTTTTTTTCATATCCTTGTAATAAACCTAGTTATTATATAAAATTAATGTTTTATCTCTTCTATACTATACATATTTAATTTTGTGAATATATTTTTACATATTTTTCTAATTTATGTAACTTCAATATATCAAATTTATGTATTTTTCATGATTTTACATCTTCAAGTGATTTAAAAAGAAAAATATATTATTTACAAATTTTATAAATGATAAGGACTAGTGATTTCATATTTTTCTAATTTTTAGAAGTAATAAAAAATTGTTTTAAATTTTTTTATTTGTAAATATCATATTAAATTATTTGAATTTATATATTTATATAAATATGAATTGGTTATATTATATTATATTAAAATAATATAAATTAATAAGCATATTAAATTATAAATAAATATATATAATATATTGCTAATATTTTTAATTAAAAATCAATAATTATATAAGATTAAATTAAAAAAATATAATTTTAAATATTTGTACATTATAAACTGTGCAATGCACGAGTGTACTACTAGTTTATGTTAGTAGTCGAGTTAGAACCATAAACATTTATTATAAAATTATGAAATATTAATTTATTGATGGTTATAGTGTGTCCTTGTGATCCAAAATCTTGGACTCCCTCACTCAGCTCCTTAAAGCTCACACCCTCATTTTTAATTTGATAAGTATAGCATATTGGTATAAATTCATAAAATGATATACATATGATATGATAAGAGCATAATTTAGAGT
Source organism: Caryopteris x clandonensis (assembly GCA_028749325.2). NCBI lineage: Eukaryota > Viridiplantae > Streptophyta > Magnoliopsida > Lamiales > Lamiaceae > Caryopteris > Caryopteris x clandonensis. Next base: position 5,688,086 of record JAPYKT020000003.1, on the reverse strand, counting down.
TACTAGCTCTACCAAAATTACCTAATATTTTAAGAATTAAAAAAGGCATAGTTTAAGTTCAAAATTTAAAGCTATAATTTAATGTAGGCCCAATGATTCGGAATTGGAATGAATCTTGATTAAGAAACATATATTATTTATTAATAATAAATTTTAAAAATAAGATTTGATTGGCTGAATCCAAGAACTTATTATTATAATCTTACTTTGGCTTCTAATGTATCTGAACTTAATATTATAATACGAATTTGTAAAAACAAAGAATTATTAAACGCACAAATGCGGAACTGAAAATTATACATATAATAAAGTAGTTTTAAATATTTTCGATATTCACCGATGTTTTTCCGATATTCATGTTGGGGTATATTCGATATCAACTATTATAACCAGAAGTAAGAAAGAAAGATTAACAACATAATTCACTTACAGTATATTCGTATCAACTATTATAATAGTTAATATAATTCGATACAAGAAGGACATGGTTGACCAACAATGTATTAGTTACATTCATAAAATTTATAAAGTACAGATTGCAATTAAGTTATAAAGACTACAAACCAGAAAATATGAACACCCTAAAAATAGGCCCATAACATAAAACCTTATCCCATAAAAATAAGCGCATAGCAGAAAACTGTAGCCCCTGGACCCAGATTCACTAACTGGGCAGTGAGACCTGTGCTAATTCAGGGAAGAGGTATTATCAAATTCAAACTCTTGGATGTCTTGTTTACAACATGTTTAATACAATAAAGGACAAAATTTAATATTTTCATATATCAAATTCAGAAACGTGGAAAATGAAAATATCTGATATATATGAATAAATATTATGGATATTGCATGAAATATGGGGAACTATTGATAAATATCAATATGAATATTGGTTGGATTACAGGTTGAAATAAGTAGAACATTGATAAAAACATAAACTTTTAGTCAAGATATTTATTTGGATACCAAAGAAGTAAAGTGCTCCGGATAAAATTTAGGGTTAATTGTATAAAAAAACACGTTCTTTGATGAAATTTATATTTTATACGATCTTTTAGTTTTTACAATTTCAAGCACCACATTTTCAATTTTGCAATTCACAGCACATGGCAGTTTTATGTTGAACTTTTTTATATTTAATTTATATTATTGTTATTGTTGTTCTTGTTGTTCTTGTTGTGATTACTAGATGTCCGTCCGTACAATGCACAGAAAATAATATATTTTATTATATTAAGAATTTATAATACAATTACATCTATTATTATTATTATAAAAATGTACATAACTTATTATTTATATCAATAATATAAATATTATTAATTTAGAATATAGTTTGTTATATTACATTGTATTTATTTCTTTAAAATTAGTTTTATTAAATAATAAATTGTATAATATTTTGAAGTGAATTTTAAATTATCCTTGAAATGAAATGAAATGAAAATAAACATTTTAATTTACTAAAAACTAATGAGATTAAATAATAAATTATAATACTATATAAATTTAATAATATTATATTTTTATTTTTATAAAAAGAATATATAATTTTAGCTTAAATCCATTTCAAAATTTGATATACTATTTATTCAAATCCATCATATATATTAAATTTTAAAAAATAATATTTAATTCATAAAAATTTCTCGTACTTTAAATATAATCATTTATTTCAATATATACAATATTGACGTTAAATTAAAGATCACAAAATAAAGATTAATTTGATGTATCATATATTACAAAAAATTTAAAACGAAAAAGATATTTTGATTTTTCAATTTTGGTAAAAAAATACAAATAGAAAAGAGAAAGAAAAAGTATATAGAAGACACATATCAATTATTATGGAGACACGACATGTGTCAAGAGAAGATACACATTCCTACTTTCCATCGTTCCTACTTTTATATTAAACTAAATGTCCGCGATGCACATGATATAATATATTTATTATATTAATAATTTATAATAAAAAAATATACATAATCAATTATTTATATCAATTATATTTATATAAATATTGGTCAATTTGAATATAGTTTTATATATTAAATTGTATTTTTATTTTTTAAGTTAGTTTTATTATATATAAATTGGGACATTATTTTGAATTGAATTTTGAATTTTCCCTCAACTGAATATAAATATTTTAATTTACTAAAAATTATTGAAGTTAAATAATAAATAAATTAATAGTATAATATTTTTATTTTTATTTTTGTAAAAAAATATTTATATTTTTAGGTTAAATCCATATAAAAGTTTAATATACTATTTATTTAAATTCATCACATACATCAAAATTTTAAAATGAAAAATTCAATGCATAAAATTTTATATTCTATAATTTTATATATAATTATTTATTTCAATATATACAATATTGGTGTTAAATTAAAGATCACAAAAAGAAGATTAATATGATATATCATATATTAAAAACAAACTTAAAAAGAAAAAGTTATTTGAGTTTTTAAATTTTAGTAAAAGTTAAACAAGAGAGAGTGAAAAAAAAGAGACTGACACATGTCAATTAATTTTATAGACACATATAATAAGAAGAGAAAAAGTCTCATGATCCTTCTTTTTTATATTAAAGTATAGATAATAAACATAATAATTCAATGTATAAAATTTTATATTTCATCCATAAAATTATATTCCATGATTTTAAAAATATAATTATTTATTTTAATATATATAATATTGGTGTCAAATTAAATATCACAAAAAGAAGAATAATTTGATATATCATATATTAAAAAAGGACTTAAAACGAAAAAGTTACTTGAATTTTTGAATTTTAGTAAAAAAAATTAAAATAAAAAAGAGAGAAAAAAAGAGAGACTCACACATGTCAATTAATTATATAGATAGATGTAATTAGAATAGAAAATGTCTCACGATAGATGTGGTAGTTAAAATGAAAAAATATATATATTTTTGAAAATGTCTAGGGAAGATGTGTGAAAATAAAAAGAATAATAATGTTAAAAAATTAACACAAAAAATCTTCAATGCATCGCAGATAAATACTAAGAATTATAGCTGAAGTGACATATGGCAAAAATATAGAGAAGGATAATATTTGAAATACTTTCTATGAAATAATATATAAGAAATTATGTTTTGTATATATTTATATTACATATGAAACGATGGTAAAAATATGTAAGAAATTATGTTTTGTATATATTTATATTACATATGAAACGAAGTTAAAAATATCTAAGAAATTATATTTTGTATATTATTTATGTTACATATGAAAACCTTGTAAAAATATAGTACCAACAAACATGTGTTTATAATTTTAATTTAATTTAATGTTTGATCATGGACCAACAAATACTTTAATATATTACATTTATAAATTAAATATAATTGAATTTAAAATTGATGTCTTTCAATTTAATCATGATCTTGACTTCAAACTTTCAAGTAGATGAACTAGATAAAGTATAATAATAATAATAATAATAATAATAATAATAATAATTATTATTATTATTATTATTATTATTATTATTATTATTATAATAATAATAATTATTATTATTATTATTATTTAAGCTAAATATAAAAAAAATTCAACATTAAACTGTCATGTGCTTTGAATTGCAAAAATTGGAAAGATGGTGGTTGAAATTGTAAAAATTAAAAGATCATGATTAAATGCAAATTTAATCAAAGGTTGTGATTTGTTATGCAATTAACCCTAAATTTTACTATTATTTTTCGGTAAAAAAATCGGTATAAACAAATTTTATGTATACTTATTCTTGGACGAGAATATTGGAGATATTTTCCTCCCTTCATCATAAGTAATAAGTTTAGCTACTAAGTTGTTTTTATCTATTAAGCAACTAGATATCCACTCGTGCAAAGCACCGAATATCATATATTTTATTATATTAAGAATATATAATAAGATTACATTTATTATTATTATTATAAAAATGTAGATAACATATTATTTATATCAATTATATAAATATATCAATTTATAATATAGTTTGTTATATTATATTGTATTTTTATTTTCTTTAAAATTAATTTTATTAAATAATAAATTGCACCATAATTTGAAATTAATTTTGAATTGTCACTGAATTGAAAATAATTATTTTAATTTACTTAAAAGCTATTGAGGTTAAACAATAAATTATATTATTATAATAGTTTTTTTTATAAAAAAATAATATATATATTTTTAGCTTAAATTCATTTAAAATTGATATACTATTTATTCAAATCAATTATATATATCAAAATTTAAGAAATAATAATTCAATTCATAAAAAATAATATTTTATATTTTAAATATAATTATTTATTCAATATATACAATATTGATGTTAAATTAAAGATTACAAAAAGAAGATTAGTTTGATATATCATATGTAAAAAATGGATTTAAAACGTAAAAAAATATTTTGAATTTTTTAATACTAATAAAATATACAAATAAAAAAAATAGATAGAAGACACATATCAATTATTTATGAATATACATGGCATAGAAGAAAAATATTATCGCTGTTCTTTTTTTATATTAGAAGGATAACTAATAAGTTTGGAGGCCTAGCTAATGTAAGCTGCAACTTAGCAGGAGCCCTGTTCGAGCTCTTGCCTGTTGGCGGGCCAGCCGATTCCTGATCCATAGGGCAAAAGTCGAGGCAAGGACCAGTTAGTTATTTTAAATTAAATAAATAAATATGATTTTTTTTACTGTGTATAATATAAATATATTAAACATAACATATATATATATAGTTGTAATCAAGTCGGTATATAAGTTAGATAAGTTGATAAAATGTTAAATATATATACTACTCTTACTCTAATATAATTAAGGCGAACATCGGCATTACCATACTCATTATCTAAAACTTATGTTTAGTCACAAATAATTCAACCCGTTAATTTATAAAATTTTAATGAAAGTAATTTATTTTTCATATGCAGATACAACTGCATCAACTATATATATATATATATATATATATATAGCAAAGCAAATCAAAAGATAGAAGATAAGCATAAGTAAGATGATCCATTAATTTGAATGTGCGTTGAGTGACTTTTGGTCTACTCAGCATTCAACATACTTATCTTATATACTACTCCCCTACCAAATATGTGAATTAAATTCTCTCTTTCACCCTTTTTTACCTTACATTCATGTTTCACAAACATACTTTTACACCGTAAAATAGAGTAGGTGTCGGACTAGACAAATTAGCCCGATCAGACATTCAAGTTTCGAATCTAAGCTAAGTCAAAACGAAAAGCCTATCGGCCTTCAAAGGCATCTTAACTCAAGCAAGCTGCATAGATACAACAAGAAAAGAAGTTGTTTAAGTACCATATAAACTAGAGGCCTTACCTACCTTAAGTAATAAAAAAAGATGTGACCTGATAAGGCCTCTCCTGCCTTCCCTAACATGGCGGCTTTCTCCCCCCTACTAAATAGGCAGCTTCACTTACTTAACTTGATGGGGCTCGTTCGAATTAAATTCTCTCTTTCACCTTTTTTTACCTTACATTCATGTTTCACAAACATACTTTTACACGTTTAACACATGTGTGTGTGTGTTTCTTTTTAGAAGATAAATCTAAAAATAAAAAAGATATAGAAAAAGAAATCAAAATACTGCATTTTTAAATAGATTTTTGTTTTTATTTTATTTTATTTTATTTTTTTGGCCGTACATTTTTAACTTTTTTTTGTATATAAAATTAAATACCGAGTAGCATTTTCAATATGTAATAACTACCAAATTGAGAATCTTAGGGTTGCATTCAAATCTTGAAGTACGGTTTATTTGTATTATATTGCATGGTCATTATTTCAAAAGAATTACATGATATTTTGAAGTGAAGTATAGTATCAACTTCATAAAAAAAAATACTTCAAACTAAATACAATTAAAATTAGTAAAAAATATTAAAGAGAAACAAATAATTATGTACTTAAAATAGTATAATACTTTTTAATTTTATAAAAATATTTAATAGTTTTTATATTGTAACTTAAATTCATATGATAATTTAATTCATTATTTGTTCAAACTCAACAAATACATCAAAATAAAAATAAATAACTGAATCCTAAAAACAATATTTTATATATTAACTACAATATATTATTTTTATATATGGTAATATTGGTATCAAATCAAAATCATGAAAAGAAAATTAATTTTATATATGGCATGTTAGAAACAAATTTGAAAAAAAAAATTATTTGAATTTTAATATTTTATTTTAAAAAACAAAAAAAAAGTTATTCCCCCAAGCACGCACAATCCTTTTTTTCTTTTTATCTAGATGTTAGTCTCTGTAATACACGGAACAAAATATATTTTATTATAATAATATTACAAGTGTGAGACCTGCGCGATATATAGAAGATATTTTTTTCTTATATTTTGTAATATAATCATATATTCAAGTTATATAGTATATTATAAAAGGTGTAGATTTGTAATTTAGTAATTATTTTTTGTATAATAAGTAGAAATTTGTTGTAATTTTATGTTTCGTTTTTTCTGCTATTAGAATTAGCCTCGTTCACAAATTGATAAACATGATATCCACGATTTATAAAAGGTTGAATCAAATTAAATTAATAAAAAAAGTCATATCAGCAAATTAAAGAAAATAAAGATTTGTACAGATCTCATAAAATTTGCCAATTATATAGTCAAATTAAGGATAAAAATATTTTGCAAATTGCTAATTAAATGAAATAATATTACAAAAATTTGAAATTTGATAAAAACAAATACTTTGAAAGCTAATGAAAAATCGCACGGTACTTATACGTCAAAATAATTAGCAGGTCTCAACAGAAAATTACAAGAATAATCAAACGAAATATGAAAGAGATGGACAAACTTTTTGTTTAAAAATATTTAAGAAAATTAAATATATTTATGATAAATTGAAAGCAACAGGTGAATAAAAAAAATTAAAATAAAATAAACCTAAAAATAATATTTTAATGAGTGTAGACTTTTGTGACAATTGAAATATGACACATATTATCGTACATGTCTTACCATTTATTTTCTCAAAACAGAAAATGCAAAACACTTCAAGAGGAGGGTGAACAAAAAAAGAGAGACTTTAAAATATTTAGTAGTAATTTTGATAAAATATATAGAAAGAAGAGAGAGACAAAAATGAGAAATGATTTTGAATTATGGTAAGATTGTTGAAAATTTAATTTCATATTTGACAAAATCAAATTTTATCCACGCGATTGAGTGATTTTAAATAATTGATAGTTTAATTATAGAAAAATTGTTAATGATTTTCCATAATATAGTAAAACTACAATGATTTCACGTTCCTAACAAATTTATTTTTTATTTTGAATATATTATGAGTTAACAAAAATTCTTTAAAATTCGAATTTATTTATGTTGAACATTAAATTGTAATAATGTATCTTAAAAGAGTTGCATAAATATATACAGTTTTACATTTATATGGTTGAAATTTAGGCCAAACAAAATAAAATTTTAAAAAGTAATTTTACTTATATATATATATATAGATTTTTTTTGATAAAATGAATCGAGAAAATTGAGTCATATATTTGTTAGATTTCATATATTTTTTTAATTTCATAATTCAATGATTTGATTAATATTCGATAAAATATATAGATTTCGAATCATGTATTAAATATTGCAGTATATTCATCTTGATATCATCTAATTTTGAAACACCTAAATTTGTGGAATAATTTAGATTTTGAAATTGAATCAAAATTTCTAGAATAAAAATGTCTAATTTTAATTTAATAATAATATAATTATTCTAAATAAGTAATAAAGTTTAGGCAGGAAAACAGAATTGAAAAAAGTCATTTTGTTTTAATATATATATAGATTATATAATTATCTCTATAAGAATGTACATAATAAAAATCAATATAATTCTATTTATATAAATATTTTGGACTTGAAATTTAATTTTTATATTATATTGTATTGTTATTTTCTTAAAATTTTATTTATTAATAATAGGTTGCACGATATTTTCAATTGAATTTTAGAATGTCCTAAACTAAATAAAAATATTTCAACTCACTAAAAATTAAATACAACACTAAAATATAAAATTATATAAATTAATAGTATAAAAATTAATTTACTATGTATTTGTTGAATTTAAATAAATAATATATTAATATTTTTATTTGACATTGATTTAGAAATATAAATATATTTTTGTGAAACTAAAATACTACACTATTAATTTATATAATATTATAATTGGTTGTTTACTTTCTTAGGTTTCCGTGAGTTAAAATTTTTGCATTGAATTCAAAAATGTCGTGCAATTTATTATTTAATAAAAATAATTTAAAAAAAATAATAATATAAATTAAAAAAAACAAATCACATAATATTTATATAACATAATTAATATAAATAATTATTATGTATATATATATTTATAATAATAATAAAATATAGAGTGTTTCTAATAACACCACAAATTTTACTTTCTACACTACATTTACTTTACACACTACATTTTAATTAAAAAGTATAATATTTTTACTTTACACACCCACCTATTTTTACATTTATACCCTTATTTATTAAAAAAATGATGAAAAATATTGAAGGACACAGAGCTTTCGTTTCCTTCTCCGAAGAAGAACTGCTGGAAGAAATGCAGGAGAAATGTTGAAAGGAGATGTTCCGTCTTCTCCTTCAAGGAACAATTGCAGAAAGAAAATTGTTGACAAAAATGTTAATAAATACAGTTATAACTCTTTCATCTTTATCCCTCTCACTATTGAATATCAGAAGCAAAAGGAAAAACAATGAAAGAAAGGAGGAGGAAAACAAATCTCAGACGAAAGACAAAGCAATTTAATGTGTTCGGCTAGATCTTGTGGTCGAATGCAAAGCACAATATTCATTTTGCGGGCGCTGAACATTTTGAGAGGCCTTTGGTTTTCGCCAACTGAAGATATTCTTATGTATTCAGTCTCTTGGCACCAAACGTTGAAAAACTGTAATTAATTTTTGAATGTTCAATTTATGTGAGACTTCAACAGCGTGTGGTGTTTTGCTTGCGTGGAGGCTCTGGTTTTTTAACAGAGATGGGTTGGATCTGAAGGTTGGTCAGTGCTCATGGAAGGAGAAGAGTCTGCTCTGCCAAAAATAAAAAAGTGAACAATAAATTAGGGTTAAGGATAATATTGTAATTTTATTTATATCTATTTTTGTCTAAATATTTTTTGTGGGCTGAAGAGTAAAAAATGTAGTGTTAATAGAAATGCCCTAAAATATATTGTATCTGAGGCGTCTCAACAGCATCCGGTCACTTCCTTTTCTAGAGTTTGAGGGCATGTTTGTTTCTCCTGTCGTCATCAATATATTTAATATTCGTTTGTTTTATAATATATAATTGAATTTTCAATTTAATATTTTTATTGTAGCTCCATATATTTACTATTTTTCTATGTTTGAAATTTTCATCTATTATCTCTTTTTTTTTTTTTTCAAATTATCAATATTTCCACAAATTTTTAAAATAAAAAAGATAATTATATTTTATTCAACACTAATATCATATAGTAAAAGTCTATATTAACAAACATATAATTTCATAATTTAATTTAATTCTTAATTTTAAAATGTTAGGGGGGACCCAATTAAGCTTGATGCGAAGATGCCCTATATTCCTTTGCCCCTTTCCTACTAAATATAACTTGATTACATACTACTTATTAAACAATACACACACTCAGAATCAGAAATCTTTCTCCGCAGGTGAGACCTTCACCCTGTTAATTTGAGTAAATTATGTGGGCGCCTGTGTGTTTCTTTCTTATTGCATTATCTTGAGTTTGAAAATCTTGTTCAAATCTTGGAATTTCGTGGAATAGCAACGATTGTTTTCCGGATCTTAGGATTAGAAGAGGAAAGCATGAAACGATCATGGGAATTTGTTTTGCCGTATTGATTCTGGATTATAGCTTGATACAAGCAGCTTAAACAATCCATGTTTGACCATCGTGGATTTCTTTTTTCCTGTTTAAATATCTTTTCTCGATTAGTTGGGATTCTTTGTGAAATGTTGTTTTTTTAACTTTCCGACTTAATTTACATTTTTTTTCCTTCTCTCTTCATTATCGAGTTTGATTTTTCCTGTGTTGTTTAGTGCTTTAGATGATGCTCATGTTCATAGACTTTATTAAAATTCATGTTTTTTCCATTTAATGAATGAATTTGTTAGGAAATAATTATCTGGAACTGAAATTAGCCCATAAAAAAATTACCTCAGAAAATACCACCAAGTTGGTGTCTGTTGACTGAGTGATTGAGGTACTAAGAATTTGAATTTGAATCTCATTTGGTGTGTATATGCGGTCAATCATCAATATGACGATAAAAGGAAGCGATGGAGTTTGAGAATTTGTTGCCACATTAATATTGACTGAAGTAGACAGCCTGCACATAAGTTGCTTTTGGTTAACTAGATACTATCCATCTATTCATTATTCATATGTTGATGGTGTCCTATAATCAAGCAACTAATTCACTAGGCATGGTTAAGTTCTTGCATCAGTTCTGTAATCTTGTGACTTCGAGCAACAGAATGAAATACTTTTGCATAGGGTGGACTAATAAATAGTTTTTTTTTGTAGCACTGCTGTTTCATTCAGTTCTTTTGCATTTGATGGACAAAGTTCCAGCATTGTAGCTTTGTCAAATATGTTTGTGCCTTTAAAAGTTTTCTTCACAAGAAGTGCGGTAGTCTTGTTTACAAGTTTTCTCTCATTGAAAGCCAAAGTATGTGCATATTTTATATATGTAATGTTATTACATTATATTATCTTTCATCTTTTTTTTTTTTTTTTTTTTGCTGGCTCTTAATCTGCCTCTTTCACGCTGTTTGGTGATCTCACATTGACTTAAAAAATCAGGTTTATTGAGTACCTGAATCCTTATGGCTTCTTTCAAAGCATTTTTGAACAGTCCTGTTGGCCCCAAAACAACGCACTTTTGGGGTCCTGTAGCCAACTGGGGATTTGTTATTGCTGTAAGCATCTCCTCCATCTGACTTGAGATGATGAATAAGGAATTTGAATTGTGTGAGAACTATTTTTTCTCATTTGTAGGGACTGGTGGACATGAATAAACCTCCAGAAATGATTTCTGGCAACATGACTGCAGGTTGTTTCAACTTTTGTTTGATTGTCAATGGCTTATAAGTTTTATATCCCATCTGTCTTAATGCTTTCTTTTTTGGTCTTTTTGGAATGGATATATTATGCAGCAATGTGTGTGTATTCTGGATTGTTCATGAGGTTCGCTTGGATGGTACAGCCTCGCAACTATCTGTTACTTGTTTGCCACGCTTCAAATGAGACCGTGCAACTCTATCAGCTCTCCCGCTGGGCCAAGGGTCAAGGGTAAGCTTTGATTTTATGCTCAGTATATTGGAAATGGCTGGTTTGTTTGATTCCTGCATCACTGGTTTATGAAGGTTTATCTCTCGCAGTCTTCTCTATTTGGATATTTAAAGAAACAGTAACCTAAATGATACTCTTTTTTTTTTTTTTGGACGGAATGAGTACATTTCTTTCTAACATATGTGGTGTCCTTTCATTGATTGATTTGGTGCCAACTTTCCTAATTTAGTTGGAACGAATACATGCAATAAGCAAACAAACAAATTCACCCTATGTTGATGCTGTGAGCATGGTGATCTGACTAGAGAAGGCAACTGATGTTCATTTTTTGTTTCTAGGTATTTGGGAGAGAAGAAAGATGAAGGCTCGCCCCAGCCCCAGGGAACACAACCCCAGTGATGTTTTTCGTTCTTTCTTGAAAGCTGAGTTACAGCTTACCAACCATTTGCAAAAAATGGCAAATAAACGCACATTTTAGGACCCATTTATTTGTAATTTATCAAGGAAAAAGTGTTCCTCCTGTAAACACCTCTTGACTAACTTTTGTACTTGTTTGTCTTCTTTTCAACCCGTATTGTTTCAGGTGAATTGGAAGTATTGATAACTAATAAGTAACAACCAGTTTCAAGAGAATCACCGACTCATAATTAACCAAAACCTAATAAGTAATAAACTTGATGTGAAAAACGTACAAATCAAAATAGTGAGTTTTAACAATTGCAAAGCTGTCTGATTGTTACAACCGTATCACAAAATCTCTCCAATTGACAGATGAAATACCAAATTTCATATCCAAAAAGGGATATATGTGTGTATATTGATACTAATACAAAGTCTAAAATCGATATCAAAACTTGCCATCCCCTTTGGAACAAGGTAGCTGCATGTTAATCGTCTTCATCTTCTAACCTCATCTTACTTCTTTTGGATTTCCCCTTCTTACTTGTATGCTGATCCTTCAGAACCTTTTTACGTTTCGTAGGCAGCATTGGTTCTACATCAACTGATTCTGCTGTATCCGCAGCTTGTGGCACAGTATCAGAACCAGCAACTGATGCAAAAGGCAACACGGCATCACCAAATGTTGGATCAACAACTTACAACTATCCAAGAAACTAGTTTTGGTGGGTGGGGGTGACAACATATAATTGGAACATTCGTAAAAGATTTTGTTATACAAGCACACATAGTAAAAGGCATCACTGGAAGTTAAAACGAGCAAATACCTTCATTATGGAAATGGGAATCAAAGACGACAGTACTAAGATGTTGTTTCAAGAAAACCTGAATTCAATTAGAAATAAAGCATTACTTTAAATGTTGATAGCATTGCAAGCAGTGAAAGTCAAAATACAAGCTGATAAATATGCAGGAGACGAACAAAAACAGGGGAGCTCAAAATTGTAAGTTTGTTTTCTTACAAATATTCCTTGATCGTATTACAGACTGCCAGAGAGATTTATATTTTTCTTACAAACATCCCCCTCCCATTGGTGCAATCAGAGTACGGAAACAAATTTTTCTTCTACTTTTTCTTCGTTCTTTTTTTTTTTTTTTTTTTTTGTTGGTTTTTATACCATTGGCAGTTTTTTGTAATCATCCCCCCAAAAAACTCAAAAGTATGTTTTTAGGACAAACCCATGTAAATTTATACTGCCACCTTTTACAGGGTTTGTGATTTGAATGACAGATATAGGAACTATTCGACTATAAGTGATGACTTGAGCTGACAATTAGTAATAAAAACATACCGCAGACAGAAGTTGCCGTGTCTGTATGTCCCATATGCGCAGGTAGCTGTCCAGCCCTAATAAAAGAGCCAATTCTACAGGTTAGCAACAGGTCAATATACAATAATTTAGCTGAAATGTGTATGCCGTAGGAAGAGGGCGCCATAACTTTATATAAGATCAATTACAGAGGAATTACGTTAGAAGTATAATGCAAAACAATAAAATAGAAGAAAAAATAACCCATGGATTAAATTTCTATGGCTTTACACATTAGGGTATGACACCTAAAACATAGCTGAATTTCTCTACACAACACATGCTCGTGCCATTCTTGTTAACACTGTAGATTCAAATGAAAACCAATGGAATACAAGCTAAACAGATAAGACACAACAAATCAAGAAGCCATAGTCTTGTTTAATACTCACCACATGAGGCAATCACAGAAAGGTCAGGATGCCTAGTTATGGATCGTATACTTCCAGAACATTTTCCTATAAAGCATCCCAAGAGCTTCCCTACAATACATAAGCAAGGAATAGTTACAAATCAACTGAAAAGAATCACGTAAGATTAATGAGATATTAATAGAAGATATTCCAGCAGGTCTGCATCACTGCCTAAATTGCGAGACATAATTGCATTAGTGCTGAGACCCCATGAAATGTACAAGAGTGCAACAAAAATGTATCCCTTCATCCCAAAATTATGATTTATAATTTGACTCAAAATTATGGGAGCTCTGAATCGTGAGATGCCAAGATGTAGTTTTACATGGTTAACAACTCCTGGTTATGCAAAACTTGAAACTTGCACCGATTGTTAATAGTCATATCTACTTTTGAAGGAGTGTAATTCATTGTTGCATCATGCCAGGGCCATATGGTGGTGAAATTATATCCAAGCGATTATGCCATTAGAAACAAATTATGGATCTATTGACGGTTGTACACTAGTGCAGTCTTCATAGGAGGAATATTAAGAGGGGAAAGAAAGAAAATTGTTTCACAAACAAATCAGAATCAAATGATGCATTAAAAAATACACTTTTAAAGAAGTTATGTCGCCAATTATTGATTACACCACTAAATGTAATTATATACCTGTGCGCATGTCAATAGAAGCTAGGTCCCCTGAGCCATTTCCTATATATACTGTATGTCCATCAATATCTTCACAAACAGCTCTAATGGGGGTCTCTCTGAAATCAATTGACATGACAGGCCTTCTCTGAGCCGAAATATCATAGAGACGAACCTGACAGATTTATATAGTTAATTCAGGGTACAACATAAGCTCGTTTGCCCATCTCACATCTCAAAGGAAGTACAGTTCGGGATTCGAACAATTGAAAAACACACATATGACATTTGCTTCGTACATTACAGCAACCAAATATAGAATCATGTACAATTGCAAAAGACAATTACTTTGATTAAATATAAAATTCTACAACATCGGAAAAGAGCAAATTACAGTTCATGCAAATCTTATTATGATATTCATCTGCTGTATGCTCCAGCATATAGTAAGTACTTGCGGACATTTCATCCGTGATTTAACTCAGGAGCACTAGTATACAATATATCTACAGGAAGATTTTGGTATAATAGCTATTATATCATAGGTAAGTCATATAAACTCTAGCAGTATATTACCTGATGAGAGTTGGTCCCAGCAACAAATTTTCGGTGATCATCTTTACTTAAAAAGGTTGCAGATGTAAACCAAGTTGGGGTGAATATTCCAAGATTGTCTTTAGGGGGCTACAAATACAAGAGGAATTCAGAAAATCAAATGCTTAAGCAAGAAGTTGGAACACTTGTATATACTAAAACAGTGTAAACATGGACAAATTAATTGCTTACAGATTTTGCTGTCCAAATCTTAACACACTTGTGAAGATCCCATACATTGACTTCAACACCCTTCCTGTGTTTAAAACAAGGGAGATAAATACCTTAGCATTGACCACATACAAACAATTATAGCTTCAGCATTCAAAAGTTGCAAAAGCTCACCCTCCAAACAAGGCATAGTTCTCTGTTTCATCAACTCTTGAACACAAAATACTACCCGATCCACATACTCTCCACTCTGTTGGAGAAGGATCACGAACAAAGTCTGCTTGAGTACTGCCGAACTCCAGAGATTCCATGCGTGCCCGACCTTTTGTCGTGGAAGTTAGCAACCTACATGACCTAAATTAAGAGTTCAGAAATAATATGTCCAGAATCTTACATTTAAAACAACATATGATGGGTATTAATGAGGAGGTAATAAGAAGAGGAAGACATAAGCAGCTGATGCTTATAATACAGCATGCTTTGATGCATTACAGCTTTGATAAAGACTGTGTCCTAAGGGAAAAGTACGGACCTCAAAATAACAACAAACCAAAACAAGACAGAAACACTGTGCCCATTCAATAACAATTCTCCATAATGTAATCATTCTATTCCAACCTTTTTTGCAACTTAACAGTTACTCTTAGCCTCTTATATGTGAAGGTGCAAATAGTAGGGATCTTACTTCATTCATCTTCAACCGCACAATCATATTGCTCATATCTAATCCTGTTCCAACTTTTACAGAGAACTAATCTCACTACTTCAACTTCAAACAATATTATCTTTCCATAAACATACTCAACAAATGCAGCCCATACAAGGCAGAAATTACTGTTTTTTTTTTTTGAAGTAATAAAATGGCTAAAAGTTGCTGGGAAGCAGAAAGAGAACCATCTATTCCACTTCAATAATACGAAAATTACAAAAGACTACAAGTTATTCATCAATGATAGAGATTTAGTAGGGAATTGGTCATTTTCATGAAGTGCAGATGGGATTTATTTGAAACTTCCTGTTCAAATACCACATTTCTGCTAGAAAATCCATAGTTGCTCATAAATAATGGATCTCACAACCAACACCAAATAGCCATTTCAAAGTCAATGTAACAAATAGTATGCAGTCCAAAATGACAACCAAACAAAACAAAGAAAAAATTCAAGAAGAAGAAGAAAAAAAGGAAGAAAGAAGTGCAGACAGCAAAATGAAGGCAAAACAGCATAATCCAATAGCATGCAGCAATAAAATACCAAAAATCCTGCTATCAGGATTTTCCAAAGTATTTGTGATGGAGTAAAATGTAAAATGACAATAAAAAAAATTCGAAAGAAGGGAAACAGCAGCAGAAGGAAGAAGTAACCAAAACAAAATGTATAGATACAAAATGTGCCAGCAGTTGGATGTAGTTTTGAGAGAGAAGGAAGAATATGAACTTTATACACAAAAGTAAACGCCAGTACAATTCCATTAGCAGGTCAATACTTGCTAAGCTTAATCTTGCATTTCTTTGGTTTGGAAGTTCTAGAATCACCTAAGTTGTGACGTAGGAGAAAAATCTTAATTCCTCCCTTTACAGTTGACGGTAGTTCCTTAACTAAAGTGAATCATTCTCTACAACCAAATGAAATTCAAAACAGCAATAGGTGTGGTTATAATGTTCCTGACCAATGAAAAACCATGTAACTACTAATAGATCCAATCTTCTCATACAACAGGCCACTGAAAAAAAGAGAGCTTTAGCTGTATAAATATGGGAAATATAAACGTAAATAAACCCAATAATGTTCACTAAATTATTGCTACAATACCTGGATGAGGACTCTGATTGATATTTTTGCAGCAAATGCACTCCAATGATGGCATCATCCTCGGGATTACCTGAAGCTTGACATAAATCCGGAATGTGAACACGAAGATCCCCGTTAATAATACTGATTACATCAACCTGTGAAACAGATTAGAAATGCTAATGTCTGTCAATGCATAATTTTTCTCATAAAACCCATGTACACACGAACTCATTCTTCATACAAGAAAAAGGACTTACCGAGCCACATTTTCTTGCAATACCAACCAGCTGCAGGATTCATACATTCGCAGACAATACAAGAAACAAACATGTCAAATCACAATATACAAACAGTATTAAGAACATAATACAAAAACAATATTCAGAACTCATAAGATTTGAACAAATGAAAAAGAACTCGAAAAAAGTGTATATCATTGACCTCAATAACTGTGTGCTCTACTAAATTATCTGTTTGATTGAATTATTTCCCATAACTTTACAGCAATTTAGAAGCCATATACGCACAAACTAAACATAACATACATGAAAGCATCAATAACCTACGTTATTGCATAGTACTTAGTTATCAGCACCAAAAGGCCTAACAGTTTCTAACAAAGATAACACTCTTAGGATAATATTCCAATTTTTTTTATGGTTGTACTTAATATTGAAGTATTCAGCTCAACCGCCAAATGAATACATATGACTTCCCAATGCACAAATATTCATAAGCAGATAATTGATTTTTCACCACCCCTAGATGTTAGAAGTGGAAAATTCATGTTTCTGCTATTTACTAGTACCCAAACACTACCAACTGTCACTATACCATTTCTATGCTGCGAGATCATTATGCTCTCTGGGAATAACATCAATATTTCAATGAAGCATGTCGAACACCAAAAATAAATGTGCAATGTAAATGAAGCAACTGACTAAAATCAGCTTCAGTTATATATATATATATATATATATATATATATATATATATATCACAACATAAAATACCGGGTCGGACTCTCTGTCAATAATAGAAGCTGAAAGCACGCATTTTGATGCATCCGGTTCGCCCCATCTGTCTACCATCTTTGCAGCGCCTCCATTCTGTCCGCCACGAGCCTCAATAACTGTTTGCAAATTGAACCAAACCATAGAGGATGTCAAAAACGCCAGAGTGGGAGAAGAGAACTTCCAAATATACTGATATTGTGCTCGAAATTTTATAAATAGTTGTTGCTTCTCTTCCTTTATACCTTTCACAAGGCCGAGAGCATCGAAGGTTAAGGCTCGGAGTGGAGGGCAGCCGTAGCTCTCCACCGTCGTTGTCCGCGGCATATTTCTTTATATTAAGCTATATGTACGTATTTGCTCATATGAGGGACAGCGAGAGCGAAGGGTTGTGAGGCGGAGTGATGGAGGAAGCAGGAAAAGCGGCCGCGAGCAATATGGGATGATCGTATTCCTGGCTTTAGCTTATTGGGTTGCTTGGGCCCATGTAATATTGGGCTCCCCTCTGTTTCTTCTTTAATTACCCACATATTTGGGCCTTCCACTCTTGTTGGTATGGTCTGCTGGCCCGTGAAATGGGCTCATGTTATATTGGGCTTTTCAATTCGAGTAGGGATGCGAATTAGATTACTTGTGATAATTGTGTTGTTAGTCCAGACTAGTGTAGATATTGGAAGCACATAAAATATTTTTTTATTTTGTAATATAAGTATATATTCAAATGATATGTACGTGTGAATTTATAATTTAATAATTATGTTTTTATATAATTAATAGAAATCTCTCAAATAAATAAAATTAAACAATAATAATAGAATAAAGATAATTATTTTTAAGAAATCAAACCTAATATTGACGTTAAAAAATTAGTGTGTATATATATATATAAAAGAAATCATATACATAAAATCAATAGTTTTTCCAAATTAAAGAATGAAATGTTGAGTTATTTTAGAAAATTTTTAATCCAAACTAAACAAATTCACACACATAGTGAACGAAATTATTCAAGCATATAAATTCAACAATAATATTGAATTCACAAAAAATATGTTGAAGAATTCAATATTAATGTTGGTGGAAAAAAAAGACATAATTTACATAATATCAAATGAAAAAGATAAATGAAAATTTCTCTACTATTCAAAGAATCAAACGATTGTACGTGAAACAATTGGATAGGAAATGACCCATTTTTCAATCTATTTATAATTCGTAACAACAAAAACATGGATAACGTGATATTCATAATTTATGGAGGGATGAATCAAATCAAATATTTTAGTGACTAAGATTTACTAAAAATAGTGATATGCACACAAACATACCCTAAATAATAGATAACAAATTACGTTTTATTAGGGAACCACGTTTAGGCGGGAAAACGAAAATGAAAAAAGTTATTTTACTTATATATATATTCCGCCGTACAATACACATGATATAATATATTTTATTATATTAATAATTTATGATAATAATAATAATAATATTATTATTATTATTAAAATATACATATATCAATTATATATAAATATATATATTTCAATTTGAAATATAGTATTATTAAATTGTAATTTTCATTTTTTTAAATTAACTTTATTAAATAATAAATTGTACGATAATTTAAAAATAATTTTTTAATTGTTCTTGAACTAAATATAAATATTTTAACTTACTAAACAATATTGAGGTTAAACAATATATTCTAATATTATATAAAGTAGTAGCATAAAATTTGTTTATAAATATTTATATTCTTTTAGATAAATCCATATAAAAACTAATATACTATTTATCCAAATCTAACACATATATCAAATTTTAAAAACTAATAATTCAATTCATCAAAAAAAATATTTCATCCATTAAAACTATATTTCATGTTTTGAATGTAATTATTTATTTTAATATATACAGTATTGGTGTCAAATTAATGATCACAATAAAAATATTAATTTGATATATGATATGTTAAAAATAAATTTAAAATAAAAAAGTTATTTAAATTTTAATGAAAAATAAAAATAGAAGAGAGAAAATGCAAGACATGTCTCAATTAATTGTGGATATATATATTTGAACAGAAGATACAAATTATCACTGTTTACAGTTTATATAATAGATAGATATTAGTTAAAATATAGTAATGCTTTCAGATATATATGCATGGTTATATTTTATATATTGATTCTTCAAAGATCTACTGAATGTAAAACATCTAATTAATACTATAAATTGTTAGGAATATGTTTGAATATAAAACACATTGTTGGTTTATATAATCTTGAAAATTATATTGTCCTTTTATTTTTATTTAAAACTTATATGATTTCATTTGGTATTTTGTATATTTTTATTTTTTATAAATTCAAGCACCAAATTGAAAGAATTGGAAACTCGCTTCATGAAGTCTTTTAATTGAAAATAAACTATAGGGTGCGGCTATTAATACCCTCAAAATCTCTACATATACTCTATAATAATTATGATAAATAAGACATAATAAGTTGACTAAAATACCTTTATATATATATATATATATTTTTTTTTTTTTTTTATTCTCAACTGCAGAAACCCTGCCTTGTCTTCTTCTTCTACATGTTTCTTCGTCAAACTTGATAGGCAACAAATACTTAACACTATTCTTTAAATGTTATTTCCCCCAACTTGATTTTGTCAAGAATTTTGTGTATAAGGGTTTATATATATATATATATATATGTTCCCTGTATTTTGTCT